>CM033109.1:14763985-14971485 GCA_019321725.1 Paulownia fortunei | reverse complement strand
TAGAAAGAAAATATTTTGGTTGGCCACTACTAGTGTACCGAGGCATGCGAGGTGTGCTTATATGATATTTTGGGGTGCCGCGAGTGTTACTTCTCGGAGGATCACAGGGGTTGACAGGGGGTGTGCCTCTGGTGGTCACGAGAGGGTGGACCACTTGACTGTGCCCTTATTGACTCCGCCAGTGGGAAGACTTCTGGAGGATCACATGGGAAGACAGGGGGTGGACCTCTGGTGATCCCAGGAGATGGCCCTTGGACTGAGTCATTTGTTTATGGCCATATGATTATTGATATTGTTCAGAGCTCTATTCGGTGCATAGTAGGTGGGCCAAGGGCCCAATAAATGAAGTGATTTTTTTATGAAAACTCTTTTATTCATGAATACTCAAGTTGACACATTTATAGCATCATATCTTAGAGTTGAGTTGCATGAGATTTTATATCATACTCTTGTCATGCATGATTTTTACTTATTGAGCGTTAGCTCATGTAGTTCATGCATTGTAGGTGAACATGGTGAGACTTGAGACCTCTGGTTTACTGGCTGGCAGTGGAGCTCCTACAGGCTTTCAAAGATCAATGTACTTGGATGACGACCTGTTGGGCTATTTTGTGGGTTGTGTTTTTTTTTATTTTACAGTTATTGTATTATATTAGTGACTTTATCCTGTATATCACTTTCAAAACTCCTTTGTAATATAAAGTTTAGGTTTGTGATGGTTTGATAGACTTGGTTAATATGTAATAACTACGTATGTATATACAGTGTGAAGGGATATGAAAGCACTTTACTTTTATCAATGTTTTGTTAAACTGAGTAGAGAAAAAAAATTATACACATGCATATATGCACAAATTATGTTACACAGGTTGTTTATATATATATTTATACATATTGTTGGGAGGGTGTGACAGCAAATCTTACTAGACTCAGCAATGCCCCCATCTTAGTGAATCCTTAACTTAGAATATTTTTAAGACAAAAGTTATATAGTCATATTCTATGATTGTTAGTCTTTGCAATACCATACCCCATAACTATATATGGTTTAAGGAATTTATCTAATTTTAAAAGTGTAAAATTTAAGATGTAGAATTGTCAATATATTGATATTAACTTAAATAATATTATTTTTACAAGAGTATAAATACGATCAATCTAATTGGCGCGATGGATGCTAATCTAACAAGAGTATTTATCCCAAGGGAAGATCTTTGGGTTTTATTTTGTAGGTTCCCATTAACATCTAGTCAATCTCAAAATCTACCTTTGGCTTTATAAGTCCTTAGATTTAGCCCTTAAATTTCCATACATCATCATTTTCCAAGAGTAATAACTTTTTTTAATCAAAAAAATTGAAGTCCAAAAAAAAGTTTACAGTAAATCTTCCATATCCTGAATTTAAACATACCCTTCCAAATTTAGAATAAAGTGAGAATAATAACAAGATGAATGTTCATTCAATATTAATTCCAGCTTGCAAATCTTCATAATAAATTACTAAGTTGAAAATGGGGAATCTCGTTTCTGTTTTTTTTTTCATTTTTTTTTTTTTTTTTTTTTGTTAACACTCGAATCCTAGCCAAAAATTTAATTTTAACACATTCTTGTAACATTTAATTCTGGAATTAAGTGAATACTAAAGTTGAATATTATCAATATTTAGTTCCAATTTCAAATGTGCAAATCTTCAAATTCAAACTTGATTTTCACGAAATCTAGTAACCTACTTGATACATGCAAATAATATACGCATCAAGAATAGATAATTCAACAGCAATCTCCTCAATTCATGCTTAAGAAAGCTTACAAAATAAGGTTAGGAGTGTTGGAGTTTGCCCAACTTAAATTTTTTGATACTTAAGTGAGATACGTATTCTTAGGAATAAATAATAAATATAAGGATGCTGAAAATTCAATCTAAAGAACATACCTTAATGACAATAAAGGCCATATATTCTGTTACCTTCTTGGATAAACATCACAAGATAAGTCAACCAATAATCAAGTAATATGTTAAAGTAGGATTCTTTTTCTTGATCCAACACACGTTAGAATCAGACTATGACTCTAATTGGATAACAGGGTTTTTGGGCAACTATTCAACTGAACAAGAGTTTAAAAGTTCGGACCCATCCAAATTACGTAGGACTAACCCGTTTGGGTTAACGTGTCGCATCATCTCACATCAATTTAAGTATATAATGTAGCTCAATTAAGCCACTCAACCATTCTTACGTAAAGCCCGCAAGTTCAGCTAAATGTAAATCATGTGGACCAAAACTTATTCGAAACTCAATGGTCAGACCCAATCAGCGTACTGGCTAAATTCATCAGATTCGATAATCAAGTGTGATTTAGGCCACATCACCACTTTATAATAACTCACAACTTGAAAATGAGTGTTAGGTCATTAAACGAATCCCAAACCTAATAATCTTTTTCCAAAGGATATTGGGAATAGCTGATCGCAACTCAATCCTTAATCTAATGCTTCAGCGCACGTAGCCTAATTCAATCAATTACTTATTATCCAATTATCTCAGTGTAGTTATACTTATACCCAATGCGCACTAGTATTTTCCCATGGTATTGGATTCGGGCACTCCAACCCCCCACCCTCCACAAAATGGAAGGAAAGGAGAAAATGTACTACTATAATATTTTGTCCCATATTCCTTGCATTTTTGCCCAAATGCTGCATTTTTTTTCTTTTGACTATTATCTCTATTTTTGCTTATTTATTTATTTGTTTATTGTTGACAAAAATAAGGTGGAATGGAGTTGACTCCTGTCTGAACCGTTTAATCTGTTGTAATAACCTCTGTTTTTAAAAGTCCAACATTATTGGCTACTGTACAATGAATACTTAAATGACATATATAAATCAGGGTCATGATTGATTTTTGGTGCTTAAGTTTTGATTACGGTTTAAATCGTGTTGGGTACCAAAAATTCAAATTGAGATTCACTATTTATCCCCTTTTCACCTGTAGTTTAGTGAAGCTCAGACAGATGAGTGTTGAAGCAATCCTTTAGGCTGCAGTTTGAGCTTGAAGAATTGGGAGTGGTATTTTATGTGTAAATAGAATCGCATGTGAAGAATCATATGTAACATTCGTTCGAAAATGTGATTTTCAGCTTCAATATTAAAAAATTGTCAATAATTAATCTTGTGCACCTTCAAGTCATGTCTTATTGTAGTACGAGTATCATGGTTCAATATAATATTTAAAAAAGCAGCAAATTGGTTAGGAGTAAATGTCAAATAACAGGTTGGCAAAATTCTGAATTGATTGGATTCTAATTTAAAGTAAGTTCTTGATAGTTTGAACATTAGTTACAACCTGCTCTTATCAGAATCAAAATGCAAGTGTGTGTGTGTGTGAGAGAGAGAGAGAGAGAGAGATGCTTAAGTCCAAAGTAAAACCTAATTAGTACCTAACTTATATAATCTACTTTTAAACTCAAACCTACGAAAAATGAAGCTAATTTAAGACCAAGTTAGATTCAATTTCTCAATTTAAAATAAATGAAAGTTAAAAGAGATTGAGTTGTCAAAACCACATTTCAAAGGACCAAAATAAAAGCAAGCTAAGTAAAAGGAACATAAATGTATTTTTGTCTTTAAATTCATATTACAATATCATATTCAACAATATGGATGAAGACTTTTTGAGTTATGAAAATCAACTAAATTTTTTTATAGCTATTTGTTACTCGTGACATATAGTTGTTCAAGATATCTAAAAGCATATATATGGAATTTAATGAGTGAGCGATTATCTATTTCAATTTTACCTTTGTTTTCTTAAAATACTTAATTTATATTGATTTTTATTAGACTTATAATTAATTGATTTTATTTTATTCATGATTTTATTTTGTTGTCACTATTTTATTAATTGAAAAGAAGAAAAAATGTCAAATTAAGAACTAAATTTTGAATGTGTGAGAAAATATAAATGAAAATTCAAAAAGAAAAATTAAAAAAAAGGGGTTCAATATACTTTACCCTCTTGTACTATTGATTTTATATCAAGTAATCCCTCTACTAAAAAAACCTTCAAATAACCCCCTAAACTACTAAAAATTATATTAATGAATAAAAATACTCTTGAACTAAATAAAATGTTAAATCTACTTTGCCCCTTCTATCATAAACTATATAGTGTCCCCTCTACAATTAAATATCAATTAATTTAATCTCATATTTTACTTAACTCTAATTTATTAAATAACTAAACCTACAATTAAATCTAAAATAAGAAATAAAATAATATTATTTTAATAGTATAGAGAAGAGACATCAATTTTTTTTAAAATATGTCACATAAATTTATATTACTACCATTTTATGTATATTGCTTTAAGAAGTAAGTAACGGTATAAATATTTATATTATATAAGGTGCGCATATGTAGGTCAAATATATTAACATATATAATTTTCATGTGTAGTAATTTATTTATGAAAGAAAAATTAAAATTATAAAATATAAAATAAAAGAAAAATCTTATAAATACCCCTTTGACAATCAAATGTTAATTAATTTGCCAACTTTTATTTAATATTTTTAAAATAAATTAAGCTTTAATTAAATTCAAAATAAATAAAGCAAAATACGATTTTGTTAATACAGAAAAGACATATTAAATTTTAAAAAGCTATCACACATAAATTTATATTACTCTCATCTTATATATGAAGCATTTCTTAGATTGTTTTTTAATTTTTTCACTCAAAAGTTTTTTATTGCATTAATATACTTTATAAGTTTTTTTTATTTTTTTATTTTCTAATTTTTTTTTCCACAAATAATAAATAACTATACATTGAAATTAGAGTCGTTAATATATTTAAGTTATACATGCGCACCTTACATAAAAGAATTATATACATCATTAAATAATTTTAACTAATTTGACTATAAATTTAATACTTACTTAATATTAAAGCTATGTGTGTGTGTATATATATATATATAAAATGCTAGTAATAGAAATTTAGTGATATTGTTTTTATTTAATGTGTCTTCTCTATAGTATTAAAGTTATATTTTGCTATTTATTATTTTAAATTTAATTAAAAATTAATTTATTTAATAAAATTAGTGTTGAATAAAAATTGGGATCAAATTAATTAACATTTAATTATAGAGGGGACAAAATATTATACAATTTATAATAGAGGGGGCAAAGTGAATTTTATCTTTCATTTAACTTGGGTATATTTATTAATCAATATAATTTTTGTTGGTTTAAGAGGTATTTGAAAGTTTTATTAGTAGAGGGGGGTATTTGATACAAAATCAATTGTATATTGGGTGTATTTAACCTTAAAAAAAAAATCTATGAAACCATATAAAAAGAGATTAACTTGAATTGACAAGGTCAAATAAAAGAAGAGCCAATGCAGCCAAAAATTAAAATAATTATAGTTTATAGAGTAAAAATTTACTTGGTTTATAGATTAAAAATTTATTTAGTTAAATTATTACTTAAGTATTAAATATTCAATAATTTTGTCTATTTAAATACTTTATTTTATCAACTTTTTTGGTTGGTTTACTTTTCCATTATTGCCTTTGATTGTTTTAGATGTTTATTTAAATGAATTTATATGTCTTGTAATGATTATAACAAGATTGTATATTACTATAATCTTATTTTGCATATAGATTATTAATGGTAAAATGATATTTGTTTGATATGACTAGAGATTTATTAAAAAAATATTTGAGACTAAAATCAAAGTACAATAATAAAAAGTTAATAAACAAAATATTTTTTCTATAATATTTTATTATTAATTTTTTTTATTATGGTCATAGTCTTTAAGTGAATATTAAAATGTCTATTCCAAATGTATAAAAATCTATGACAATTGATGAATAATGAGAAAGAGATAAGCCAAACAATTAACATGCCTTTTTATTAGTAAAAAGGGTACTCCAGAAGACAGAATCCAAACATCTATGACAATGGATGAATAACGAGAAAGACATTGGCAAAACAATTAAAATGCCTCTTTATTAGTAGAAAGGGTACTCCAGAAGACAGATCCAAATAAAAATACTACTACCCTTACAACACCAACCCGTGTCCCAAGTCCTCCAGTTGAAATGAGTTGATGCCAGAAAACAAAAATTAGCAGTAATCATCATTCTGACAGAGCATTTACCCTAAAAACTAAATGATTTCCCAGCTTCCCCAGCACCTTTTTACTGTCACGCTTAAGTAAGAAAGTATTCTACAAGACCTGCTCTGAAAAGAAAATAATAATAAAATGAGTAAACAGAAAAAAGGTTTTGGGCTGCTATCAATATTGACATCATCCCTGGAAGTTTAAGTAGAACAGCAGCCTCTCTTCACATTTCCTGATGCATCACTAACATTGATGGTGGTACCCTGACCAGGAAATACAGCTGCTGCAGCAGCTTCCTGTGCTGCCAATGCCTTCTTGCTAATGATGTGGTATATTTCTGTCAAAATAGTCTGGAATGCCTTTCCAATGTTATGTGACTCGAGTGCTGATGTCTCGAGGAACGAGAGTCCTTCCTTCTCTGCCAAAGTTTGACCATCCTGCTCTGCTACTGCTCTGAGATGATTGAGATCAGATTTGTTTCCAGTCATCATGATAACAATGTTAGAATCTGCATGATCTCTCAACTCACGAAGCCATCTTTGAACATTGTCAAAGGTTTGCCTCTTAGTTATGTCATAAACAAGGAGTGCACCAACAGCTCCTCTGTAATAGGCACTCGTAATTGCTCGATACCTTTCCTGGCCTGCAGTGTCCCAAATCTGGGCCTTGACTGTCTTTCCTTCTATCTGTATGACATGGCATAGATGCATCAGCTCCCATGTGAATCAGTGAGATTTCCTAGTGCTCACTATCTCAAAACATAGATGTAAACAGGGAATAACTCTTTGGTGCAATTGTAACACTAGGGAAGATTTTCTTCCAATGAGTATTGGAGACTAGGGAACAAGACTTTAAAAATCGGAATCATGTTAAGCAACTTTAATATCCTGAAAACTTGCTTAAAAAACTGAATCCTTTAGGCATGCACATTGATCTGGAAGCCATTATCCATAAAAATGATAATGTAAAATATGATAAGCAATCCAGAAGAGAATACAAATGCAACCAAATGTAACTATAGCATCATTGCAATTTGTGTAAGGAATAAGGTCATCCCAAGACCTATCTTCTAGGTGATCACTTAAGTACACATTAAAGCAACATTTGCACAATAATGTCACCAGATTACATTCATAACAAATAAATCTAGTCAGAAGCTCAACCAATTGCTCTAAACTTCAAGACCTAAAAATCACTGTTTTCTATCAGCACAGATAGCAAAGCTACATAAACCCCAAATATAATCTTCATCAACCACAACATTCAATAAATTACATTGGCTTGTCCGTGAACAAGTAGTACACCGCAGCTTCCTTACTCAAGCCTGTCACTCACATCCCAATAATTTTCTATAAACACATCACATTTTAAAGACCCAAGCCTTGGTAATGTGCGCGGAGAAAAGCGCCAAAGCCACTCCCGCAAACACAAAAACGTCATAAAATCACTAAATTATACAAGCAGTGACAACAAATTAAACAGATACTAATATTATAATATAATTTACGATTCACCTGAAGAGTTCTAGTGGCAAATTCAACTCCGATGGTTGATTTGGACTCCAAACAGAACTCATTTCTGGTAAAACGGGAAAGAATGTTGGACTTTCCAACTCCTGAGTCACCGATCAACACGATCTTGAACAGGTAATCATACTCGTGATCCACTCTACTCGCCATCACCTTTTATTCCGCTTTATTTTTCTTTTTTTCTTTTTCTACTCCCTCACATACCTACACGCACAAAAACCCGCAAAGAAAAATTAAAGGAAAAAAAAAAACCCAGGTCGCAAACAATCAGATCTAACCATTCGGATCCCAAGATAAACCCAACCCCACAATAAAAAAATACAAAAAAGGAAGAAATACATCCAGACAAATACAAATTTATAACACAAAAGCGAAAAGATTAAATGAGTTCTTCATTCTTACCGCAAAGGAGAGATCTTGAGGCGGAAAATGGGTCGCAGAAAAACAAATGAGTGAAAATGGATGGAAATGAGAAGGGAAAAACGGAGGAAACGAAGGAAAGGTGTTGGTGGAGAATATATTTGAAACGGCCAATTGGAGTGTGTGAACTGTGAAGGGGCGAATAATTTACCAATTGTCTTTCCAAATTATATACGTGCGCTTTCTTAAAAGATAGAAAAACAACTCTGTCCGGCAAATGAGTGGTAATGTGGAGATTCTTGGTTTAAATAATGCGACGGTGGCAATTAAGTGGCGTTATTGTTGGGGAGTTGACAAAAATAGTGTGTAAGATTTGAGTTGGCAGCAGGCACAGAGAGTGGGGGCAGACTAGCACTGGCAGGAGAGTGCCAGGATGGGATTATTGGAATGTTAGTGACCTCCCATTTGTACGGGAAAGTCCACTCCCTTGGCTTTTCAACTAGCACAACGGATTGAGGTCGTCTCATATAATTCGTGTTATATATATATATATATATGTGTGTGTATATATATTTATACTTCCTCATATTCGTTTAATTATATTATAATTTCTGTTGCATTTGCGTAGTATTTATCACTTTTCTTCACAGGGGTTTAACGGCTTGTAAGTTTTTCGATTCAATTCTCCATTGGTCTATTCTAGGTCATACTTGATTGATTAGAATATAAGTTTAATTGGATTCGCCTCGCGCATTTATCATTTCTTTTTATAGTTGTTACGATTAATTATATTTATTGTTAAAATTGGATCGGGTTAGAATTCTTATGAGTTGGGTTTAGGACTTTTAATTAAATTGACATCCATATTTAATATGAATTTTAATTATACAACTGATGAGTGAGATTAAGTTTCCTAAGCCTCCATTTGGATTGACAAATTTGAACTTAAGGATTTTAAATTTATAATCTATTAAGATTGTTCGGTTAATCTCATGATACAATAGATTTCAAAATTTTGAACTCTTATTTTGAACTATTTTTTGAGATATTGTAATGAATTTCAAATTTATTTTAGAACGAGTCATTTGAAATCATTCTCTCAAATCCTCCTTTCAAATCCAAATATTTTCATCCAAATACAGCTTAATTGAATTGATATTCTTGCTTGTGTAGGAAGAGAGATATTTGCATATATATCAAATTTCAATCATTATAAAACTAGTGAATCAACGTATTCTCCCAAAAAATACTCTCTTCATAATTCTCTCAATTCTTTTCTCTCTTAGTCTTTCCTTGGATCGACAAACCACTACGTATAAGTATATCCAATCTATATCTATATCTATATATATATATAGATATATATATATAATATGTGATTCGTATTATTGCATATTTACTAACAGTGGTATCAGAGCCAATAGGGCTCGTTATCACTGTTTCGTTTGATTGAATTTATGAATGTATATATGCTTAAAAAAATCTTTTTTTTAGGAAAGTAAAACAAATTTTCATAAAAAATTTACCATATATAGATGTTAATATGCATATCACGTGATTACAATTTTGTGAAAAATGAATGAGCGGGTTGAGAAAAAATTTAATTTAAAATTTGAGACCCATTAATTTTAGGCTCAAAATTGCACTTTTTTTATGTTTTTATTGTGAAATTTTTATGCTATGTTGTAGAGCATAAAAAGATGTTCGAAACCATGTATAATTTGTTAAAAATGGACTTAAAACGAGCGAGATATAAATTTTCAAAATCATGGTCAGAAAATTAAACTTCACCGGAAAAACGTCATTGGAACCAATGAAGGCGTCGGAGTGATGACATGGTAGATGATGGACTGGTGCATAGGTGGCACCTAGCTAGCGCCCAGGTGGTACGCACATGGCTGCCAAGTTGCTAAGATCGCGCTTAGTTATACAATTTTTTATTTTTTATTTTCAAAAAAGAAGGGTAGCTAGTAGTTTGGGTGAACCAGTGACTCCTAGCTAGCAGCTTATGAGCAGCTTGGTGTGGCTAAGTCTTTTTTGGTTAAATTTAAAAAAAAATAAAAATTTTAAAAAAAAATCTATCGTGTGGATAGAATAATTCATTTTCTTATCTATGGTGAATTTTTGCATTATATTATTTTTGACCCTTTTGAAAATGTAATTTATAATTTATTGGATTAATTCTAATAAAAATTGATTAATATATTTTTTATGCATTAAAGTGCATGCAAAAATACTTTTGCGATTAGGATGCTTGCAAAATTATTTTTGCGCATTAAGATGCATGCAAAAAATATTTTTGGATCCAAATTTTTCATGTCAAAAAATCTTTTGCGTTAGGTGCATGTAAAAATACTTTTACACATTAAGATGCATGCAATTTTTTGTTTTTTGTTTTTTGTTTATTTATTAACATGATCTATGTGCTGTCAAAAATTGCATGCTTTATTATTTACATCTTTTATGTGATTATTTTATGCAATTAATATGATTTGATGTGATATGAATGGATATAAATTGTAATTGCATGAACATTGCCATTTGGATGCTCATGTAAATTGAGTGTTTATTATTTTATATTATTATATATTTTTATGGGAGATAATTTGTGGCGGTAGTGGTAATTCAGTATCCCTATTTTTCTTATTTTTGTGTAGATTGATATAGTAGGTCTTGAATTAATGTAATTTTTTTTATTATTTTCAAAACATATATTTCTTGGGCTATTTTTGGGAGACCATATATCATCAATTTTATAAAAATATTTTTTATTTTACTACTATGGACCAAAATTATATCAACATGATGCACCAAATGTCTATGTGCCCCATATGGGGCTAAAAAAATTATTATTCGTATTGTATAGTTGCATGCATAATATATATGTGGATAAATTGGTTTTTTATTCATGATCAATATTTTTTTATTATATTTTTTTACTTAGTGGGATATGTTTACAAGTTTGAGTTGTGAAATTTTTTATTCTGCTGAGTATAAAGGAATAATAAATAATTTACTTGGATCTAGAATAAATTATTTGATCAGTACTTATATTTTTGCTCAATTAATTTAAAAGTTTTAGACCAATCCACCAATTTTATATTTTAAGCCAATTAAGTATGGAAATGGACAAATAGTTCAATATTGTCGCGATTTAGATGCTGACAATATGTTAGTGAACTAAATTATAGTTTGCGCTTTAATTTGTTTACCGCAAATACAAGATTTTAAGTTACCCAATATTATCGTGACTTAGACGTTGATAATATACTAGTGGATCCAAAATAAAATTTACGCTTTAATTTATTTAAGTTGTAAACATGAGAATTTAATAAACAGCTTGAACTCTATTTTGTTACACGAACTTGGTCATAATTAAAAAGTTCTAGTTGTCCAAAAGTCATTTGTTGGACTGACTTATAAATATTAGTAACATGTTTTCGATAATAATCACCTAACTTGTAACTGATTGTTGAGAGTCAAAAAATATATAAGTAATTATAATTGTCGCTTATGTAGACCAACATAAACTAACTTAGGTTAATGTTGGAAAATACAAAGGTAGCTTCGCAAGTGCAATCATAAATTTGATCCAATAAAATAACAAGACGTGTCAACTTAGAGATAAATGAACTAAGCATTAACAAATATCAAGTGCTATAAATGAAATTAGTCACTTTACTCTAATTGTAGTTAAATGAAATTCCACTACTCAAGGTAGTGCTTGCCTGTAGGAATTTTTTGCAAAAACTCGATGACCAATTGTTTGGAATTGTGCTTGGTTGTCAAATTTTTTGAGAAACTAAAATTGTTTTCTATTCATTTCTACAGTAATCATACTATGTATAATTAGACCACACAGCATACACACGTCTTGTTTCACTCCCCTCAACCATTTCTTGGATTGGCCCCATATTACACAAAATAAACAATAGACAAAGAGGTGGTCCATACTCAAAACCTCTTTTCTTTCCCTCATTCAAATTCATCATTTCTTTTCTCTACACAATTAGCTATCTACAATACATACACCAGATATCGGCTGTAAATTTACTAATCATCATCACAATGGGTGTTTGTTTCTCCTCCAAATACACTCATCGTTAGAAACCCACTGCTAATGTGGTCTCTGTCAACGGAGAGTTGTGCCGGTACCTTTTCTAGTTACAGTCTCACAAGTGCTTCACTTTGAGACTTTATCCCCTAATTTCTTCTTCCTCTGCAACTCCAACCACTTGTACTTTGACGATTACATACCATATCTCGACCCAGAAGACAAATTGGAGTTAGCCCATATCTACTTCGTGCTACCAACTTCCAAGCTTCTACATCGCATGGCTGCCTCCGATATGGCCGCTTTAGCCGTCAAGGCCAGCGTCAAATTGTTAGAATGAAACTGTATCGCCTAAGTGTTGAATTATCACACCAATCTTGTTTTTTTGTTTTTTTTTATGGGATAGTAATTTTTTAATATATAAATATAAAAAAATATTTTTAATCATTAATTTATTTTATTTTTTTTATTAACAAAAACGATCAAATATTTTAGTATATAAGAATATTGATAATGACTTAATACACAACTAACATAAATAAATATATATAAAGTTTTATATATATATATATATATATATATATAAATTATGTAGAACTATATTGTCATGTACTGCAATTTGTGTAATACCCCAATAATGCCTACAATTTTCTGTACATATGTATTCATGTAAATATATATATATATATATATACACATACATATATATAATATTTATATATGTGCCTCATACACATGTAGGAAGCAATGAATTTTAATTTTAATATGTAAATGCACTGCTATTAATCCAATACAAAAAAATAGCCCAAGATTTTTTTCATTCAAACAAATTATAAAAAAAATTTACTTTCAAACACCATTTCATAAATTTTTTCATTAAAAGTTCTCACATCCAATCACCATTTTATAAAAAAATATATCACATCAACTGTCATCATTATACTTTCATCTAACATCCAATCGTACTCTCAAAATCTATTCTTTTTTTCAAAAACAACTTTTCTCATTATTCTCTCCCAAAATAAAAATGAACGGAATGGAAGGACAAACAATCACACCCTAAAGCTCTCTAATTTGCTAATATTCTCAATTCTATCATTCGATGGATAGTAGAAGTTGGTGAAACATAACATAAGATTGGAGATTGAGCAGACTAGTGCAGACTTATGAGTGTGAGGCACTAAATGGTACATTCTATTTTTTTTCTTTCCTATTCACGTTGTAAGTTAGTATATTCCCACTCTCACCAGTCAGAAATGCCAAATTATTTTGAGTGATTCTTGATAGAGATAGAGAACCATAGGGAGTATAAATGTTGAAGTTCAATGTAGCCCCCCTTAACCTAACTGTAGAACCTAAACAAGCTAATATAGTTAAGTCAAGAAATGTTAACTTTTCATCTATATTAGAGTTATAGTTTTAATAAAAGTTCATATTTCTGATAATAAGAGAAAGAACTTTAATTCATTTGTTGTTTTATTTTGTTGTAGATGGTGTAAATCAAAACTGAGTACATCTGTTTACAAAACTATAACAGAGCGACTTATTTAAAAATAAAACATAGTTTTCAAAATAGACTACAAAACAGCTCGAAGCATGGCATATGAACAAATCTCTGTCCGGCCGCTTTAGAGACTCAGTCAACCTCTAAACCTGTACACACCTACATCACATGAATCTAATAAACTAAAGGCTCAGTAAGGTGAAACTGATGTAATAACAAATAACAATGCACATCTTATAAATTATTAAATGCATTATTCAATTTAATAACTTTCATTCAAAATCATTCTTTAGGGCCCTTGAAGTGTGGTACCTAACTAATAGCGACAGATCGTGGTTTTCGAAACCTGTTCATAATAATTGACCAATAAGAAAAATAATACGTGGTTTTCATACTTGGTCTTTCAACCTCAGGTATTAGCTATATTCTGTCTCATTCATTGTGTCTTTTCTATACCGATTTTTCAACCTCAAGTATTTACCACCATTTGTTGGGTCCATCGATCCCTCCCGCATCCCTTGTCTACCCGACCATCACTCAAGTACCATACTTCCTTTTCAATAACCTCATTATATTCTTAATAGTATCATGATTCATGAACCATAAATGCATCAAACATTACATCATTTGACAAATAATGACAATCACATTAAAATATGAATAATATTATATAATTATTGTGATATAGCAAATAAAAGTTTCAACTTACCTCAAGTCCACTTTGTGCTAAGTGAAAAGGTCAATCTCTTTGGAAGATAGGATATATTAAAGGCCTACCATAACCAAATCATGTACCTTTCAATATCCTTTTAATAAATCACATAATCTATTCTAATTAAAATCATATACACTTTTCAATTTTTTATAAACAATTCCATATTAATTACATGACTTCAAAAATAATGCATACTCCTCCATATTTTACTACTAATTCAAGACATTAAACATTAGGGCAACCACTAAATAACTAATAATTCAAACATAAATATTAGGGCAATCCCCAAAACTTGAACACAATCTAAAATAACATGAGTAAACTCGATTCTAACTTAAATTAATTCTAACCATCAATTAAACAAACTAATTGCTATTGTTCTTAATCATTCATAGGAACTTCCAAACATAATATAAGCATTACAAGATTAATATAAATAAGTAAATTAAACATATTTCACAAGACTATCAAATTTGCTAGAAACTAACTTAACTAGCTTAGTTTTGGCTCAAGCCTATCCCACTTGAATTTTCATTCATACAAAAACATACTATAACATGTAACCATCCAAGATACTATAAATTCATCATAATAAACAATGAAAAAGAATATACCTTGATTAAGTTGGAATTAAGCTTCAAAATCAACGGTTTTCAAGCTTAAAAGGGTGAAAACTTGTTGTAGTTTGCATTCTATAGATTCCTATGGATTGAATTTAATTTTTGTAAATAAGAGAGTGTAGAAATTGGGGAGAAACTTTGGAGAAGAAGGCTGGTCATTTTTGAGGAGCTTCCACAAGAAAATATGGCTAAAAATAACTTGTTTGACATTTCAAAGAGAGATAAGTGGAGGGTGATGATTGATTGACTCATGCTTGGTGTCTTATCATGTAAAGAGCCACATTTATGGGCTAGGGAGATGAAAAAAATTGATTTTTTGGTATTATAATCAAGTGCAATGTGGTTTAGAATGGTTTCATGCAACCTAGTCAACCAACCAATCAAATTGCACTATTTTGCATACTTCTAGTTCTTAGCCAAATGTAATATATTTCAAGAAAATATTTAGGCAATTAATCACTTTAGAATGTAACAAGTATGGAACAATACAAATAATTCATTTCATGGCCATTCAACACATCAATTTTTCTTAACCGGAGCACCAGTTTTGTTTGTACGTAAGAAGGATGGCACCATGAGACTGTGCATCGATTATCGAGAGTTGAACAGGGTCACAATTAAGAATAAGTATCCGTTACCCAGAATCGATGATTTATTTGACCAGCTTCAGGGTGCTACAATATTTTCAAAGATTGACTTACGCTCTGGGTACCATCAATTGAAAATAAAGGAAGAGGATATCCCCGAGACGACATTTAGTACAAGATATGGGCACTATGAATTTTTGGTGATGCCATTTGGATTGACTAACGCTCCAGCAACATTCATGGATCTGATGAACAGAGTGTTTAAAAAATTTCTGGATAAATTTGTTATTGTGTTCATAGATGACATTGTAGTTTACTCCAGAACTAAAGAAGAGCATGCCGCACATTTAACACAAGTACTAGAGGTCCTGAAAGTGAAGCAGTTATACACCAAATTCAAGAAATGCGAGTTCTAGTTGGATCGTGTGGTATTCTTGGGACATGTTATATCAGGAGTGGGAATATCAGTAGATCCAAGTAAATGTGAAGTTATCAACAACTGGATCCAACCTACTAATCCTTCAGAGGTGCGCAGTTTTCTGGGTTTAGCTGGATATTACCGAAGATTTGTGGAGGGGTTCTCCAAGATTGCAATGCCATTGACACAATTAACCAGAAAAGGGGTGATGTTTAGATAGATAGATATGTGTGAGCGAAGTTTCCAGGAGCTGAAAAAGAGGCTGACTTCAGCACCTATTCTCTCAATTCCATCAGGTACGGGAGGATTCGTAATTTACAGTGACGCGTCGAAGAATGGATTAGGATATGTACTGATGCAGAATGGCAAAGTAATTACGTATGCATCCAGGCAACTTAAAGAGTACAAAAAGAATTACCCCACGCACGACTTGGAACTTGCTATTGTAGTATTTGCGCTTAAAATATGGAGGCACTATTTATATGGTGAACGATGCGAGATCTATACTGATCACAAGAGCCTCAAATACTTCTTCACACAGAAAGAGTTGAATATGCGGCAGCGAAGATGGCTAGAACTGGTAAAAGATTATGATTGTGTGATCAATTACCACCTCGGTAAAGCCAACGTTGTAGCTAATGCATTAAGCCGGAAATCCACACAAAGTACAATGGCTATGGCTTTAATTCAGAAATCGGAACTAAATGAGTTGAAGAAAATGAATATAGAGATTTTACAGACAGGAGTAATAGAGGCAAAGTTGGCAGCCCTGATGCTTCAGCCTACGCTAATTGATAGGATCAAACAGGGACAGCGAGATGATGAATATCTCATCAATATGAGAAAATATGTTGCTACAGGGAAGTCTCCTGAATTTGAGATGACTCAGAATGATATTTTACAATTTAGAGGGCGGTTTTGTGTGCCAAATATTGATAACATTCGGGAAGATATTTTAAAAGAGGCACATTCAACCCCTTATTCATTACATCCAGGGGCTACCAAGATGTATAGAGACTTGAAAATGCATTATTGGTGGCCGGGTATGAAAAAGAACATCGCCCAGCATGTGGAGCTATGTTTAACATGTCAGCAAATAAAGGCCGAACATCAAAGACCCGCAGGGACTTTACAACCTCTACTTATTCCAGAATGGAAATGGGAAAGGATCACCATGGATTTCGTAACTGGTTTGCCAAAGACTACTAAGAGTCATGATGCTATTTGGGTTATCGTCGATAGATTGACCAAGTCTGCTCATTTCCTTCCCATATGTTCTACCTATTCCATGGATCGCTATGCCCAATTATACATTCAGGAGATTGTCAGACTTCATGGTGTGCCATTGTCTATTGTTTCTGATAGAGATTCAAGATTTTTGTGTACTTTTTGGAGGAGTTTACACAAAGCTTTGGGAACACAATTATCATTCAGTACAGCATATCATCCTCAGACGGATGGGCAATCTGAACGAACAATACAGACGTTGGAGGATATGCTCAGAGCCTGTGTATTAGACTTCCAAGGTCAGTGGAGTAAATTCCTACCTTTGGTGGAGTTTTCGTACAACAACAGCTATCAGACTAGCATTGGAATGGCTCCCTATGAAGCATTGTATGGCAGAAAATGTAGGTCTCCGATACACTGGGATGAAGTTGGTGAGAAGAAACTTTTGGGCCCAAATATGATTCGAGAGATGACAGAAGCCGTGTTACAGATTCGACAAAGAATGCAAACTACCCAAAATCGACAGAAAAGTTATGCAGATCGACGAAGAAGGGCATTGGAGTTTGCGATAGGAGATCAGGTGTTTTTGAAAGTAGCACCAATGAAGGGCATCATGCGGTTTGAGAAGAAAGGAAAATTGAGTCCCAGATACATTGGCTCATTCTCGGTGATTGAAAGAATTGGTGATATTTCTTACAAACTAGATCTGCCAACATCTATGTCCCAAATACACAATGTATTTCATGTATCTATGCTGAGGAAATATATTGCTAATCCTTCTCACATTCTGAAGAATGAACTAGTGGAATTAAAGGCAGATTTCAGCTACGAAGAAAAGCCTGTACATATTTTATTACGAGAAGTGAAGCAGCTAAGAAATAAACAGATTCCATTGGTTAAAGTGTTATGGAGAAACCAATTAGTAGAAGAGGCCACTTGGGAAAGGGAGGATGAAATGAGAACTAAGTATCCTGAACTTTTCGGTAAGTGAAATTTCGGGGACGAAATTTTTATAAGAAGGGGAGGATGTGATACTCGAGCCTCTTACTACTCACATGGCCAAATATAATTCATGCATTACGTGTTAATTTTATATGCTATTTGCATTTCTATTGACATTGCATAATTTATTTCATTTTATACGACATTCTTGAATATTAAACTTAATTCTGAAGCTCTTGCACGGTATTAGTTATTGAATTTCCTAATCTAAGTAGTTGGTTTTATATTGAAATAAGAATAAAATGAGGTGGATCAATATTAGATATAGATGGGATATATAGGTTATAATTTTTTGGAAGTGTTACTAGTAAGCTTATACGGTTTAATTTAATTTGATCAAGTTATTTCAAAAGTATATATTTGTAAATTAGCATACTTGGGATTTTGGACATGATATAATGTGATTTAAGTGTCATATTACAAGGCCCATATGTGCATATGATTTTAGAAATGCAAACTAGATAATTCTTTAAGAATCAGATGCGAATCGGTTTGGAGATCGAATGAACGGACATAGAAATTACCTATGGGAATGAATGGTGATTAAGATAGGTTGCAAACAAATAAAAATAGGTGAGACACACAAGATTAGGGCTGCAAGATAAGGGACAAAATCAGATTTTGCATTTACTTGCCACCTCATGCTTTCTTATTAAGCTTAAGCTAACATCTCAAGCTAACACCTCAAACCCTTCACCCTTAAGCAACGACCAGACCCTCATTTCAGCCATTTTCATCTTCCAAACACACACCTTAAGGTCTCCAAGTGATCCAAATTGATTCCAAGTTGAAATAAAAGCAAGAAAAGCAAAGAGAAGTGATTACCATCAAGTTAACCTCAAAATCTGCATAGGTAACACTTATCTACGGTTTTGCCTTTGGTTTTCAGATTATTATGAATGGTTTTATTGTTTATTAATCTTTCAATATCTCTTATAAAAGTGTTAGGAAGTTTTTAGTTAGACTTTGGTGTACAAAGAAAGGGTTTTTGATGACAAACACTTAATAGGAAATACTTGTGGCAGAAACTGTCATCTTACTATTTTCTTGTGTTTTAGGCTTCAAAAGTGTATGGTATGTTGAATAAAACCTATAATTATTACCATTTACATGACCATATATGAGTTAAGAGTATTGGAATGAAGTTTTATCAGTTGGAAATTGAAATAGAGAATGATATTGGAGAAACACTCAAACTGCCAAAATAGCAAAATCTGTTTTGGTGTGCTGTGAAGGAAACTGAATTAAGGGAGCTAAATCCATTATTTTTGGTAATAATATGACCTGGTTGTCTCCTTATATATGTTATATAAGTATGGTGAAAATTTTGGAGTGATTGAATATACTTAAGGGTGCCAAAACCATTAATGTCATGAAGTGTGCAAAACTGTCATGGTAGGAAACAATCTGTTTCAGTATATCGTGAAGAGAGCTGAACTTGGGAAGCTATATCCATCATTTTTAGCAATTATATGATATGGTTACATTTATATACATGTTATCTAAGTGTGGTAAAAATTTGGGAGTGATTGGATATGCTTAGGGATGTTAAAATTATCATACAACTAAACTTAACAGCAAGAAAATATGAAAATGTGAATCTGCCACATTTGATCACTTAGCATGTTTCAACCTAGACATGTGGCTATTGAGTGTTAACAATTAGGTACATGCTATTAGAGTTATAATACTTCAATTACATGATGTTTGCATGTATTTAAGATGAGAAATTGAGGTATTTGAGGGGTATATTGGGTTCTAGTTTGTGAAAGCTTGATTGTTAGCTTATAGCTTGGTGTTTAAGGTTAGTATGAGATTTTGTGCTTTCAACTTGCCAAATTGGGAATGGTGCTTGATGTTGGTAATATTACAGGCTATTTTACATCTAAGGTTGGAGAGGAATACTAAACAAATTTAGACTAAGCCACCAACCAAGTGAAAGGTAAGTAAAGATTCATTTGCAACCACAATGCATAGATTAGTAGATGTGTGAATTATATGTGATATCATAATCATATGTGCATAGTAGAGGCTCTCCATTGAGCATACATACATGGGCATTGTCATTAGCACGTGCATGCATCATATACGAGCATTGTGATAAATCTTACATTGCACGGCATGATTCAGAGAAAGGAAAATGTTTTGCTGACCACTACTAGTGCACCGAAGCATGCATGGATTTGCATGATTTTATGCATGGATTTGCAGGTTCGCATGCATGGATTTGCATGCGTATGAGTATGCCTGGATTTGCATGCTTATATGATTATTGGCCATTGGATTATGGCGGTGTACAGAGCTCTTTTCCGGTGCATGGATAGTAGCGTTGGTCAGGGGCCCAAGAAAGAAATGATTTTGAGAGAAATATTTTGATGCATAAAATTGCATTGTGAGCATAGCATTTTGAGTTGCATGACTTGATATTGTGGATTATTCTTTGACATGCATAATCTTTACTTGCTGAGCGTTAGCTCATATAGTTTATGCATTGTAGGTGAGTACGACGATGCTTGAAGCATCTTTGGCTGGTTGGTGGCTATGGAGCTCCTGCAGGTGTTTGAGGGAGTGTGTACATGGATGACGACCTGTTGGGCTATTTTGTTGGCTTGTTATATTTTGAGTCTGGTGTATTATGTTTTTAGATTGGTACTATATTTCTCTTTTAAAACTTACTGTAAATAAGTATGTAAATATTGTGGTCGTTATGGGTGTTGTGTTTTTATATAAATACTGATCCTTCTATTTTAAACAGGGTTGTGTATGTAAGAAGTGATATAGCTTTTCTTAAAATGTTAAAAAAATAAATAAAAAAAAATATTCCATGCATGCACACAGGTTTTATCATGTCAAATTATACAATATATATGGTTGTGTAGGAATGGGGTGTTACAGAGTGGTATCAGAGCCTAGGTCTTGATTCTGTAGACTGTCCATGTACATAACCTTTGAAACTTGCAGAGCGCAGCTATGCCAGTAAGTTTTATATTATCATATATTGCATTTCATATTTCATAAATATATTGGCCATATGTTGTCAAACTTGTATAAACAGCGCTGCAAAATGGTGAGAACTCGTAGTGAGAGCAATGGTGGTGCCAGAGCACAGAGGAATGAGACACCCATTCCGGTTAATGATCGAGATACCATGATTAATCGATTAACAGAATTGATTGAACGACAGTCCGAACAGATTCAACAATTGATTCGGCAGAGGGATAATGGTGAGCAACCACGGGTGGAGGTAAACCAACAGCGGGCAGATTATATATATATGGTGGAGAACGATTTCGGAGACTGGATCCCCCAACATTTGAGGATGCTATTGATCCTACTGCTGCAGAGGATTGGTTGAGGACCCTGGAAAACATGTATATAGTATAGCAGGGTGCCAGTAGAGGAGAGGGTAATGTGTGCCACTTTCATGCTTCGCGGTAGTGCAGGCCATGGTGGACATGATCAGCAGCATAGAGGACATTACTACCATGAGCTGGAACAAATTCAAGGAGTTATTCCGAAATAAATATTTCACAGCCCCAGTTTGCATGATGAAGATGAATGAGTTTATACAATTGCGACAAGGAGCAATGACTATTGGAGAATATATTCATAAATTTGAACAACTGTCCAGGTTCGTTACGCACATGCTCAGCACTAAAGCACTTAAAGTAGAGAGATTTCTGGAGGGTTTGAGGCCAGAGTTATATCGGGATGTGAATATGGCGAGTACTCAAGGGGTGACATTTTCACAAGTAGCTGAGAGGGCACTAGTAGCAGAATAGGCTGAATTAAGAATCGCTCGTGCACAAGAGGTTCGACAGCAATTCAGACACCAGGGATAGAGATGGACAGTAGGGCAAAAGAGGCCAGTCCAAATGCAGAAGCCGATCCAAATACAGAAGCCGAGATTTAAATTTCAAGGAGAATAAGGCCAATAACAAGAAGGTCAAAACAAGAGGCCACAGGTCGAACAAGAAAAAGCATCGATGCCAGAAGCTGTGTCAGAAATATGGTAATCGACATACTGGAGGCTGCTATATAGATACCAGGATGTGTTTTTGATGTGGAATATCAGGACATATTGCTAAATTTTGCCCAGGTAAACAGAATCAGACCAGCCAAAAGAATGTACCAGCCAAGGTGTTCACCATGACCAGGGCGGATGCAGAAGCAAATCCATCGGTAGTAACAGGTACACTTTATATTTCTAGTGTTCCAACACTTGTATTATTTGATTCTGGAGCTATGCATTCATTTGCATCCACTGAGTACGTGAAGAGGCTGGTAGAATACCAGATGTAGTAGAAATCAGTTATAGTGTAACAGTTCCCTCTGGAGATGCTAGACAAACCGATCGGATTTTGAGAGCTTGTGCTATACTTGTTGAAGTAGAGAATTACATTTGATTTGATTGTACTGGATATGAATGATTACGATGTTATTTTGGGCATGGATTGGTTGTCAAAGTATGGGGCTACTATCAACTGTAAGGAAAAGACGGTGATATTTCAACTTTCTGGGAAAGTGTCTTTCACATTTGCCAGCATTGTGAAGAATTTCAGATCCCTATGATTTCAGCAGTGAAGGCACAATGATTACTCAATGATGGTTGCAAAGGATACTTGGTGAGTGTCATGAACATGAGAAACAACACCCACCAACTCTGAGTGAAATACCAATGGTACGAGAATATACTGAAGTATTCCCAGATGATCTCCCGGGACTGCCACTAGATAGTGAAATAGAGTTTGTTATTGACATACAACCAGGAACGTCTCCAATTTCTAAAACTCCCTACAGAATGGCTCCCTTGGAGTTGCAGCTATTAACAACTGGATGCAGCCTACTAATCCTTCAGAGGTGCGCAGTTTTTTGGGTTTAGCTGGATATTACCTAAGATTTGTGGAGGGGTTCTCCAAGATTGCAATGCTATTGACACAATTAACCAGAAAAAGGAGTGATGTTTAGATGGACGAATATGTGTGAGCGAAGTTTCCAGGAGCTAAAAAAGAGGCTAACTTTAGCACCTATTCTCTCAATTCCATCAGGTACGGGAGGATTGGTAATTTACAGTGACGCGTCGAAAAATAGATTAGGATGTGTACTGATGCAGAATGGCAAAGTAATTGCGTATGCATCCAGGCAACTTAAAGAGTACGAAAAGAATTACCCCACGCATGACTTGGAACTTGCTGTTATAGTATTTGCACTTAAAATAGGAGGCACTATATGGTGAACGATGCGAGATCTGTACTGATCACAAGAGCCTCAAATACTTCTTCACACAGAAAGAGTTGAATATGTGGCAGCGGAGTTGGCTGGAACTGGTAAAAGACTATGATTGTGTGATCAATTACCACCCAAGTAAAGCCAACGTCGTAGCTGATGCATTGAGTCGAAAATACACACAAAGTACAACAGCTATGGCTTTAATTCAGAAACCGGAACTGAATGAGTTGAAGGAAATGAATATAGAGATTTTACAGACAGGAGTAATAGAGGCAAAGTTGGCAGCCCTGATGAAAAGCTCGATCTGATGAATCCCTTGTCTAACAAGTCCTGTAATTTATACTTTCAATTCTTTCAACTCCAAGGGAGCCATTCTGTAGGGAGTTTTAGAAATTGGAGACGTTCCTGGTTGTATGTCAATAACAAACTCTATTTCACGATCTGGTGGCAATCTCGGGAGATCATCTGGGAATACTTCAGTATATTCTCATACCACTGGTATTTCACTCAGAGTTGGTGGGTGTTGTTCCTCAATGTTCATGACACTCACCAAGTACCCTTCGCAACCATCATCGAGTAATCGTTGTGCCTTCACTGCTGAAATCATAGGGAATCTGAAATTCTTCACAATGCTGGCAAATGTGAAAGACTCTTTCCCAGAAAGTTAAAATGTCACCGTCTTTTCCTTACAGTTGATAGTAGCCCCATACTTTGACAACCAATCCATGCCCAAAATAACATCGTAATCATTCATATCCAGTACAATCAAATCAGCATGTAATTCTCTACCTTCAACAAGTATAGCACAAGCTCTCAAAATCCGATCTATTTGTCTAGCATCTCCAGAGAGAACTGTTACACTATAACTGATTTATGCTACATCTAGTATTCTACCCAGCCTCTTCACGTACTCAGTGGATGCAAATGAATGCATGGCTCCAGAATCAAATAATACAAGTGTTGGAATACTAGAAATATAAAGTGTACCTGTTACCACCGATGGATTTGCTTCTGCATCCGCCCTGGTCATGGTGAACACCTTGGCTGGTACATTCTTTTGGATGGTCTGATTCTGTTACCTGGCAAAATTTAGCAATATGTCCCGGTATTCCACATCGAAAACATGTCCTGGTATCTATATAGCAGCCTCCAATATGTCGATTACCACATTTCTGACACACAGCTTCTGGCATTGGTGCTTTTCCTTGTTCGACTCGTGGCCTCTTATTTTGACCTTCTTGTTGTTGGCCTTGTTCTCCTTGAAATTTAAATCCCGGCTTCTGTATTTGGATCGACTTCTGCATTTGGAATGGCCTCTTTTGCCCCACAGTCCATCTCTGTCCCTGCTGTCTGAACTACTGTCGAGCCTCATGTGCACGTACGATTCTCAATTCAACCTATATTGCCACCAACACCCTCTCAGCCACCTGTGAAAATGTCACCCCTTGAGTACCCACCATATTCACATCCCGTATAACTCTGGCCTCAAACCCTCTAGAAATCTCTCTACTTTCAGTACGTCAGTGTTGACCATGTGCGTAGCAAACCTGGACAGTTGTTCAAATTTACGAATATATCCCCAACAGTCATCGTTTCTTGTCGCAGTTGTATAAACTCGTTCATCTTCATCATGCGAACTGGAGTTGTGAAATATTTGTTTCGGAATAACTCCTTGAATCTATCCCAGCTCATGGTAGTAATGTCCTCTATACTACTAATCATGTCCCACCAATGGCCTGCACTACCGTGAAGCATGAAAGTGGCACACATTACCCTCTCCTCTACTGGCACCCTGCTGTACTGGAACATGTTCTCCAGGGTCCTCAACCAGTCCTCTGCAGTGGTAGGATCAATAACATCCTCAAATGTTTGGGGATCCAGTCTCCGAAATCGTTCTCCCACCATATATATATAGTCTGCCCGCTGTTGGTTTACCTCCACCCGTGGTTGCTCACCATTATCCCTTTGCCAAATCAATTGTTGAATCTATTCAGACTGTCGTTCAATCAATTTTGTTAACCGATTAATCATGGTATCTCGATCATTAACCGGGATGGGTGTCTCATTCCTCTGTGCTCTGGCACCACCACTGCTCTCACCACGAGTTCTCACCATTTTGCAGCGCTGTTTATACAAGTTTGACAACATATGGCCAATATAATTTATGAAATATGAAATGCAATATATGATAATATAAAACTTACTGGCATGGCTGTGCTCTGTAAGTTTCAAAGGTTATGTACATTGACAGTCTACAGAATCAAGACCTGGGCTTTGATACCACTCTATAACACCCCCATTCCTACACAATCATATATATTGTATAATTTGACATGATAGAACTTGTGTGCATGCATGGAATATTTATTTATTTATTTATTTTTTTAACATTTTAAGAAAAGCTAAATCACTTCTTACATACACAACCCTGTTTAAAATAGAAGGATCAGTATTTATATAAAAACACAATACCCATAACGACCACAATATTTACATACTTATTTACAGTAATGTTTTAAAAGAGAAATATAGTACCAATCTAAAAACATAATACACCAGACTCAAAATATAACAAGCCAACAAAATAGCCCAACAGGTCGTCATCCATGTACACATTCCCTCAAACACCTGCAGGAGCTCCAATAGCCGACCAACCAGCCAAAGATGCTTTAAGCATCGTCGTACTCACCTATAATGCATAAACTATATGAGCTAACGCTCAGCAAGTAAAGATTATGCATGTCAAAGAATAATCCATAATATCAAGTCATGCAACTCAAAATGCTATGCTCACAATGCAATTTTATGCATCAAAATATTTCTCCAAAATCATTTCTTTCTTGGGCCCCTGACCAACGCTACTATCCCATGCAGCGGAAAGAGCTCTGTACATCGCCATAATCCAATGGCCAATAATCATATAAGCATGCAAATCCATGCATACTCATACGCATGCAAATCCATGCACGCGAACCTGCAAATCCATGCATAAAACCATGCAAATCCATGCATGCTTCGATGCACTAGTAGTGGTCAGCAAAACATTTTCCTTTCTCTGAATCATGTCGTGCAATGCAAGATTTATCACAATGCTCGTATATGATGCATGCACGTGCTAATGACAATGCCCATGTATGTATGCTCAATGGAGAGCCCTCTACTATGCACATATGATTTATGATATCACATATAATTCACACATCTACTATGTCTATGCATTGTGGTTGCAAATGAATCTTTACTTACCTTTCACTTGGTTGGTGGCTTAGTCTAAATTTGTTTAGTATTCCTCTCCAACCTTAGATGTAAAATAGCCTTTAATATTACCCAACATCAAGCACCATTCCCAATTTGGCAAGTTGAAAGCACAAAATCTCATACTAAACCTTAAACACCAAGCTATAAGCTAACAATCAAGCTTTCACAAACTAGAACCCAATATAGCCCCTCAAATACCTCAATTTCTCATCTTAAATACATGCAAACATCATGTAATTGAAGTATTATAACTCTAATAGCATGTACCTAATTGTTAACACTCAATAGCCACATGTCTAGGTTGAAACATGCTAAGTGATCAAATGTGGCAGATTCACATTTTCATATTTTCTTGCTGTTAAGTTTAGTTGTATGATAATTTTAACATCCCTAAGCATATCCAATCACTCCCAAATTTTTACCACACTTAGATAACATGTATATAAATGTAACCATATCATATAATTGCTAAAAATGATGGATATAGCTTCCCAAGTTCAGCTCTCTTCACGATATACTGAAACAGATTGTTTCCTACCATGACAGTTTTGCACACTTCATGACATTAATGGTTTTGGCACCCTTAAGTATATTCAATCACTCCAAAATTTTCACCATACTTATATAACATATATAAGGAGACAACCAGGTCATATTATTACCAAAAATAATGGATTTAGCTCCCTTAATTCAGTTTCCTTCACAGCACACCAAAACAGATTTTGCTATTTTGGCAGTTTGAGTGTTTCTCCAATATCATTCTCTATTTCAATTTCCAACTGATAAAACTTCATTCCAATACTCTTAACTCATATATGGTCATGTAAATGGTAATAATTATAGGTTTTATTCAACATACCATACACTTTTGAAGCCTAAAACACAAGAAAATAGTAAGATGACAGTTTCTGCCACAAGTATTTCCTATTAAGTGTTTGTCATCAAAAACCCTTTCTTTGTACACCAAAGTCTAACTAAAAACTTCCTAACACTTTTATAAGAGATATTGAAAGATTAATAAACAATAAAACCATTCATAATAATCTGAAAACCAAAGGCAAAACCGTAGATAAGTGTTACCTATGCAGATTTTGAGGTTAACTTGATGGTAATCACTTCTCCTTTGCTTTTCTTGCTTTTATTTCAACTTGGAATCAATTTGGATCACTTGGAGACCTTAAGGTGTGTGTTTGGAAGATGAAAATGGCTGAAATGAGGGTCTGGTCGTTGCTTAAGGGTGAAGGGTTTGAGGTGTTAGCTTGAGGTGTTAGCTTAAGCTTAATAAGAAAGCATGAGGTGGCAAGTAAATAGGAAAATCTGATTTTGTCTCTTATCTTGCAGCCCTAATCTTGTGTGTCTCACCTATTTTTATTTGTTTGCAACCTATCTTAATCACCATTCATTACCATAGGTAATTCCTATGTCCGTTCATTCGATCTCCAAACCGATTCGCATACGATTCTTAAAGAATTATCTAGTTTGCATTTCTAAAATCATATGCACATATGGGCCTTGTAATATGACACTTAAATCACATTATATCATGTCCAAAATCCCAAGTATGCTAATTTACAAATATATACTTTTGAAATAACTTGATCAAATTAAATTAAACCGTATAAGCTTACTAGTAACACTTTTAACACTTCCAAAATTATAACCTATATATCCCATCTATATCTAATATTGATCCACCTCATTTTCTTCTTATTTCAATATAAAACCAACTACTTAGATTAGAAAATTCATTAACTAATATCGTGCAAGAGCTTCAGAATTAAGTTTAATATTCAAGAATGTCGTATAAAATGAAATAAATTATGCAATGTCAATAGAAATGCAAATAGCATATAAAATTAACACGTAATGCATGAATTATATTTGGCCATGTGAGTAGTAAGAGGCTCGGGTATCACATATATAATGCAATATATGATAATATAAAACTTATTGGCGTGGCTGCGCTCCGCAAGTTCTAAGATCATGTACATAGACAGTCTACAGAATCAAGACCTGGGCTCTGATACCACTCTGTAACACCCCCATTACTACACAACTATATATATTGTATAATTTGACGAGATAGAGCTTGTGTGTACGTGCAATATATTTGTTTTTTAACATTTTAAGAAAAGCTAAATCACTTCTTACATGCACAACCCTGTTTAAAATAGAAGGATTTGTATTTATATAAAAACACAACACCCACAACGACCACAATATTTACATACTTATTTACAGTAAAGTTTTAAAAGAGAAATATAGTACCAATCTAAAAACATAATACACCAGACTCAAAATATAACAAGCCAAAAAAATAGCCCAACAGGTCGTCATCCATGTACACACTCCCTCAAACACCTGCAGGAGCTCCAACAGCCGACCAGCCAGCCAAAGATGCTTCAAGCATCATCGTACTCACCTACAATACATAAACTATATGAGCTAACGCTCAACAAGTAAAGATTATGCATATCAAAGAATAATCCACAATATCAAGTCATGCAACTCAAAATGCTATGCTCACAATGCAATTTTATGCATCAAAATATTTCTCTGAAAATCATTTCTTTCTTGGGCCCCTGACCAATGCTACTATCCCATGCACCGGAAAAGAGCTCTGTACACTGCCATAATCTAATGGTCAATAATCATATAAGCATGTAAATTCATGCATACTCATACGCATGCAAATCCATGCACGCGAACCTGCAAATCCATGCCTAAAACCAAACAAATCCATGCATGCTTCGGTGCACTAGTAGTGGTCAGCAAAATATTTTTCTTTCTTTGAATCATGTCATGCAATGCAAGATTTATCACAATGCTCGTATATGATGCATGCATGTGCTAATGACAATGCCCATGTATGTATGCTCAATGGAGAGCCCTCTACTATGCACATATGATTTATGATATTACATATAATTCACACATCTACTATGTCTATGCATTGTGGTTGCAAATGAATCTTTACTTACCTTTCACTTGGTTGGTGGCTTAGTCTAAATTTGTTTAGTATTCCTCTCCAACCTTAGATGTAAAATAGCCTGTAATATTACCCAACATCAAGCACCATTCCCAATTTGGCAAGTTGAAAGAACAAAATCTCATACTAGACCTTAAACACCAAGCTATAAGCTAACAATCAAGCTTTCACAAACTAGGACCCAATATAGCCCCACAAATACTTCAATTTCTCATCTTAAATACATGCAAACATCATGTAATTGAAGTATTATAACTCTAATAGCATGTACCTAATTGTTAACACTCAATAGCAACATGTCTAGGTTGAAACATGCTAAGTGATCAAATGTGGCAGATTCACATTTTCATATTTTCTTGCTGTCAAGTTTAGTTGCATGATAATTTTAACATCCCTAAGCATATCCAATCACTCCCAAATTTTTAATACACTTAGATAACATGTATATAAATGTAACCATATCATAAAATTGCTAAAAATCATGGATATAGCTTCCCAAGTTCAGCTCTCTTCACGACATACTGAACAGATTGTTTCCTACCGTGACAGTTTTGCACACTTCATGACATTAATGGTTTTGGCACCCTTAAGTATATTCAATCACTCCAAATTTTCACCATACTTAGATAACATATATAAGGAGACAACCAGGTCATATTATTACCAAAAATAATGGATTATCTCCCCTAATTCAGTCTCCTTCACAGCACACCAAAACAGATTTTGTTATTTTGGCAGTTTGAGTGTTTCTCCAATATCATTCTCTATTTCAATTTCCAACTTATAAAATTTCATTCCAATACTCTTAATTCATATATGGTTATGTAAATGGTAATAATTATAGGTTTTATTCAACATATCATACACTTTTGAAGTTTAAAACACAAGAAAATAGTAAGATGACAGTTTCTGCCACAAGTATTTCCTATTAAGTGTTTGTCATCAAAAACCCTTTCTTTGTGCACCAAAGTCTAACTAAAAACTTTCTAACACTTTTATAAGAGATATTGAAAGCTTAATAAATAATAAAACCATTCATAATAATCTAAAAACCAAAGGTAAAACCGTAGATAAGTGTTACCTATGCAGATTTTGAAATTAACTTGATGGTACTCACTTCTCCTTTGCTTTTCTTGCTTTTATTTCAACTTGGAATCAATTTGGATCACTTGGAGACCTTAAGGTGTGTGTTTGGAAGATGAAAATGGCTGAAATGAGGGTCTGGTCATGGCTTAAGGGTGAAGGTTTGAGGTGTTAGCTTGAGATGTTAGCTTAAGTTTAATAAGAAAGCATGAGGTGGCAAGTAAATGGTAAAATCTGATTTTCTCCCTTATCTTGCAGCCCTAGTCTTGTGTGTCTCACCTATTTTTATTTGGTTGCAACCTATCTTAGTCACCATTCATTCCCATAGTTATTTCCTATGTCCGTTCATTCGATCTCCAAATCGATCGCATCCGATTCTTAAAGAATTATCTAGTTTGCATTTCTAAAATCATATGCACATATGGGCCTAGTAATATGACACTTAAATCACATTATATCATGTTCAATGTCCCAAGTATGCTAATTTACAAATATATACTTTTGAAATAACTTGATCAAATCAAATTAAACCGTATAAGCTTACTAGTAATACTTTTAACACTTCCAAAATTATAACCTATATATCCCATCTATATCTAATATTGATCCTCCTCATTTTCTTCTTATTTCAATATAAAATCAACTACTTAGATTAGGAAATTCAATAACTAATATCGTGTAAGAGCTTCAGAATTAAGTTTAATATTCAAGAATGTCGTATAAAATGAAATAAATTATGCAATGTCAATAGAAATGCAAATAGCATATAAAATTAACACGTAATGCATGAATCATATTTGGTCATGTGAGTAGTAAGTGGCCCAGGTATCACACATACATTGTTCTTTGAACAATAATAAGGTCTATCAAAATCATCACAAACTTAGACTCATTTACAGTGGAATTTTGAAGTGATATAAAGGATAAAGTCACTACTAATACAATAAACTATAAAATCAAAAATGCATCCTACAAAATAACCCAACAGGTTGTCATCCATGTGCATTGATCTTTGAAAGCCTGTAGGAGCTCCACTGCTAACCTAATAAAATAGAGGTCTCAAGTCTCATCATGCTCACCTACAATGCAAGAACTACGTGAACTAATGCTCAATAAGTAAAAATCATGCATGACAAGCGTATGATATAAGATCTCATGCAAATCATCTCTAAGATATGATGATAGAACTGTGTCATATTTGAGTACTCACAAATCAAAGACTTTTTATTCAAAATCACATCATCTTATATGGCCTTTGGCCTACCTACTATGCACCGGAAAGAGCTCTACAATAATATCAATAATTAAATGGCCAATAAAAGATTGATACAGTCGAGAGAATCATCCTCCCATGACCCCCAAAGATACACCCTAAGTCTTCCCCTCTGATCACCCGAGAAGTATCCCAACAATAGCATCAATCATAACAAAGGCACAGTCAAGTGGACCATCCTCTCGTGATCACCAAAGGTCTACCCCATGTCTTCCATTATGATCCATCGAGAAGTACCCTACTTGCGGTACCTAAAATATCACATAATCATGCCTCGCATGCCGCAGTGTATTAGTAGCGGCCAATAAATATCTTTATACATGAAAATCATTTCTCAAATCATATCACGCATGCAAAAATCTAAACTATACATGTATGCCATGCATGCACATGAAAATGCTCATGAATAGTTTATTCAATATGAAATGTGAGTTATCTTGCTCTCAACATGTTTCAAGAATTCTGAGCCTCTTAAGGGAAATAATATACTTATCATCCAGTCAATTTAAATATCATCAACACATTAGATATAAATAATTCAAGACGTATTATGTTCACGCATTGTAATTGCAAATGGATCTTTACATATCATTCACATGGTTGGTGGCTTAGTTTAGATTTGTTTAGTATTTGTTTCCAACCTTAAATGTAAAATAGCCTATAATATTACCCAAAATCAAGCACCATTCCCAATTTGGCAAGTTGAAAGGACAATATCTCATCCAAGCTATCTAGGTAACAAATAAACTTTTACAAACTAGATCCCAATATAGTCTCTCAAATACCTTAATTTCTCATCTTAGAAACATGTAAACATCATGTAATTGAAGTATTATAATCTGATAGCATGTAACTCATTGTTAGAACTTAATAGCAACATGTTTAGGTTAAAACATGCTAAGTTATCAAATGGGACAGATTCACATTCTCATATTTTCTTGCTATACAATTTAGTTGCATGATAATTTTGATATCCTTAAGCATATCCAATCACTCCAAGATTTTTTCCACACTTAGCTAACATGTAGATAAATGTAACCATAATATAGAATGGCAAAAAGTCACTGATTTATTTTAGCAAAACCAGCCCCCTTATCACAACACAAAAACTGCAAATTCTATCTTGACAGTTTTGAGTGTCTCTTCAAATATCAAACCATATTTTAGTTTCTAACCTCTCCAAACTTACATACATCAACTAAACACATATATGGTGAAATATATAGGTTGTAATCAAGTAATTATACATATATGAAGCTTCAAAGACAAAAAATTTGCAAGTATACAGTTTCTGTCCCTGGTGAATACTATTGTGATTTTGCAAATAAAATCCTTCTTTTGTGAATTATATGATCTTAAATAATATCCTAACATGATTATAAACAATAATAGAATCTTTAGAAATCATAAATCCTCAAACAATTCAAGAATTGAAATCAAAAACATTTGCACAATTTTAAGCTTCGACTTGCTTCTTCTTACTTCCCTTTGCTTCCTTCACATTTTTCATTACTTGGAATCACTTGAGAGCAACTTCTAAAATTCAATATGGAGGTTCAAATTTGATATTATACATATCTTATACAGCTCTAATCCAGGGTTTCTCAATATTTATTTATCTACTTACAACCTATTTTAATTACCGTATGATTAGATTGACATTCGATTCTTAAATGATTGTCTAGTTTACATTTCTAAAATCATATGCACATATGAACCTTGTAATTGTTAGAGTAGGATACCCAACTCTCCAATTAGATTGGGTTTATTATACTCTTTTTCTTTTGTAAAGATAATCTTATTGGGAATCATATTAATATAAAGGCATTTTCTTTATTTTATATCTTATATCTTTTATTTCTGCACATTAGATAAAGTCCTTAGGCTAAATTTACCTAGAGAGCATGGTTGCCGCATATGATGGTGATCATGGAACATGCCTCTAAGGCTTTAGTCTTAATAAGTTCCGAGTCGAGAGCTTTTTGAGATGGGACATCAAATAGCTTAGTAAGACTCGCACATATGATGCATGCTCATGAGACGAGGATGACACATTCTATTGGCATTAGCGTAGAGTACATGTATGTATGTGGGTGCTTGTTAGGGAACAAGTACACTGAACATGGCCCGCAAGAAATTTTTAGTTGGAGGCTTTGCTTGTCAAAACCAGAATTTCTGTGTTGTGATAGTACACGACTAGTCCTCAGACTTGATATATCTTCTAATTGCTTGACAATCATAAAGGGGGTATATTGGGTATTGCACTAGTGTGCATGGAGGTTTGTCAGTGGCCAATTCGATACATGTCTTTTTAAATAAGAAAATCTTCTATGTTTTCGTAGTTCGTGATTCAAAAACCTTGGCCAAAACAGGATGAATGTGTATAGGGTTCGCTATTATCATAGGGTAAACGCAACGAAAAATTAAAATTTTATCAAACATAAATTTAACCCTTTTGATTCGAAAGCGATTTTCACAATCGTGCTTATTCAAGTGAGTATATAAATAAATATAAAATTTGGATTATACCTTTCATGCACTCCGATTGTTGTAGGGAAATTAATTACTTATCCTAGACTATCAGAACTCGCAGGGATCCAAGTGTCTCATCTCTATCAAGTCCATAATACGAAAGAGCAACACCAATCAAAAGGATTCACTAGTATCCTTTTAATTGTTTACTAATCTAGAATCGAAGTAAATTTTCAAGAACATTAAATATTGATTCTTTAAGTTATTGAAACAATAATATGAAGAGAATAACCAAGAAACTGATTTCCTTTTTCTTTATTTTCTTTTCTTGGAGAGTAAAATAGAAGACTTTAAACAAAATAATTTTTGCTCAAATTTTCTGAATGAATTATGTAATTTTCATCCCTCGTATATATAAGGCTGAAAATTTTAATCCTTTTTCAACTCTTGGAAAGTTTTTCAATTTTAAACTACTTCAAAATCTTATCTTGGAAGAATTCCTAATCTTCCAACAACTCTTCTATTTTCTCTCTCCTATTGTATGTGGACTAATTTGAAACTACATTATTTATCAAAATTGTCTACATACATTATTGATATTAGTTTGAACTTTTCAAATAATATCAAGATAGATATATATCATACATATACTATAATTATATTTATATATAAATAAAATTTTAGTTGCCGATTTTATCCTATAAAATCAGTCATTATATTTATTTATCTATAAATATGTTAATTAAATAAATCGTATTTATTTAATTTATTCTCTTTATATTTTAGTGGGTTTCTCATGTGACCCACATTAATTTTTGGGCTTGGATTTAAAAATCCACAAATCAATCCAATCGATTTAATCTCAATTTAATCAATCCAATTAATTAATTTAATTTACTCCAATTGTGCTTCTTAATCAAATTAGGTCCAATTAAATAATCTAATTTTTCAATTGAATAATTTAATTTAAACATTAAATTAAATAGAACACATAATTAATTAATTAATTAATATTAATTAATTAATTTTCAACCCATGGATAAATCCCAAAATTAGAAATATTACTTTGCATAAGGATGTGTGACCCTCTTAGGTTCACAACTAAGCTAGTAGTGGGCTTGCAACGTTTGCAACTTATGAATAATAATTATTTTAATTAATTAATCCAATTAATTAATTCACCTAGAATTAATTCCTTAATTCCAAGAACCTCACTATCCATAAAAACACCTCACAAGTAATCAATGCAAACTAGACTTAGGTGAAATAGTGAGCAAACCTATTTCAATTGTGAGTACTATACACGTATGATCCTTTCAACAACTAATTTCCCGATTGAATCTAGGGCATGGATTATAAGTTGAAACCCTTAATGATTCAATAACTGTGATTTCATTTCAAGTTCCAATGATTTCGGATGAATCACAATTCATCATGCCTTGGCCAAGGTCTTTAAATCACGAACTATGAAAATATAGGAGATTCCATTATTTAAAAAGATAAGTGTCAAATTCTATATTGGCCACTGACAAACCTCCATGTACATCAGTGCAACACCCAACATACCCCATTTGTGATTGTCAAGTAATCAAAAGATATATCAAAGTGTTGTAGGATGCACACAAGGCTACCATCGTGCCTCAAGTCTTAGGACTTGTCTTGTACTATCGCAACACATAAATTCTTGCTTCGATAGGCAAAGCCTCCAACTAAGAATTTCTTGCAGGCCATGTTCGGTGTACTTGTTCCCTAACAAGCACCCATATACATATACTTGCGTCTCTACGCTAATTCTAATAGAATGTGACATTCTCGTTTTACGAGCATGCATCATATGTGCGAGTCTTACTGAGCTATTTGATGTCCCATCTCAAAAAGCTCTTGACTCAAAACTTATTTAAGACCAAAGCCTTAGATGCATGTTCCATGATCGCCATCATATGCGTGACCATGCACCGTAGCTAAATTTGGTCTAAGGATTTTATCTAATGTGCAAAAATAAAAGATACAAGATATAAGATAAAGATAATGCATGTTTATTAATATAATTCCCAATAAGATTATCTTTACAAAAGAAAAAGAGTATAATACACCCAATCTAATTGAAGCATTGAGCATCCTACTCTAACAATCTCCCACTTGCCATAGCTCCAATTGCCCATATATCTAAGGCCCATCTTCTCAAGATATCCATCGAATATCTTATGTGCTAAGGGCTTAGTGAGTAGGTCTGCTACATTTTCTATTGAAGTAACTTGATCCACAATGACATCGCCTCTACCAATGATCTCTCTAATCAAGTGATATCATCTCATTATATGTTTGGATCTTTGATGAGATCTTGGCTCTTTTGCTTGCACAATGGCTCCATTGTTATCAGAATAAATCATAACTGGATCAACAACGGATGGAACTACACCCAACCCTTAGATGAAGTTTCTAATCCAAATAGCTTCTTTTGCTGCATCTGATACAAAAATATATTCAGCTTCGGTGGTAAAGTCTACAGTCGTCTCTTCCAACTGACCGCACCACCATTCAAGGTGAATATGTATCCGGATATGGACTTTAAGTCATCTATATTGGACTAAAAACTAGAGTCTGTATATCTCTCTAGTTGTAGTTCTCCATTGCCGTATATCAAAAAGATATCCTTATTCCTTCTCAAGTACTTGAGGATCATCTTAACGGCTTTCTAGTGTTCTTTCCCTGGATTGGACTGATATCTGCTTGTGATACTCAGAGTATGTGCTATATCAGGCCTTGTACATAACATTGCATACATTATACTCCCTACTGCGGAAGCATAAGGTATGCGAGCCATCCTTTCTCTCTCTTCAGGTGTCTTGGGAGACATAACCTTAGAGAGTGAAACCCCATGACTTATAGGCAGGAATCCTCTCTTGGATTCCTTCATGCTAAACCTTTTTAACACTTTGTCTATGTACATGGACTGGGATAGTTCGATCATCCTTCTAGATCTATCTCTATAGATCTTTATCCCTAGGATAAAAGATGCATCTCCCAAGTCCTTCATGGAAAACTGATTAGATAACCAAGTCCTCGTTGACTGCAACATCCCTACATCATTCCCAATTAGTAGGATGTCATCAACGTAGAGCACAACAAATGTAACTGCACTCCCACTAACCTCCTTATAGACACATAATTCATTCGGGTTCTTACGAAAGTCAAACATTTTGATTGTTTCATCAAACCAGATGTTCCAACTTCTCGAAGCTTGTTTTAGTCCATAAATGGATCTATGGATCTTCCAAACATTTTGATCGCTCCTACTGCATATGAAGCCTTCTGGTTGCTTCATATAAATCTCTTCCTTAATGTCTCCATTAAGGAAAGCGGTCTTCACATCCATTTTCCATATCTCATAGTCATAATATGCAGATATGAACAGTAGTATCCGTATAGATTTAAGCATCACTACTGGTGAAAAAGTTTCCTCATAATCAATTCCTTACTTCTGAGTATAACATTTTGCTACTAATCGTGCCTTATAAGTCGCTACCTCTCCATCTACTCCAAGCTTCTGCTTGTAGACCCATTTGTAGCCAATGAGAATAATTTCCTGTGGTGGGTCCACCAAGGTTCATACCTTGTTGGAGTACATGGAGTCCATTTCAAACTGTTTAGCTTTTTGCCATTTCTCTGAATCGATGTCAGACAATATCTCTCCATAGCTTCTTAGATCATTATCCAAGGGGAGTCCCTCTTCTTTGTTCTCTAACAACAAGTTGTACCTCTTAGGTACCCTTGATATACTTTTGGATCTTCAAAGGGGATGTGCCTTAGAGGGTCCAGCATCAGCTGTTGTACCATTTACTGCGTCAATGGGGGTGTTCTGTGGTTCTTGAACCTCTTCAAGTTCTACGACATTGCTGCTTCCATCTAAAGAAATTCTTCTTCAAGGAAGGTAGCATTCCTCAAAATAAATACCCTTTGTTCCATGGCATCATAGAAAATAAAATCCAATAGACTCCTTTGGATACCCTACAAACTTCCATAACCTAGATCTCATATCCAACTTATCTCCCACTTGCTGCTTCACATAAGCAACACAGAAGGTGTTTATAGAAAGGTGTCTTTTCACACCACATCTCATATGGTGTTTTGGGCACGGCTTTAGATGGCACCCTATTTAATAGGTATGTCACTGTTTCCAAGGCATAGCCCTAGAATAAAAGAGGCAATGAAATGAAGCTCATCATAGATCGAACAATGTCCAATAAGGTTTGATTCCTACGTTCCGCAACTCCGTTGAGTTGGGGAGTAGCAAGAGGAGTCCACTGTTAGAGAATCCCATTCTCTTTTAGGTAATCTAAAAAATATGTGCTTAAGTATTTCCCTCCTTAATCAGATCGAAGAGTTTTTATACTTAATCTAGTTTGTTTCTCTACTTCGGTTCTGAATTCTTTGAACTTTTCAAATACTTCAAACTTGTACCTTAAAAGGTACACATAACGATACCTAGAGAAGTCATCAATAAAGGTTAAGAAGTAGTTATAGTTCTCACGGGCACTAACATTTAGTGGCCCACATACATCTGTATGGATCAAATCCAAAAGATGATTGGCTCGCTCCACTTGTCCAACAAATGGAGATTTAGTCATCTTTCCTTTGAGACAGGATTCAAATGTTGGAAGTTCTTGCTCTTTCTTTAGATCAAGCAATTGTACCAATTTATTATCCTTTTCTCATAAATATGTCCTAATCTTGCATGCCATAGGCTCATGGAACTATGATTATCTAATTTTCTTTATTTTGTTGAATTGTGAAAATGGGGTTATGGGGAGTAACAGTATATAAATATTTCATCAAAGAACCAGAATAGATAAAATCAAAACATTTGAAAATGGAACAACTTCTATTCTCAATGGTAAATCTAAAACCTTCTCTATCCAAAACTGGAATAGAGAAAATGTTCTTAATAAATCTGGAACAAAAAGACAATTGTTTAAAACTATTACAGAACCATTTTCAAAAGCTAGATTAACGGTCCATATAGCTAATATGGCAACTCTTGCTCCATTCCCCATCCTAAAGATTGTCTCTCCTCCATTCAGCTTCCTACTTCTTGCCATCATCTTCAAATTATTGCAGATATGTGAGCCACAATCGATATCTAATACCCAAGAAGTATTGTTAACCGACAAGTTAACTTCAATAAAATATATACTTGAACTCTTCAGGCTTGCAAGATACTTCTTACAATTCCTCTTTCAGTGCCTAGTTTGCTGCAGTAATGGCACTTGTCATTGGCTTGAGAAGAAACATTTTTTACGCCGCCCTTAACTTTCAACTTGTTGGGTTTAGAGGAACCCTTTCCTTTCTTAGGCTTTTAAGCCTTTGATCCGGAAGAAGACCAACAAGCAGAACTGGCTTGTCCTTTTACATGGTGGACTCAGTCGTTCTTAACATGTTCACAAGCTCGGTTAGATTAGTCTCCATGTTGTGCATGTTAAAGTTGACAACAAACGTGTCAAATGATAGAAGCAGAGACTACAGCAGAAGGTCCGTATAGAGTTCGTCCTCCATAACAACTCCAAGGGACGCTAGCCTTTTAATGAGGGCTATCATTTTCAATCCATGATCATGGACTAAAGAGCCCTCAGTCATACGACATCTGAAAGCTCTTTTGAGATCAGATATCTCGTCTACCGAGTTCTTTCACCATACAAATCTTGTAGGTGAATGAGGATCCCATAAGCAGTATTTTGATCCTCGTTCTGCCTCTACAGGTCATTTGACATCGATGCCAGCATGTAGCATCGAGCCTACAGATTATCATTGACATGACGTAAATAATCTGCATAAGCCTCTGAAGTAATATCCTCTGGTGGAACTGAAGGAGGAACAGTGTCAAGGACATATGCCCTCTTCTCTGACTGAAGAACTATCTTCAGGTTTCTTAGCCAATCGACAAAGTTAGGTCCAGTTAATTTATTTTATTTAAGGATTGTTGTAAGTGGATTCTTTGCTATTTTAGTAGAATAATCTACAAAACATGCACGAAGCAAAAAATGAGTAAACTATGGAAAAATATATTCATTTAATATAAGGACTTTAATACTAAATGTCTCCTACTATTTTCTTCGAATTCCATCACCCCTAATGGAATTTCGAGAAATCAAATTTCCTAGTGAACTTGAGGTCCAATGGAAATATTTCACACCTCAATTTTATGAGCCCATGAAATATTTCTATCGGTAGTCAACTCTTTGACGATTGTATCACTATACAACCCTAAAGTTTGTTTTGCCTCGCCTCTTCCCATATACCCCAATTTTATGAGCCCATATAGTACTAAGTGTCAAACAATACCCATCAAACATTCGTGTAGATAGAGCATCAAGATGTCCCATGACTCATGGCCAACATAATGACGATTCCATTCCACGAGCATCTCAATGTTTGCTAGAGATCACAGCTTTCCAACACAAGACCACCCCACGACTCATGGCTAGTGATCAAGTGCGATAGCGGTCGTCATGTCTCTATTTTTAATGGTAGGCATGGAACAATAGGTCCTACCTAATTTATCCATTTTTGTTTGAAATCGAATTTCAAAAAAAATCTTTTACTTAATTTTAGTAAATTAAGTGGGGTTTGATTTTATCCAAAACCTCATCTACTTTAAATTAGGTTGGTTATTTAATGCATGGCATCATAATATCATTGTGCAAGCATAAAAGCATTAAATAAAATCCTAAGCATGCATCTAATACATACTTAAATAAATGAATGATCATGAACCAGTCCTATGCGGTCCATTTGAGCCAAAAATGGACCTAAGGTCAGTTTAAGGGTAAAAAAATGGAATAGAACCTATTCTATTACATAATTGTATCCCATACAAACATGGACCTTCTTTGGAATCTCTTCTTTTATTCTCCTTCGTCTTCCAAAGAAAAAGAAAAATCTCACCATCTATTCTACTCTCTTTATAGAAAATAAAATAACTTACATAGATGGAATAAGAAGCTCGCAGGCCCCATTTTAAAACCCAAAAACTTTAAATAAAACCAATTACATTGGTTCAATGGCCCATGATCATCCCATACATGCTCATAATTAACATCATATGTAATTATCAAAACATGTAAATTTACCAAGTAGTTATACGCAATTTTTAACTTGGGATAATTTTAAATGTTTGAAAAAATATTTTTTTCATAAATTATTAAAATTAACATTTAATTTCAACATTTCAAAAATTAAAAAATATATATATATAACCAAAAATGGACTCGGAACGACACGACGAGCAGTATAGTTGCTGCACATCATGCGCACGCCGACACCCATCAGGCAACCGTGCACGCCGCTGCTAGCACGCGCGTCGCTATTATTTTTTTTTTTTCAAATTTAAATATTTTAAATAAGAAATTAAAATTATCCTAATTAAAAATCACTGAAAATATGCAAAATCAAATTTTACATAATTAACATGAATTTAAATAATTTAAAACATGCATACATATATGTAAAATTCACTGAATAAGCGAAAATATGGCTCTGATACCACTATAGGATTCACTATAATCACAAGGGTACACACAGGAGAAAATTAAAATTTTATCAAACATAAATTTAACTCCTTCGATTCGAAAGTAATTTTAACGATCGTGCTTATTCAAGTGAGTATATAAATAAATATAAAATTCGGATTATACCATAAAATCGGACACTGTATTTATTTATCTATAAATATGTTAATTAAATAAATTATATTTATTTAATTTATTCTCTTCATATTTTAGTGGGCTTCTTAAATGACCCACATTAATTTTTGGGTTTGGATTCAAAAAATCCACAAATCAATCCAATTGATTTAATTTCAATTTAATCAATCCAATTGATTAAGTTAATTTACTCCAATTGGGCTTCCTAATCAAATTAGGTTCAATTAAATAATCTAATTATTCAATTGAATAATTTAATTTAAATATTAAATTAAATAGAACCCACAATTAATTAATTAATCAATATTAATTAATTAATTTTCAATCATTGGATAAATCCCAAAATTAGAAATGTTACTTTTTATAAAAATGTATGACCCTCTTAAGTTCACTACTAAGCTAGTAGTGGGCTTCCAACATTTGCAACTTATGAAAAATAATTATTCTAATTAATTAATTCACCTAAAATTAACTCTTTAATTGCAAGAACCTCACTATCTATAAAAACACTTAGCAAGTAATCATGGCAAACTAGACTTAGGTAAAATAGTGAGCAAACCTGTTTCAATTGTGAGTATTATACACGTACGATCCTTTCGACAACTAATCTACCAATTGAATCTAGGACATGGATTATAAGTTAAAACCCTAAATGATTCAATAACTATGATCCCATTTTAAATTCTAATGATTTCTAATGAATCACAATTCATCCTGCTTTGGTCAAGGTTTTTGAATCACGAACTATGAAAACATAGGAGATTCCCTTGTTTAAAAGGACAAGTATCGAATTCTATATTGGCCACTGACAAACCTCCATGCACACCAGTGCAACACCCAACATACTCCTTTTGTGATTGTCAAGCGATCAGAAGATATATCAAAGTGATGCAGGATGCACACAAGGCTACCATCATACCTCAAGTCTGAGGATTAGTCGTGTACTATCGCAACACATAAATTTTTATTTCGACAGGCAAAGCCTCCAACTAAGAATTTCTTGTGGGCCATGTTTGGTGTACTTATTCCCTAACAAGCACCCACATACATGCACTTGCGTCTCTACGCTAATGCTAATGGAATGTGACATTCTCGTCTTACGAGCATGCATCATATGTGCATGTCTTACTGAGCTATTTGATGTCCCATCTCAAAAAGCTCTCAACTCGAAACTTATTTAAGAGCAAAGCCTTAGAGGCATGTTCCATGATCGCCATCATATGCGTGACCATGCCCCGTAACTAAATTTGGTCTAAGAACTTTATTTAATGTGCATAAATAAAAGATGCAAGACATAAGATAAATAGAATACCTTTTTATTAATATGATTCCCAATAAGATTGTCTTTACACAAGAAAAGGAGTATAATACACCCAATCTAATTGGGGTGTTTGGCATCCTATTCTAACATTGGGATTCATCAGGAATCATTAGAACTTGAAATGTGATCACAATTATTGAATTATTTAGGGTTTCGACTTATAATTCATGCCCTAAATTCAATCGAGAGATTGGCTGTCAAAAGGACCATACGTGTATGGTACTCGTAACTGAAATATGTATATTCGCTATTTCACCTAAGACTAGTTTGCCATGATTACTTGTTAGGTGTTTTCATGGATAGTGAGGTTCTTGAAATTAAGGAGTTAATTACAAACGGATTAATTAATTAGATTAAATAATTATAATAATGGTTATTCATAAGTTGCAAATGTTGCAAGCCCACTACTAGCTTAGTAGTGAAACTAAAAGGGTCACACATCTTTATGGAAAGTAGCATTTCTAATTTTAGATTTTATCAAATAGTTGAAAATTAATTAATTAATACTGATTAATTAATTAATTAAGGGTTCTATTTAATTTAATGATTAAATTAAATTATTCAATTAAGTAATTAGATTATTTAATTGGACCTAATTTGATTAGGAAGCCCAATTGGAATAAATTAAATGAATCAATTGGATTGATTTGGGGATTTTTTAGTCCAAGCCCAAAATTAATGTGGATCACTTAAGAAACCCACTAATATATGAAGAGAATAAATTAAATAAATATGATTTATTTAATTAACATATTTATAGATAAATAAATATAGTGACCGAGTTTATGGGATAAAATTGGCCACTAAGATTTAATTTATATATAAATATAATTATAGTATATATATATAATATATATATCTATCTTGATATTATTTGAAGAGTTCAAATTAATATCAAGAATGTATGTAGACAATTTTGATGATTAGTGTAGTCTCAAATTAGTTCACATACATAGGAGAGACAAAATAGAAGAGTTGTTGGAAGATTTGGAATTCTTCCAAGATAAGACTTTGAAATAGTTCAAAATTGTCAAACTCTCCAAGATTTGGAGAATAAGTAAATTTTCAGTCCTATCTATGATGATGGACGAAAATTACAATATATAATTCAACAAATTTAAGCAAAATTATTTTGTTTAAGTCTTCTATTTTTCTCTCCAAGAAAGAAAGAAAAAGAAAAGCGTTTTCTTGTAATCTTGATTTTCTTGTTCTTTAAAGAAAATTAGTTTCTTGTTATTCTCTTCATATTATTGTTTCAAGAACTTAAAGAATTAATCTTTATTATTCTTAAAAATTTACTCTGGTTCTAGATTAGTAAACAATTAAAAGGATACTAGCGAATCCTTTTGATTGGTGTTACTCTTCCGTATTGTGGACCTAATAGAGGCAAGACACTTTAATCCCTGCGAGTTTTGATAGTCCAGGATAAGCAAATGATTGTTTCATTCCCTACAAAAACTGGAGTGCTTAGAAGGCATATTCGAATTTTATATTTATTTATATATTCACTTGAATAAGCGCGATCGTTAAAATCGTTTTCAAATCAAATGGGTTAAATTTATGTTTGATAAAAATTTAATTTTTCGCTGTGTATACCCCTGCGATTATAGCGAACCCAACAGTAATATGACTCTTAAATCACATTATATCATGTCCAATATCATAAGTATGTTAATTTATGCATGTATACTTTTAAAACACCTTGATCTAATTGAATCGAATCTCATAAGCTTATTAGTAACACCTTTAACACTTCCAAAATTATAACATATAACCTATGAATATCTAATATATTGAGCAATCTATTCTTTTTCTTATCTAAATATAGAATTACTTAATTAGATTATAAGATCTCAACCATTAACAACATGTGATAGCATTAAAGGCCTAACGATTAAGAATGCTATATAAGATGCTATGTTAATGTTAAATGTAAATTAGCATATAAGTAGCATGTAATGTATAAATCATATTATCCAAGTGAGTAGTGTGAGACATGCATATTACATCTTCTCCTCTTTATTAAAATTCCGTCCTTGAAATTTACTTACCGAAAGAGTTCTAGATACTTAATTTTCATATCATCTTCCCTTTCCCAAGTAGTTTCTTCTGTTGACTGATTTCTCCATAATACTTTAACCAATGGGATCTTTTTATGTTTAAGTTGTTTTACTTCTCGTAGAAGAATATCTACAGGTATTTCTTCATAATTCAAATCTACTTTCAACTCTATAGGTTTATTCTTCAGAATATCATATGGATTTATCATATATTTCCTCAACATGGATACATGAAGTACATTGTGCACTTGAGACATTGATGCAGATGGACCAATATATCTAGGACTAAGCTTTCCTTTCTTTCCAAATTGCATAATCCCCTTTATTGGAGATACCTTTAAAAATACTTGATCTCCTACTGCAAATTTCTAACATTCTTCTTCTTTGATCTGCATAATTTTTATGTTGGCTTTGCGCAGTTTGCATTCGTTGACGAATTTTTGTCACACTTCTGTCATTTCTCAAATCATATTTAGGCCTAAAATCTTCTTTTTACCAACCTCATCCCAATCAACTGGAGATCTACATTTTCTACCATATAATGCTTCATAAAGGGGCCATTCCAATAGTGGACTAATAATTATTATTATAAGAAAATTCCACTAAAGGTAAAAAATTGCTCCATTGACCATGAAAATCTAATACACAAGCTTTAAGCATATCTTCCAATGTTTGTATTATTCGCTCTGATTGTCCATCAGTTTAGGGATGATATGTAGTACTGAAACATAATTGTATTCCCAATGCCTTATGTAAACTCCTCCAAATCATAGACAAAAACCTTAAATCCCTATTAGAAATAATAGATAGTGGTACTCCATGAAGTCTAACCACTTCATGTATATATATGTGTGCATAACGGTGCATAGAATAGGTGGAACAATTTGGGAAAAAGTGAGCAGATTTAGTTAACCTATCAATGATACTCCAAATAGAATCGTGACCTTTAACTATTTTGGGTAATCCCGACACAAATCTATAGTAATTCTTTCCCATTTTCATTCTGGAATAAATAAAAGTTGTAAGGTTCCTACTGGTCTTTGATGTTCTGCCACTAATGCTCTCTTAGCAATTTATGAGTATGTCACTCCTTGAATTTCTGTCATATTTATATCTCTATATAGCTCTGGTCTCAAGCCTTCAAGAAATCTTTCAACTTTCAATGCATTAGTGTTGACCATATGTGTGGCAAATCTAGACAGTTGTTCAAACTTACAAATATATTCTCCAACTGTCATAGTTCCATGTCGTAGCTGTATAAATTCATTCATCTTCATTGAATGAACTGGAACTGTGAAATATTTATTGTGAAACAACTTTTTAAATCTATCCCAAGTCATGACAGTAGTGTCTTTGATTCTCTACATTATATCCCACTAATGTCCAGCACTGCCTTGAAGCATAAAGGATGCACACATCACTTTCTCTTCTTCTGAAACTCTACTATACTAAAGCATGTTTTCTAGATTTCTCAACCAATCTTCTGCAGCTGTAGGATCTAATGCATCCTCAAACACTGGTGGGTTTAGTTTTCTAAATCTTTTCCCAACTATCTCCACCTATTCTACTCGGGGTTGTGGTTAAACCATTTCAGTCCTTGGACCCATATCCCTCTGTTTGGATAAGTTGTTGAATTTGTTCTGATTGTTATTCAACAAGCTATGTAAGTCGATTAATGATAACATCACGATCATTATTTGGAATAGGTGTATCCTCTCTTGGGGTTCTGGCTCGACTACTACTTTCACCCGTCTTCTCACCATAACTGAAATACCATTTTTTTATAATAAATGGCCAATATAATTCATGAAATATATATAATACATTATAACATAAAATAAAACATACTGGCCCACTATGCTCCACAAGTTTCAAGATCATATACATGGATAGTCTATAGAATCAAGATCTGGGCTCTGATACCACTTTGTCACAACCTCCCAAAAATATGTGCACATATAAAGAAACAACATGTGCAACATAGTTTGTGCATGTGTGTGTGTGTGTGTATAACTTCTATTTTTGGCTACTTAGTTTTGACAAAATACTGATAAAAGTAAAGTGCTTTCACAACCTATAATACTATATAACATAGATTGTTATTTGAACAATAACAAGATCTATCAAAATCAAGGATAGATTAGTAGCTAAAGGGTTCAAACAAAAATCCTTGACTTGTTTGACACATATTCACCAGTTATAAAGATTACTTCCATTAGAGTCATTGCAATTGCAGCATTCCATAACCTTGAAATATATCAAATGGATGTGAAAATAGCCTTTTTAAATGGTGAATTAGAAAAAAAAAGTATATGAAACAACTCGAAGGGTTTATTATTCCCGAACAAGAGAAAAAGATATGTAGATTCATTAAGTCATTGTATGGACTTAAACAAGCACAAAATAATGGCACGAGAAATTTGATAAAACAATGACGTCAAATGGCTTCAAAATTTATGAATGTGACAAATGCGTCTATACAAACGGCACACTAAACGCTTATATCATCATTTGTCTATATGTAGATGATATGTTAATTATAGATAATAGTCATGATATAAACATGAGTGCTAAGAAATATTAAAGAAACATTTTAATATGAAAGTTATGGGCTTGGCAAATGTCAAATTGGAAATTAAAATCAATAAGACATTTGATGGACTTGTTCTATCGCAGTCTCATTATGTTGAGACAGACTTAAAAAGTTCAATGTGTATAACATTTCCCCCATAAAAACACCAGTAGACTTAAGTTTACATTTAGCTAAGAATTATGGTGAGCCCATATTAGAGTTAGAATATTCTCAAATAATTGGCCATTTGATGTACATCGAGAACTGCCTACGTCCGAATTCTTACTCAGTCAACAAGTTGAGTAGATTTACAAGTAATCTAGGCAATGACCATTGAAAGGCTAAAATAAAGATGCTTAAATACTTAAGATTTTACCTTAAATTATGGATTACGTTATACAAGATATCCAGTTATACTATAAGGGTACAGTAATGCAAATTAAATATGTGACATAAAAGACTCTAAGTCTGCTAGTGGTTATGTTTTTACCATTAGTGGTGGAGCTGTATCATAGAAATCCTCTAAAAAAACTTGTATTACTCAATCCACGATGAAATCAGAGTTTATTACTTTAGATAAAGTTAGAGAAGAAGCCTAATTACTTCATAATTTCGTAGAGGATATTCTTTGTTGGGTTAAGCCAGTGCCTATGATTATGATATATTGTGATAGCTAATTAGCTATTGGAATGGTACAAAATAGTATGTACAATGGTAAGTCTTGACATATACATCGAAGACATAATATCGTAAGGCAGTTGATCTCAAATGGAGTTATTTCCATCGAATATGTAAAATTGAAGAAAAACATAGCAGATCCATTAACTAAAGATTTAGATAGAGATCAAGTGCATTGCTTATCAAGGGGAATGGGCTTCAAACCTACTAAGTAAAGAATTTTCATAGTGGTAATCCAACCTTGTTGATTGGAGATCCCAAGATCTTGGTTCAATAGGAAACTAAGTTATGAAGATTCAAACAAGCACTTGGGAGTTATCACCCTCCCATTCCTATGATAGATAAGTGCTATTTGTTGCATGTAGTGAGGTTAAGTTATATACTCTTAATGATTCCTATACTATAAAGTAGAGTAAGGTAGGATGCTCTAAATAGGAGGTCACCTACATAAGTGTGAAGAAGGCCACTTCAATGTAATACTTACGAATCCAAGATGTTGTCTAGGACCAGAACAGACACAACCATGAGAACTAAAGGTATTGGCAAAGCTATTGTATGGATACTATTGTGTTGGTTTACACAAATAGCTGAATAGTTCAAGACATCGCGTTACTAACAACTAGTAAAGCTGATAGTATTCTACTAAGGAAGGTTCAAAGCCAAAAGCTACCTTGCTCGATGTAATAGCTTTTCACATGGACTCTCTTCAGTGTCTGCTTGTGCATTAATTTCATTCATGTAGGGCATTATTGGAAATTAGTATAAAAAATTAGGTTTTAACCCAATTTTGACCAATTATTTAAGTGGATTCCATTTTATAAAAATGTAAATGAATTGATTAAACATAATCTACCTCCGAGTAGATAAGGTAGATAAGTTTAGCATGTTTGATATCTCAAAATCAACTTCAGGTGAATGAGAAATTAATAAACAATGTAAGCTACTTAAAAAGCTCAAGTGTTGAAAAATGGAAAGTTGGGAAGGTAAAAAGTCACCATCCCATATTGATAAAGTGGAGCAAGTTTGTCTTGCATATATAGAATCTCACTTTTGTACGGAGTAATCAAGTGGGGCTATCCATTGGTTCACTATAGTGATCTTTTGGCTAGCTTTAGCTAGCTCAAGGAGCTAAGAGGATGATGCATAGCACCATCTGTGCATATGCCCCCACGCACACATTCGCGCAAAGGTTACATTGGGTTCTTTAAAGGTATACTTTGCACTTTGCACGTACGCATCATCACGAGGAGCTGAGGGACTTTAGATTTTTCAAAAATTGAACCAAAATAACTTGGTATGGCTTAGTGATGTGACTAGTGGTTCACTGATGTGGCAGATTCATCCAGTTGGCATACGCGTGGCATGAAAATGTGTGATTGGATGTTGAATGGACATGATCGGACACGCAGCTGTTGACAAGGCTTGACTAAAGGCTATGAATGGACCAAATTGCTGACATGTCATTTGGTTGGTAGGGGCTCACCGTAAGGATGTAGACCTTCACAAAAGATGCCATCACACAGCTCAGATTGATCCTTGGCAGGCGCTCACAATAAGGGTGTGGAGCTTTGCAAAGGTACACGATTGCACGACTCAGATTGATCCAAATTGAAAGTTGCATCCAAACATAAATTGGCACCACAACTCTTCGACATCTATAAATAGACCCCTAAAATTCATCATTTCCATCCTATTCATTCTCTTCTAATCTTTCTCTCAAGTCTAAGAGAGTTCTAAAATACTTATATAGTTTAAAAGTTCTTATGATTTGTAATGCTACTATCACAAGAATTAAGTCGTTGTATCTTGGAGACGGTTGTCATATATCATAAGCACCAAGTGCGGGGCAATTTCATCTTAAAGTCAAAGAGTCTAACTCTTGCCTCAACTTAATTATTATTCTGCCTAATTTATCCTAGCCATTTTGATATTACACCTACCAAATTACCCAACAACTGATTTATATAAATTAAAGAAGTTAAGATAATCCAAACTGATTAGGGATCATTTGGTTTTATTTTCTTTAAGAATTGTCATTTCCAATATTTTCAATAAAATTTTATTGGTTTTTATATGAAAATTGAAAATGTATTTAGATAATAACTTTCATATAGAAAATTTATAGGATTAAAAATGAGTTCACAATAGGTTAGGTGTATTTTTTAGGTTTCTACTTTGAAAGAACGTGATAAATATGAAATTATATTTAGTTCATTATTTTCAATAAAACCATTTTCATAATATTAAGTGATTTTGGTAGTAGTGATGTGAGTTATATAATTTAATAGAATAAATTTTAGGTGGTGGGTCTCATATTAATAATGTAGTTGATGTAATAAAAGTATATTAATGAGAGTTAATGGGCAGTTGTGGTCTCATATTAATGATGTATTGGTAATAAAAATATATTGATGAGAGTTAACAGGTAGTTGCAATCCCATATTAATAATGCAATTGGTAATAAAAAATATTAATGAGAATTAGTGGTTAATTGAGGGTCCTTATTATGTAGAGTGGTCGGTTGTTGTTAAGCCTACCATTAACAAAGCAAGAAAATATCCATTAAGAAATCAATCATAGAAGAACATAAACAATCTGAATTAGAAAATTTGGAAAATAACATCAAACATTCAATACATTAATACATATCTAGGGTGTTGATATTGACAACAAGTTTCATGATCAAGTTGGGAGATAATATTTCATTGGATCAAAGAAGCATCACGATTAAAAGAAAATGGTCATTTTTGCCTAAGTTTATCATGTGTAGATCAAAATATATACAAGATATCACTTGGACTTTGCAAGTAATTGTTGGGCTTACATTAAATTCAAAATAAGCATGTTTCTAGACTTGTGCAGTTTTGGTATTTTGGGTGTAATTCTATATTTAAAAGCCCTATGGACCTGAGTCTTAGAAAGAACTACAATTTTGCTACTTGAAACTCAGCCTAATTTAGCTTTGATTATAGCAGAAAATTCGTTCAAGTGTGTGTATTGGAAAGGATATGTCTGTCCTGACATATTTTCTTAAATCAAATATAGCTTTCTCCTTAGTGGTTGAAATTAGGTGATTCAAGTTGGAAAATGAAGCTGAAAGATAGATACATAGCTTTCATTTTGATCATATTTTCAAAATCAGTTGATTTCACAAAGAACAATGTGTGACAAGATTCAGATCTAAAAAGGATATGTGAATTTAGAACATTTTTAAGTAAATTTGGAGTGCATTTGGAATGAACTTGGAGATGCCAATTTAGGCACTCTTCTACTATAAATAGGGTCTCCTAGATTTCATTGAGGATATACAAAAACCCTTAGAGGGGGAAAGAAAGTTTTATTATTGTCTTTCTTTAGGCTAAACAAGTTTTATTATTGCCTTTCTTTAGGCTAAACTTTCTAGTAGTAATGTAAGTTTTTTAGTAGTAATAGAAATGTATTCTCTAGTTTCTCTTCTATTTCAAATATTGTCAACTTTCATTATGTTTTTCAAAATTTCATTTCGCTGAAGAGAAAAGGTGAACCTCTTGATGGAGGAAGAGGAATGATTATAAAGGTGCATAATGTTCAAGTGTGTTGTATTATTATTTTAATTTTTAATTAAAACCCTCCTTGTTTTGTGGTGATTCTTGATTTAAGTATCACCAATGGCCCAACAAATACTTAGGTTCATTTAGTTTATTGTACAGTTTTACTCCACTAACTACTAATATGAAACCTTGATTTGTTGTAGATAAAGGTGTGCATAAATACTTAATCCCAAAATAAGTGTTGGCATTAAAACCCTTCTTGTTTAGTGGCGATTCTTGATTTATGTATCATCAATGACATAACAAATAGTTGGATTTATTTAGCTTATTGTACGGTTCTACTACACCAACTACTAACGTGAAACCTTGATTTATTGTAGACAAAGGTATGCATAAATACTTAATCCCATAAATAAGTATTGGCATTAAAACCCTTCTTATTTTGTGGTGATTCTTGATTTATATAACATCAATGGCAAAACAAATACTTGGGTTCATTTAACTTATTATACGGTTCTACTCCACCGACTGCTGATGTGAAACCTTGATTTGTTACACCAATAACACAACAAATACTTGGGTTCATTTAGTTTATTATACAGTTCTGCTCCACCGACTGCTAACGTGAAACCTTAATTTGTTCTAGATAAAAATGTGCATAAATACTTGATCATATAAATAAGTATTGGTGTTAAGAGGTAATTTTCAAACAGTAAGAAAATATCATGATTGCCTTAATGCATGAAGTATTTGATAATATCTTCCCAGTGGAGCCTTCATTGTGTATGGATTCTATTAGTGGCAATTAAAAGAGATAAAAAATAATAAATAATCATTCCTCTATCCAAAACTCAAGAGCGGATCCCTAATTCTCAATACTTTTATTACTTTGATTTTTAGTTATAGCATATTTTTTTCTTTATATTCTAAACCACATAAACTCCATCTTTTAAGAAATATAATTCTAAAAGCTTCGAACAAATTCTCTGTGGATCAATCTCGAACTCCCAATAAATTTATTACTTGATACAACCTGCACTTAGGTTGCAACCTTAAAGTTGTAGCACTTAGTTAACACTTTCTATGGCTAATGCAGCAATCTTTGCTATATTCCCCAGCCGCAGGACTGTCTCTTCTCTACTTAGCTTTCTACTTCTTGCCATCACATGCAGATCATTGTAAAGGTCTCACAGCTGATACCTAATGCCCAAAAAGTATTGTTAACTGATAAGTTAACTTCAATAAAATAAGTACAAGATCTCTTCAGGCTCGCAAGGTACTCCTTGTAATTCCTCTTTCAATGCCCATGATTGCTGTAGTAATAACATTTGTCATCGATTTTGGAACCCATCGAGACCATACCAGTTGCCTTACACCTTTGGACTTTGGGAAACGCTTTCCTCTCCCCTTCTTTCTCTTAGGCTTTGTAGCCTTTGAGTTGAATGGGAATCCAACAAACATGATTAGTTTTTCCTTCTTCATAGTGGACTTAACTGTCCAGCTCAACAAAGCTAGTTTCCATCTTCTGCATATTGAAGTTAACAATGAAATGGATGCAGGGACTGCACGATGAGATACAAATAGTATTTGTTATCCATAATGACTCCAAGTGACTCGAACCTTTCTTTCAGGCCTATCATCTTCAATCTATGATCATGATTAGTTTTTCCTTCTTCATAGTGCTCTTTCAAAATTTGATATCTCACCTGCCTAGTATGTTCACCATACAACTCTTGTAGATAAACATAGATATCATGCGCATGCACATATACCTCGTGTTACCTTTGCAACACATTTGACATTGATGCCGTCATATAGAATCGCACTTGCAGATCATTCTCGACTTGTTATCGATATTCTGCAAGCTTCTCCTCAGTCCCATCTATCGATGGACCTTCTGGTGCAGGAACGTCGAGGATGTAGGATCTCTTCTCATATTGTAAAACAATCTTGAGATTCCTAAGCCAATCGAAAAAGATGGGACCAGTTAATTTATTAGCATCCAAAATTAATGCAAGTGAAATTTTAGACATTTTATAGACAATCTACAAAATTTAAATGAGGTTGAAAATTAGTATTCTTTCAAAAACATATTCATTTATAATAAGGTCTTTAGTAATGAATGTCTCTCACTATTTTATTTGAATTCTATCACCCTTAATGGTAATTTGGGAAATCATATTTCCTAGTGGGCTTGAGGCCCAATCAATATATCGTATGCCCAATTTTATGAGCCCATAAAACTTATTGAAAGGTAGTTAACTTTTAACGATTGCATCTCCATACAACCCTCAAGATATTTTACCTCACTTCTTCCCATATACCCCAAATTTATGAACTCATATGGTACTAAGTGTCAAGCAAGACCTATCAAACCTCCATGTAGATGGAGCATCAAAATGTTCCATGACTCATGGCCAACGTAGAGATGAGTCCATCCCATGGGCATCACCATACTTAGTAGAGATCACAACTTTCAATTACAGAGTCATTCCACAACTCATGGCTAATGACAAAGTAAGGTAGCATCATCATGTTGTCTACTTTTGATGGTAGGCATATATTATTGGGTTCAACCCAATTTAATCCATATTTGCTTGAAATCAATATTTTAAAAAATTCCTTTACTAGATTTTAATTCAAGTGGGATTATTTATTTTAACCAAGACCTCATCAATTTTAATCTTAGTTTATCTAATGCGTTCCCACTGAATTGATGGAAAGCATATCACATGAAAATATTAAATAAACCCTATGCATGCATCTAACACATACATAACTTAGATGATCATGGGCAAATCCTATGCGATCTATTTGAGCCAAGAAATGGATCTAAATCAGTCTAAGGGTAATAAAATTGAAATATAAACTCATTTCTATTACATGAATATCCTTACATTCATGGGCCTTCTCTTGATTCTCCATCTTGCTTCTTCTTATCCACCAAAAATAAAGGTAAAATCTCACCCTATGCTACTCTCATTTCAAAAATGTTAAGTACATACAAGAAAAGAATGAGAGACTTGTAGGTTCCATTTTAAAACCCAAAAACATAATAATCAAATCACATCACATGAATTTATAAAAGCATGTAAATTTACCATCCATTTAAATTGTAATTTCACGACTTGGGATAAAATTTTAATTTTTCATGAAAAACTAATTTTTTTAAAAAATTAAAATTAACAGCTTTATTAAAATTCTCAAAAAAAAAATTTCACAACCCAACACTATGAGGCTATCCAATGCCCTACCCTACATGCAGCACAAGTGCTGTTTTTATGTGGTTGTGCCATGTGTTTAACTCCAACAACTGAATCAAATTCAATTACACATGTTTTGTTTACAATTAAATAGATTTCAAAATAATTTTATCCCAATCAAAAATACAAAAATTCAATCATAATTTAATAATTAAATTCGTAGGCATGAATCGAATCTAATTGGAATTGTGCAAAGCGTGGCTCAAATACCACTGTGAAAAAATAAAATTTTTAAAACAAACATACTATAACAATTACAACAACACCCCAGATCCAATATAATTTTAATGATCTCGTAAATTTCAATAGTTGTAAAACTTTAAGCACTCCGACTATCGTAAATTTTGAAACAATCAATTGTTAGCTCCTTCTCTGAATCTAGTTCACAGTGATCCAAATATCTCCCCTCTAAAGTAGTCCACACTTTGAGCAGGAACACGAAATCAAAATTCCATTAGCAATTATGATTCCTTTACTAACCTAGTTTTTGGAGTAAATCTAGTGAATATTAATTCTTAGTATCGACTTATGATAAAAATTAATACTTTGACAGATGATGGAATTTTGGTTGAAGAAAAGATGGAACAAGGAAAACTATTTTCTCTTTTTTTTCTTAATGTCCGAAAATTCGAAGGATAATTGTCTCAAATTTTTAGCCCTTTACTATTTATAATAGGGATCAAAAATTCTAAAAATCCCACTCTTGGTATTTTTGGCCTTCTTTTTTGTTAGTTGAAGGATTTTGGGTTGATTCCAAATCTCCCAAAAATTTCAAACTCTATCTCTTAGATCTTCTAAAGATATGTAGAGACTTTGAAGAATATCAAATTCTTGAGTTTCCATCTTTTTTCAACAATCTTTGTGGGTCTCTCCTAATTGTGTGTAACCTTTTAGATTCACAACTAAACTAGCAGTGGGCTTGCAACATCTACAACTTATGAAAAATAATTATTCCGATTAACTAATTATCAATCCACTTGAAATTAACTCCTTAATTTCAAGAACCTTACAAATTATGGGAAAAACCTAGCAAGTGTATCATGACTACCTAATCTTAGGCGAATTAGTGTGTGAACCTATTTCAATTACGAGTGCCATACACGTAAGATCCTTCCATCATCTAATCTCCCTATTGAATCTTGGACATGGATTAATAATCAAAACCGAAACTAACTCAATAACTATGATTTCATTTCAAGTTGCAATGACTCATGATGAATCGTTAGGAAACCCCATCTAACATTCATCCTGTCTTGGTCAAGTACTTCTGAGTCATGAAATATGAAAATATAGGAGATTCACTTATTTTGTTAGACAAGTAATAGATCCTTTGTTGGCTACTCATTAACCTCCATGCATGTCACTGCAATATCCAATATACCCCATCTGTGATTGAAAAGGCAATCAAAAGATATATCAAAATAGAACATGACATACACAAGGCTACTATGGTGACTCAAGTACAAAGAATAATCTTGTATTATCGTAACATAGAACTTCTTATTTCAATAAACAATGTTTCTAATTAAGAATTTATAGTAGGCCTGTTTAGTGTACTTGTTCTGTAACAATCACCCGCATACATGCACTAGAGTCACTATGCTAATATCTACGGAGCGAGAATATAGAATACGCCCAATCTAATTGGCGCATTGGGCACTACTCTAACAGATATCATCCTTAACCAAATAGAAAATCTAGCCTAACATACTTGAAAGGGATAAGAAAAGTAAAACTAAGAACATAGGAAGCAAGGGAACTAAAAGATGAAAAAGAAATCTGAGATTGATGGTGAATTTTTAGTGTCTTCTCCTCCAAGCCAATTTCATTTTCATTCTTTCTTGATGCCCAAGAGTGCCCATATTAGGAAAATAATGAATGCCTCAAATCTTAGGGTTATATGCCTTTTATACTCTTCTAAAAATCTAAGAAAGTCCATCTAAAATCTTATTTTGAATCATTTTTTCTACTAATGTGATTAGCGCTGTGATGCGACATTCTGGCATCGTGACACCAAAAAATTATGGTCAAATTTTGCAAAACAGCATCGTGACGTCAAACATTTTGTTCCACATGGTGTCATGCTCTTTGTTCTGCTTTGTTCAACATCTTAACATTTGTTTTTTACCTTTGTCCTAGATGAATAGTTTTTGGTATCTTCAGATAAATTGTAGCATTGTTTGTTGGCTTTTTTTTTTGGAGAAAGTTATTCCAAAAAAATAAAGACTGCCAGAACTAAAAGATTTAGTACACTGCTAACTCTTTAATCCATTTTTTCTCTTTAAAATCAATTGAATTAGTCTACGTTAACAGCATCAAAGTTATATTCCTACCTCTTAGCTTTCTAATAAGTCAAGAATTAGGTTAATAAGGCTTTGGAGCAAAAAGTTATATCCAAAATACAAATACTACGGCTGTAGCACCACAAAGAGAAAATTTTAAGGACTTGTGGAGTTGAGGCAATGAAACATAGTGTCGCAATGCTAAATTCTCTGCTTATTTTCATCAAATGATGCGGCGGCGCGATCTCCCGGCATCACGACTCTGAAGTTGTTGCCTTGTTTAGCTTCATTTTGGCTCATTTTGGTCCTTTAACTCCCGAATTCCTGTTAAACACAAAAGATTCATAAACACCTAATATTAACAAGAACAAAGCAAGGAAAATATAAAGAAATTGATACCAAAATATATAGAAACATGCGTTTATCATAGGGTTGGGGAGACCATAAGTTGATTGATGAGGAAGATTAATTGATATTTTACAGAATTAGGTTTAAAAATGGGAGGAATATGACTTGAGGCATTTTGTTGGTGGAAAAAGATAGATAATTTTTTATCCATTTTATGTGAAAACAGCCAAAAAGAAACATGATTTGGGCTTTTTGCATAGTAAAAAGGTGAAAAATCCTCAATGAGAAAAACAATGCCCTTGGCTTCTAATTGGTTGTAGAGTTTGAATTAATGCCTCAATTGCTTCTTGAATTCTACTCATGAGTTCTTCGAGACTCGTAGATCCATTTGTGTGATTCTCCTACTCTTTTTGGCTCCTCTCGGAAGATTTTTGGGACTTTTGGGCAGTGTTTGGTACTATTTTGAGGAATAAAATATATTATTAAAAATATTCCTCCAAAAATGAAACCAACCATTGTAAAACTTCTTTGGATTTCATTCCCCCCAAAACAGCTCCCCTTTTCCCCCAAATATTTAAAAAAACCCCTATATATATACACGATTATCATATAATTTTTATTATTTTTTAATAATTATTCAAGTTATTATATCAATAAACAATACATATATTTACATCTTCAATCATTATATTAATGTAGACATATATATTTCAATAATAACTTTAATATAACAATAAAATATAATAACACAAAAATTTGATGTGACACCACTCACTAGACAAATTTTTATATGAAATTACAACAGAAAATGCCCTCTCAATAAATGAAACGAAACACATTTTTCTCCAAAAATACGTTACATCAACCATTTCCGAAACAAACCAAATATATTCTCATTTTTCACACATTCCTCCATACAACCACTAAAATACATTTTCCCAAAATATCTCATCCAAAACACACCCCAAAATGACTTGAACATGGCCCTAAATTATTTTGTATGCTTTTCAAAACTCCTCCATTCCTCCAATTGAACTTAGAGATACAAGTATGTCTCCTCTAAGATTAATCCATGCACCCATACTCTAGTATAGTCCATTCTCATGTTCAGTTTCTCGTGTGGTTGTCCATAATCCATGAACTGATTTTGGCCGTGGAACCAAATTAGCGAAGCTTGCTGCTGATTTTGGCCGTGGCACAGAATCAGCAAAGCTTGCTGTCCCTCGGGGAGGAGTTGCTTGGCTTTCCCACTTTCTTACATTTGATTTATTTCTTCGTTTTTGGTTAAGTGTCTCAAAGCTATATTTGAACCCGGATCCTTAATCCTCGTGACTACCTCATTTTCGGTGAAACCCACAAAATTAATTCATGTTCACACAACAAATTCACTGTGGGGAAAAACTGAAATACATCCATGGAATAGAAGTAGAACAGTCCAAGAATTTGATAAGGCAAAAAGTAGAGGTTCATTAAATGTCTACAGAACCCAACTAATATTATCCACATATGGCCAACAGGTACATACTAAACTTGGGCCTTGGCCACAGCCTAGAGGAATGTACAGAACATGTACTAGCAAGGTGAATAGGAACTTGTCACAACTTCAACATGTTGACCATGTCAAGGGAAATATAGTTGCATTCAGTATCAGCAGACAGTGAGAGAAGGTCATTTAGCACAATAGTAATAGGATATAGGTCAAAGTTACAACTTGAAGATTCACCAGAACAGTGTTCAATAGGAGGCAACTCTGCAAATTCGTAACAACAAATCTACAATTGCACCGCAATTTAAAAAGCAAGTGTATTTACACAGTCAAATCATAAATTGCGTTAAGAAAAATATAAAATGGAAAAATTAAAAACAAGAAATACAGCACTTCAGGCCAGTTGAGCACAGTGGCCTCCAAATTACAGTCTTTGGGATATCCACCTCAGGAAACAATACTTGAACAAGATTCTCTACTTCATTCAGATTGCGCAATGCCTTAGTGCCCTGTTCATGTCTCCAAGTTCTACAAAGTTAAGAAGCCAGTGTATTATGGCACCGAAAGACAGGACATCTGTAGACAAATATCAAGAATTAGGAACAATACTCCACGATTTTATAAAGATGTGCACAAACATTACCAATAATTTTATGTAGGGGAAGTCTTGTAGATTAGATGTAAATATATTTCATTTACTCGTGGAAAAAAGAATGGACTCCACGGTTGTGTTGAATAATGCAACTAAAAACCTTAATTATTGGAATGAAATCATCGGGGATCTGGCCAGACACGCAAACATGGCTTGTATCAGTCTTCTTTTGCAATACAAACAATAATTAAACATCATAGAAGTCTGAAACTAAAAACACAGCAACCAAGAAGGAGAGAACACATAAACAAGGTTCAAAGGATCAAAGCTGTTAATCAAATGTCAGCATAAGAATGGTAAATAAGGTCTTTTCCTTAAAAAAAACCCAGTGACTGATTTGCAAAAGAGGCTATATCTCTCCATTCAGATAACTTCCTGTAAATTCAGAATTTTAAAAAAAAATTCTAAAATAGTACGATTCCAACTGGATTTCAACAAATCACTCGACAACTTCCACATGGAACATCTGACCATCCAAAAACAGACGCAGACAATATCAGCAAAGTCTACTTATTAGAACTAGAAACTGCTTGAAATACTGGCTTATGTCATAAAACTCAAAATTGGAAGACAGAAATAAAACCTGGGTATTCCTAGAGAATCGAGAAAACAGTTATCAAAACTTGCTTCACAAGAACCGCTTTCTATCCGTTGGTTTCAGAATCTGAAACGAGCACATCAAACTCTCATCAACACTCATCATAGCACCAGCATTGTCAAATTCACCGCAATAGTTGGGAGCAGAAAATATGGTAACTAGCTGCCTTTCAGCAAAAAATTCATATCCATCTTCTACAACCTGCTCAAAAAAGCATCTAATCATCAGACAGCAGAATTATCAAATAAGGAATTTTTTGAAACAAAAAAAAAAGGATAAAGAGAGAAAATACCGATACCTGATGAGCACGACAAACAAGGTCCATATCATGTTGCATGAGAAATTCAACCACCTTATCTGGACCAAATGTGTATGAGACTCCCCTGTCATTCATCCCCCAACCTTTAATTTCTCTACTAGGATCAGACCAAAGTAAATCACAAAGCAGACCAGAGTCAGGAATATCAGTTGGTCGAGGTAAATTTCTTATTTGATCCAAGTTTGTTAGATCAGGAGAAAGACCACCATGCATGCAGAGTATCTTATCATCTATAAGAGCTGCCACAGGAAGGCAGTTAAAACAATCAGTGAAAATTTTCCATAGTCTCACATTGAAACGACGTTTACATTCATCATAGAATCCATATATCCTATTAATAGCAGCGCATTCGTGATTTCCTCTTAACAGAAAGAAATTCTCAGGATATTTGATTTTGTAGGCAAGAAGAAGGCATATTGTTTCTAAACTCTGTTTGCCGCGGTCCACATAGTCCCCTAAGAACAAATAATTGGCCTCTGGAGGAAATCCCCCATATTCAAAAAGCCTTAAAAGATCTCCATATTGCCCGTGAATGTCACCTGGAATCCATGAAAGAAATAATTTAATCACAATTTTCTCAGATAAAATAGAATGAAAATATGAGAACTCCCACAAAAACCAAAAAGTGCACTTCAGTTCATACTCAATATCAAAGGAGCAGGGGGGTGGACACACAAGTGCACTTTTGAATGTTTACCAAAGAGAAATACTACTGACGAGTGGAATTATTTGATTTTTTCAACTAGAGAAATAATACTGATTATTATGCTAAGTGCATATCTGCATGGTCCAATGAAGGGAAGCAGGATTCTAACAATAACATGAAAGAACGGCATTGAGAGTAAGCAATCTGCCAGTGATTGATTCCCAGTCATTAACAGGAAATGGTATTGTGCAATCTTCTAAATAATAGGATAATATCGTATTCTATTGGTGCTCAGATTAACTGACTGAATAAATTATACCAGAATAATCTGTCACTAGCCAACAGAAAGCCAGAATTTTCATTGAATTTAACTATGTAGTTTTGACATTTTAGGTGAGAAATTTCAAGCTTATAAAGGAAGATTGAAAACAAAGTATATTACCAAGTCCGACATGAAGGAAGAGTAGACCTCCAAATTGGCTTTACCAAGACAAATAGAATGTGTATAGAAACTAAAAATGAAATGTTATCTTCAGAGAGAACTTTAAATGCCATATAAGACAAGTTAGAATGGCTTACAATCGGATATTTCTACTTACGGAGCAGAAAAATGAAATGTTACCTTCAGAGAGAACCTTTAAAATGGGACATGTTTATGTTTAACCCTAGCATTAATGCTAAATTGATTTACATAATTTTGCAACAAAAAGAAGACTACAGAATGTAGAATTGTAAATATCTCGTGTCATGCTAACACCTCTAGATTTTCATTCAGGAACAGAAAAGGAGGTTAGTCATGAAACTATTACACTATACCTGTAGGTTTTCTTTGTGGCACAAAGGAAGCTTTCAAACTTCAACCATCATAATATTGGGATGCTAAATCGATCTAGATATTTTGGGGGAAAATAAAGACACAAGGCTACAGAATTACAATTGTGAACGTATCTCATTTGTTCTAGAATTTACAATTATGAATATCTCATTTGGTTATACTAAATTACTAACACCTCTAGATTTAACTTTTGGCACAAAGGAGGTTGTTTAACCATCCCCTGTAAAATAGTATCTTTAAGCGTAACCCCTACTCTAGCGTACCAGCACTTGTTTATGTTCGATTATAATCATTATATTTCCTACAGTGCCACATAGTTATAAGTAGCTGCTTATGACAATTGATTATACTGCAGTATGCACTCCTTTTCACATTATTTAACCCATGACGTCATATCTCACGAAGCTCTTTCAAAGCCTAAGTAGCAGTTTTGCTATGCAGCTAATGCAACCTAAAGAAAATGATGTAAAACCAGTGGAGAAACAATCAAATTAAAGAATCAATGTAAATTAAAAAGAAGTTGAAAAAACTCACCATTTAATTTTTGAAGCAAAGTTTGGAAAACTTGATCCTCCATTTATTTAAAAAAAAAAAGTAGGATATGAATATGAAGAAGCAAACTCAAAGCTCATAAACATGCAAAACACTCGTTCTCTTACGAACTAAATTCTACACTCAACAAGGCTATCTAAATAAGAAAGCCTATTCTCAATAGCTGTTAACTCATTGTCAATAGTTCGGGTTCGATTATTCCTCCAAATAACTGAAAATGTATAACAGATAATAAGCACTCTCTCATCTCCTGAGGTGTTCCTTGTAGAGCATAGAGTTTAGTTTGTAAGAGCTTAGCTGTTTTGAGTGTTTGTGTGCTTTGAGTTCACTTCTCCATACATAACATATATTTTCTATTTTATAAATTAGAAGATCAAGTTCTCTCATCCATATTTCATAAATTAAAACATGAGTTTTATCAGCTTCTCTTAATTATTTTAGGTTGAATTTTAATTTTGATCGATGCTCCATTAGTTTTGTATTGTTTCATTAAGTTTCACATCATTTTACTCAGGTTGCACTAGTTGCATTAGTTCATTTGTATTTAATTAAGTTAAGCATGTATATCCTGGGGTACACAGCCTTCAAGCTTTGACCGTGTTAAATACTGGAATGCTTAATTTATCAAGATTGTTATGGAAAAAAAGACATATTAAGGCTACAGATTTTCTTTTGGCATGGAGGAGGTTGCTAATTCATCCCCTGTCCAAAAACTAGTTTCTTTAAGTGTAACCCCTACTTTGCTACCAGCACTTGTATAAGCCTGATTATAACCATTATGCAACCTACAGTGGCACATAATTATAAGAACTGCTTATAATAATGAATCATACTACACTATGACTCCATTTCGCATTGTTTAACATATGATCATATCTCATGATGCTCGTTCTAATATAAATGACAATTCCCCTGAGTAGTCATCTACAAAAGAAGTGGGTTGCCAACTATACATTGTTAAGAAATCCAATTTATTCAAGGGCATCACTAGCTTTAACTATAATGTCAAAAACTGCCATAGGAGAATCTTAAATTCATTTCTTCATTTCTTCGCCCATATTCATATCAAACTACGAAAAATTAATGGGTAAACCCAACAAAACCCACACAAAAAGAAACTGAACACTTTCGAGCCCATGGAACGGTTAAGTTCAATCCAAAATTCACTTTTGTAAATAAATTCTAACCAAATAGTAATCACAATTCAACCGACATAGCTTAAATCCTTCTAGTAATAATTAAATCACACTAATAAATGGCCTTAATAGAAGAACTAAAGCAGATTTTATGATCTGCCCCATTAAGAAAAACCAAAACTACAAATCTAGAGTTTTGACTTAAAACTTCTTTTGTATTTGTATTTTCCCTTTTAAACAAGTTCAAGATATTTTCTACCAAAAATAGAGATCCATCAGCTATTTGTGACTAATTCAAACGTCAACCCAGCACTCGAATACTTATATTTAGTTCCAACTTTTTCTTTTCGACTGCAAGTACCATAGAAAACTGTTTCAGAAGGCCAGTAGGACAAAAAAAATAAGACTTCCACCACTTTCAATGTTTTTCTGTATTTTACATTAAGGTTTTTGGCTTTCTGGTCTTCAAAACTGTAAGTTCTTTCTCTCACAACTTCTGATTCCAACTAGAGATAATAAGTTCATCACCATGCAGAGCGATTACACAAAATCTTTTCTTTCCTTTGTATTACACAGGGTACCATAAGGCGCAAATTATAGGACTACATAACGAGCTTCTTCCTTCTCAGAGTAGCCAATACAATAGTCACATGAAGAGCTACTCAAAGCACTAACCCTGGATGAGAAGTTGTAAAGTACAATTTCCCAATATCACCAGGCTATACTTTAGTAAATGCCAAATTTAGAGGATCAACTATTCAGTTTCAGCAGCTGATAAGGGATATATTATCAGCCTTCACGACAGGCATCTTGTCTTATTGGTGACTTTCTACAGACTTCATTGGTCTTAATCATATGCTGGAAGTATAATAAATGAAGTGAAAAGCAAGAGGATATTTGAAATTCCCAATAAAAACCAGTACTTTTTGAGACTTCAAAACCAATAGAAAAGGCTGGTCTTTCAGCTTTAGTAAAAGAAGACAAAACTTATTGTCCACCATCAGAAGAGCATCACCAGGATGTTGTCACTTTCTCTAGATGTTGTCCTCTGGGGCCAAGCTGTTACGCAGCTATACAACATTGTTGGTATGAAGAATAATATTAAGTATTCTAGATCAGCTTTTCCTTGACTTATTAACCCAGAATTAAACTCCGCCACTGATTACAGTACAAAATTCCGATTTGGCAGCCATGTAATATCAGATGTAATACGTGCAGCAAATCTTGGTGATACATATGGGCTCAAAGAAAAGTTTTCTCCAGGGCATTCCCCGGCTATGCAGCTCACAAATATATTTATTGTTCATACGAAATAAAGAGTTTTGTTCCTCCTCTTGCCATGGAAAACTCCACGGTATAAGTCAACTTTCCGTATTAACACCAACCATAACAATTCATTACGAAGGCCAAAATTCACAAGCTAGGTATACATGCAAACACGCGTAACCACTAATTCATCTGCAACAAGAAGAGATAGAGAGTAAAAGAAAAAGAAAAGAAAAAAGAAATACCGCAGATCTTGATAGGGGCTTCCAGCTCAAGGAGATTGGGCTGGGAGAGGAAGATTTCACGCGATGTTGTACATAGAGCACGGATCTCATTCTCGGAGAGCTGCACCTGGCGAACAGTCCTCGCGTTTCGGAACTCCAACAGGCGATTGATGATGTCATCCAAGACGGCAGGCTCTATCCCCTGCCCATTCCCCGCCATCTGTATCCCCCTCTCTTTTTCCTTCGATTCCAAAAGTTCTCAGACCAAAAAAAAAAAAAAAAACCTAGATTCCCAAACAAATTATTAAAACAAAAAATAATCCAAATTTTTCAGGGTTTCAATCCGTTGTCATCATAAACAAGAAAGAAAAAACATACAGACGGATGAATACAGTAAATATCGATTTGGGAACGGGTTAAAACAAGATTTGGAGGCTGTGAGGTATTGCAAGCTGCAACTCCGATGCGGCGGAGAGGACTATACGTCATTCAAAGAGTAGAAAATATATAGATTTATTGTCATTGATGATTAGATTTGATGGGAATAATATCAATAAAACTAGAAAAGAATCGTCGGAGTTGATAAATCCGCAGGCCTCTTGCGGTGCTCTATGCTACTGTGAGTGGAGATTTTTGGTCTGGACCCCCCTCCCTCAACCTTTCTTGAGGACTCTCTTTTATGCTGTGGTGCTGTGCTGCTGCCTAAACATATTTGGTTGATTTCAAAATCTAGGGTTTCAATGAATATTCAAACTCTATCAATTTCTGGGGAACATTAAATAATAGGACCGGCTTTAACTTTATCACACATATAATCCATAGAATCCCACCCACTTCAGAGTCTAAATAGTTAAAATACAACAAGGAAATTCTTTAATATTTATTATGTGTGATTTATATTATTCATTTTTAGATTTAAGAGTAAATTTAAATGAAAATGAATTGTTTGTAACTAAAAATACAACCTATTATTACATTATTCAGTTTGTCAATTTTGTACTTATTTTTTGTTTGGTCATGGGTTCAAAATATGTTCAATAGACTAAGTTCAAAAGGTTCATTCGAATTATGGACCAAAACAAACAAAGACACAATCAACTAAGTTTATGAGATCCATACATCAATACACAAAATTAGGTTATAATTCTTAAACTGCTCCATTAGAGCCATAAGGCTCAAACCTACGAAAATCCTCATATAAGCACTATAAATACCCCAACTCTCTATCATTATTAAAAGATACGCGATTAATTATGTATTGAACTACTCTCAAACTTTATGGCTTATATTTACTCACTCTAAACTGACTCGAGCATCCGAGGATCTTTGTCGAATCAACCTCCGGAACTCCTAACGACTTTTTATGATGCAAACAATGACTTATGTTGCAGTTGACTTGCAACTAAGAGTTTTCAAGAATAAAAGTGATACCACATCATTTTGGTGTCATTTGTGGGAAGTCAATGCCTGATCATTGAAAATGCAGTCAAGATATAGAGTTGTGAGAGCAGCTAGCACCCAAGGCAACCCCCCAACTAGAGGCGCTCGTGGCAATGTAGATGACTCCCCTATAGGAGGTGCCCATTGCGCTGCAGGCGACCAATGTCTACCTCCAACTAACCCAAGAGATTTACCTCCTCCTCGTTAGGGAAAGCGAATGCTACACATGACCTATAAAGCATTAAGGATCATGATTGAAGAGGCGACTATTTGCACAGCAGTCGAAGCAGTTACACAATTTGTTGCCAACCAGCATAGAGACGAGCCCCCTCAATCACCTTGAAAAGGTCAAGGCTGTAATCTAACTCCCGAAATGATCGAGCAAAGGCGCGAAGCAGTGAGGCACAACGCTGCTAACCAGAATAGAGAAGAGCTCCCTCAGTCACTCCACGAAAGCCAAAATGCTCTAACTCCTAAGAGAATCGAGCAAAGGCAAGAAACAACAAAGGCACAAAGAGGCCGATACTCACGAGGATGCGAGCAGCCACGCATCCCAACCTAGAGACCATCCAAAGCAACAAGGGGAGATGAAGGCAACCTATTATGTGGTGCACTCTCGCCTAGTGGGTTTGCACTACCATGTGGAGGGTTGCTTTCGCTAGTTGTGGTGCCCCCAAAGTGCAGCCCATTCTCTCCCACTATCTTGGTCAAGTCCTTATCGGTTGGAATCAAAGCTAACCTTACTGAATATGATGGGACTGGCGACCTATAAGAGCACCTTGACAAGTTCTATGCTAATACAGGCTTGTATGCAGTGATGCAACATAATGCAAGATTTTTCGAAATACCTTGTGTCTATATGGGCATTGACTTGGTTCAATCAATTGCTCGGGGGAGGGGGCATCATTAGTCTTGAATAGCTGGTACGAAGATTCTTGAATACAAGATTTTTCAGGGTACCTTGTCTATATGAGCATTGACTTGGTTAAATCAATTGCTCGGGGGGGAGGCATCGTTAGTCTTGAACAACTGGTACGAAGATTCTTGCACTAGTACTCAATTAACTGCAAGTGCCTAAAAACAACGGCGTACTTGTTCGCAATCGCCCAAAAATATAGAGAGCCCCCTTCATGAAGTCGTACAATACTTTGTGGAGGCAGTGCATGAGGTTTCCCATGTAAACCATGAGTTGCTTGCAGACATTATGCAATAAACCTTTGCCATGGAAGGTTCAAGTAATCAATCACAAAAAGACCGGAAGAGCACTTGGCTCGATTAGAGAAGTATATCAGGTTCCAAGAGACTATTGGGGTAAGTGCTCCTAAAAGAAGAAGCACAAGGAAGGAGAAAGAGTTAAGGAAAATATGAACAATGAGAGACAACATGGACAACCATCAGACTACACTCATTTTGCTCCCCTCAAACCCAAACTATGTGAGACTCTGATGGTAGCCGAGCAACAAGGGTTGATGTAGCTACCATAATTGATGAGAGAAAATACCAAGGATGAAATCTGATAAGTACTAATGCTTCTACCAAGACTATGAACACACAACGGATGAGTGCCACCACTTGAGGGATGAATGGCTATCTGACAGAGTATATCGACAAATCTAAGGACACGGGAGTCACTTCAAGCCTAATACCCCAAACCACATGACTCATCCCGGGGATATCCAGTGGAGGCCAGAAGGGGCGCAACGATGATAACTCCCTAACAATGGGAGTGATATGAGTCATCTCTTGAGGCCCTATAAGCGGAATCTACTAGCAACGCCTACATGAAAAATGCTTAGTTTATTTTAGTTGAGTTATGCCCATGAGGCTAATTAGTTTATTTTTTGCATTACGCCTAATAAGGCTAGCATTTTATTTTTTTTGCTTATTAGGAAGCTTGTTTAGATTTACATTGTCGTGCCCCAAGAGGCAACAATTTACTTTGTTTGCAAACTCATTTCTTCATCAATAAAATAATTTTTCCTATGTCTTACTACCTCCACTCATATGCATCATACTTATACTTGATAAAATTCTAGTAATATCGGGACCTAAAAGTCCTATAACTCAACTTCTCTCAAGGTCAAAGATCAAATGTTTATGAGGTTAACATACGCTTCTCTCCGAGTAGTCAAGATGAATTCCCTTGAGATGATATATTCAAGGAGCCTTATTGGCTCCCATACTTAAGAGGTCCTACCGACCTCCATGCTTGAGGAGCACTACTAGATCTCACACTTGAGAGGTCTTACTAACTTCCACCCTCGAAGAGCCCTATTAGCTTTCTCACTTGAGACGGACCTCTACATTTGAGGAACCTTACTGGTTCTCACACTTGAGAGGACTTACAGACCTCCACCATCAAAGAGCCCTATTGGCTTCCTTACTTGAGAGGTCCTACCAACCTCTATACTTGAGGAACCCTACTAGCTCTTATATTTGAGAGGTCCTACTAACCTCTACTCTCGATGAGCCCTATTAGTTTCTACAACCTCTACCCTCGAGAAGCCCTACAGATTCCCATACTTGAGAGGTTTTACCGACCTCTTCTCTCGAGAAGCCCTACTGACTCCTTTACTTGAGAGGTCATATTGACCTACACATTTGGAAGACCCTATCGGTTCCCAACATATATTATAGATATTTCACATAGCAAAGATATAAAAAAAACTAAGTACCGCAAGCTTGACACAAATAATAATAGTCCCATACTAGAACAAGGACAACAAAAGTCTCGCGTAAACTACCAAAAGCAAAAGTAAAAACTAGCTATATCTAGAAGCAAAATGAAAAAGTGTTCTATACATAACAATAACATGAAGCTAATAAAAAATATTCTGTCTAGGTGCAGGTCACATGACTACTTTGTCAGACGGTCATGGGGGGCAGTTATGTAACTACCTCGATCGTGGTATCCTTATCCCATGCCTTTGTTGCGTCAGTAAAGCCCTCATCTTTTGCCACCATAGCCGGCACCTTAGGAGGAATCCCTCTCCACGCTCGCTCGGAATAAAGACCAACACAAGATACTGCAAGGAAGAGAGATGCGTTAGTAAATACATTGATAGACCAAGTTCATGAGATCCATATGTCATACACAAAATTAGGCTATAATGCTTAAGCTAAGCCCACTAAGGACATAAAGCCCAAACATACGAAGATCCTCATTTCAACAATAAAATAGGGGTCTTTATTATTAAAAGATACGTGATTAATTGCGCATTGAACTACTCTCATGTTTTTTGGCTTATATCTACTCGCTCTAGAATTAACTTGAGCATCAGAGGGTTTTTGTCGAGTCAACCTCCAACACCTCTAATGACTTTTTATGACACAAGCATTGACCCATGTTGCAGTTGACTTCCAACTAGGAGTTTCGAGAAAATGAGTGATATCATATCACTTTTAAAATGCAAAAGAATTATTTTATATTATAATTAAGAATCACGACATAATATAGATATAACTATTTTAGAATAACTAATATCTTCATAAAATATTTAACTTTTTAATTGTTAATTGTATGATATTCAACTAATACTTATAAATAAATTTACTTGAGTTTTAGTTTTAAATACAAATTCCTAAATTATTTATAAAAATAGAGTATTGTTCATCAAGTCTGATGCAAAATATGTATAATATGCGTAATGAACATTTCATTTCAAAAGAACAAGTATTTTTTGTTAAGTTCAACATGGGTATGAAAAATATAGAATTTTTTAATTATATATATAATAATATATAAGGGTAATATGAGGAATATAATCCTCGGCCAAGTTTAATTTACCAAGTAAATTGAATCACATAAACATGAAATGGAGGTAGTCAATATATGGAGTAATAAATTTGTGAACTATTATATTTACTATTTAGATACATTTTATATTATGTGTACGAATTAGATTAAATCAAGGTTAAATCAAGAATGGCGTATTGAATAAGCAAAAAAAATTGAGAAAATGATACTAATGAAAAATTGGTCAAATATAATTATAATATCAAATCAAAGCATATGTTAAAAGAAAAAATAAAAAAATATATTTTGAAAATATGTTAGTACTTACACTTAAGTGGGACTCGAACTCATAAAATCTTAAAATTTTAATTTTACTATTTGGATAATACTTCATTAGCAGTTAAGAAGCAAATCTATTAATAACCATATTTAATATTTGTTTATATTACGTATAATTAGAATCCAAAAGTGATTTCCATAATAGAGAAAAAAATTGAAAAAAAACTATAATTAAAAGCATTGACAAACAAAATTACTCTTGTTGAAACAGTTAGCGTAGTTTAAAACTTAATGGTAAACTTTTCATGATATGACACCTGATGTAGGATACCTCTAAATGTTGAGTTGTAACAATTCTACTTTACCATTTATATTATGTTTACTTCTCCTAAAGTTGGGTTTTCTATCTGCAACACTAACATACTGTTAGGAGGGTTGCTACAACTTTAAGCTTGCAAACCAAGTGCAAGTTGTGCCAAGTGATAAATTTCTTTGGAGTTCAAGGTCGACCTACATAAAAGTTGTTTGAAGTTATATTTCTTAAAAAATAGGCTGAATGTTGTTTAGATTATAAAGATAGATTTATGCTATAACTAAAAAATCAAAGTAATAAAAGAACTAATGATTAGAGATCTGTTGTAATACCCAAACCTCACACTACTCACTTGGCTAATATGATTCATGTATTACATGCTACTTATATGCTAATTTATATTAATATTTACATGGCATCTTATATAAAATTCTTAATCGTTAGACCTCTAATGCTATCACGTGATGTTAATGGTTGAGATCTTATAACATAATTAAGTAATTCTACATTTAGATAAGAAAAAAAAATAGAGTGGTCAATATATTGGATATTCATAGATTATATGTTATAATTTTTGAAGTGTTAAAGATGTTAATAGTAAGCTTATATGATTCGATTTAATTACAACAAGGTATTTTCAAAGTATACATCCATAAATTAACAAACTTGGGATATCGAACATGATATAATGTGATTTAAGTATCATATTACAAGGTCCATATATGCATATGAGTTTAGAAATGCAAACTAGACTATCATTTAAGAATCGAATATCAACCGGTTTAGAGATCGAATGAACGGGTAAGAAATTATGGTAGAATTTATTATCCGATCATATGGGAATTAAAATAAGTTGTAAATAGATAAATAAATATTAAGAAACACTAAATTAGAGTTGTATAAGGTAGACCTGACCACGGTTCAGAAACCACCGGTTACAGTTTGGAACTACCGGTTCCACGGTTCAAGAAAATTCTGACCATTAACCTTAACCGTCAAGACTGGTTATAGTCCGAGTTTTGGAACCGCCGGACCGGTTCTGGTTACAGTTCCGATTAACTGCCGATTCCAGTTTCGGTTCCGACCCTTGAATTTTTTTTTTATTTTTTTACCTTATATTTTGAAAATTTGTAACTTTTAACTAACAATTAATTCTATAAAATTGTAACTTTTGTAAAACAAAAACAAGGGTTTGAAATTTTAAACATATATTTGAATGAAAAATTTTGAACTTAAATTTTAAAAAAAAATATCATTAATTTTTGAACTTAATGAATGTTTAACTTAAATTTGAAAAAAAAATTATTATCTAAAATTTAAAGTATCAAATATTCTAATTATAATAAATATATAAAAAAAAGATGTTCAACTTGAAATCTTAAAGTTTAAACTTAAATTTTAATAAAAAAATTTACATTTAAATTTTAAAAAAATGTTGGCAAAAATTTAAATTATATAATTAAAAATTATTTTAAAAATAAAAAAGGGCTTGAACTTAATTTTAAGTTGCCTACGTATCCTTTTAGGGTATATAGGAATCAAAGCCCATGTAGTTCTCTTACCTTTTAACCCTTCTTACCTTAGGGAGTGGCGTGGCTCAATCACTCCCACTCGTACCCGTCGCTGTTCTATCTGTGTCATCCTCTTGATCTTTCTCTGAATTCAGCTGATCTTGTCTTCGTACTGAGGCCTTGATCCAATCATCAAGACATGTTTGGCTTCTAAATTTTCGGGAGACAATGTTGAGCGTTTCTCACTCAATATATTGCCTCCTGCACTGAAAACTTGTTCCACTGCAACGGTTGAAGTAGGTGAAACAAGTATCTCCTTCGCCATCACGGACAAAATTGGATACATTTTCTCCTTTTGCGACCACCATCGCAAAATAACGAACTTTCCATCGTCATCTGTCTCATTAAACACAAATGAAATATTAAAATAACTCTCAAGTTCTTAGCTAGAACTTGAGGATCCTCGAGGACGTTTAGTTTGTTTCCTAAGTAAAAGTTGTGCTGCCGTAAGCTTAAAACTACTACTACTACTAGTTCTATGTATATCAACTTGAGTTGATTGTGAACCATATTTGGAACTGTATTCATTATAAAATTTATTTAAAAGTGTTTTAATTTTAAATATAATATTATTAATATCTATAGTATAATCATTTTCATTACGTGTTAAAGCATTGTAATAAATTAATAACAAGTCTTGTAAACCATCTAATTTAAGTCTAGGATAAAAAATAACAGTAATTAAATTAATATCTGGAATTTCATAAAAATATTTTTCCCATTTCAACTGTATTGATAAAACACAATTTACTAAATTTTCATCTTGGGAGTTAATATTTTCATGTAAAACTAATGCAATATTACAACAATTTAATAATACTAAATGAGAAGTTGGAGAATAAATACTAGATAATTGTAAAGTAGCATCATTAAATATTTTTAAAATATTACAATTTTTTCACATATTGTCCAATGATGTGGATATAAATGAAAAGGAGTAGAAATAATTTGTACAAAAAATTGACATAATAAATCTTTATAGTCGATAGATTTTTCTAATAATCTATATGTTGAATTCCAACGGGTTGGAACATCTCGTGAAAATTTTTTAGGCCTCACACTGTTAGCCTTACAAAATCTAAACCATTGTTAATTAATATGTGGATGTGTCCATAAATAAGAAAATGTTTGTCTAATTGGTTTAAGTTGATTATCTAAAACTTTTAAGTCATCTTGAACACATAAATTTAAAATATGATATATACATCTAATATGAAAAAAATTACCGCCAATTGATGGTTCACATACAACTTTAAGATCACCAATACTAGCATTATTAGCTGCAGCATTGTCAAATGATATTGAAAAAAATTTATTAACTAAATTGTATTCTTCTAATATTAAAAATATAATTTGTGAAATATTTGTCGCTGTGTGTGGACTATCAAAAACTCTAAATGCAAGTAATCTTTTTTGAAGTGTCCAAGAATCATCAATTCAATGACATGTAATACCCATATATGAATGTATTTTCCAATGATCACTCCAAATATCACTACATAAAGAAATTTTATTATTTACATTATTTAATAATTCTTTTAACTCTTTTTTAGATTTATTATATAATTTTTTTACATGGCGTGTTAGTGTGGTTCGTGGAACACCTTTAGCCGTTGGATTATATGTTGTTTGAATGAATTCATTAAAAAAGAATTTATTTGCAAAACTAAAACTAAGATGTTCAACAAAAATAAATCTAGCTAAATTTTCTCTACATCTAGCATCATTATATTTAAATAAAAAAAGATCGTTACCTCCACCAGCGCCGAAAGATGCGAATGATGGCATTTGAGTTTGGGTACGATCAATGCCAAATTCTACTGGATGCTTCTTCTCCACATGTCTTTTCAAGGATCCATAACCATCTCCGGATTGAAATTTGTAAGATTGGGAATAATATTTACACTTGCTCGCATCTCTCCATTTGAAAGTGTCATTTTATCAAAATATTTTGTAAAAATAGAAGATTTGAGAGATAGAATAGATCGAGTATGAACATCACTCATTGTTTCTTGAGTAGTATACAAGTGAGTTTTCTCTTCATCACTTAACTCAACTTCACAATCGATGTTGAACCTTGGTTGCTCGTCGGTTGTGGGCATCTTTTCCTTACCTCTATTGCTTGAACCGGCCATTTTTTGATAAATAATGAAAATTTAGTATATACAATTGAATAATAAATAATTGAAGATGAAATAAATGAAATATGAAAAAAAATTAATGAAAGAATTAAAATAATATAGAATTCAAAATGAATAATTAAGAGTGAAGATTAGAGAATTGAGAGTTGAGAATTAGATAATTGAGATTTGAGAGTTGAAGTGTGGAAAAAATGAAGAATTGATGGGTATTTATAGAAGAAAAATTAAAAAAAAAATAAAATAAAATAAAAAAGTCAAACGGTCATTTGACCGTTTGACTTTGGCAACGGTCAAATTTTTTACCGTTACACTTGCACAACATAGGCAACGGCAACGGCTACTTTGATTTTTATTTTTTCTTTTTTTTTCCTTGAACCGCCAGGCTAACAGAGTGGTTCACGGGTCCGCGGGTCGGACCCATGGTCAACGGGTTTTGACCTGTTGACCACGGGTCAGCACGGGCCGGGTCTAGTTTGGACCCGGCCTGTGGTCAGGTCTGGTATAAGGTGTGTATAATATCATATTTAAACTACCACTTGCCACCTCAAGTTTTCTTTATTTCTAAGCATTGAACCATGACCAAAAAATAATTTTCTGAGCTATTTCACCTTCTAAAACTCCATATTGAATTTTATAAATTCCTCTCAAGTGATCCTATAATGCCCAATTATCTCCTACATAACCAATAATAAGTATCTTACATGAATATGCATCTAATCAATGTGTATTATTAGATTATAACATACAAATAACATGATTGCACGAACATGAATAATTGTTACTATATGCTCTAGTTATACTTTAACATACATTAGTACATGAAATATGAGATCAAACTTTTGGTTCTTGATTTAACATATTCCTTAAGTGCCTTTTTGCAGTGAAAAACTCGGTATTTCGATTAAGGAAGATTGAGGTGTTGAATGGCCATGAAATGAGTTATTTGTATTGCTCCATACTTGTTGCATTCTAAAGTGATTATTTGTCTAAATATTTGCTTGAAATATGTTACATTTGGCCAAGTACTAAAAGTATGCAAAATGGTGCAATTTGATTAGTTGGTTGACTAGGTTGTTTGAAATCATTCTAAACCGCATTGCACTTGATTATAACACCAAAATATCAATTTTTGTCATCTCCCTAGCCCATAAATGTGGCTCTTTGCATAAGAAGACACCAAGCATGAGTTAACCAATCATCACCCTCTACTTACCTCTCTTTGAAATGTCAAACAAGTCATTTTTAGCCATATTTTCTTGTGGAAGCTCCTCAAAAATGATCAGCCTTCTTATCCAAAGTTTCTCCTAATTTTCTACACTCTCTTAATCACAAAAAATTAAATTCAATCTATAGGAATCCATAGAACACAAAGTAGAACAAGTTTCCCCTCTTTTAAGCTTGAAAACTTTTGATTTTGAAGCTTAATTCCAATTTAATCAAGGTATATTATTTTTTAATATTTCTTATGATGAATTTTTAGTATCTTGGATGGTTACATATTTTAGTATGTTTTTGTATGATTGAAAACTTAAGTGGGTTACACTTGAAGCCAAAACCAAGATAGCTAAATTAGTTTCTAGCAAAATTGATAGCCTTATGAAATATGCTTAATTTACTTGTTTCTATTGATCATGTAATGCTTATATTGTGTTTGAAAGTGCCTACAAATGATTGTGAACAATAGCAATTAGGTTCCTTAATTGAAAGAAAAAATCAATTTAAGTTAGAATTGAGTTTACTCATGTTATTTTGGATTTTGTTCAAGTTTTGGAAGTTGCCCTAATATTTATACTTGGATTATTAGTTATTTAATCATTACCCTAATGTTTAATGCCTTGAATTAGTGGTAAAATATAGAGTATGCATTATTTTTGAGGTCATGTATTTGATACGGGATTATTTACAAAATATTGAAAAGTGTATGTGATTTTAATTATAATAGATTATGTGATTTATTAAAAGAATATTGAAAGGTACATGATTTGATTATGTTAGGCCTTTAACACATCCCATCTTCCAAAGAGATTGACATTTTCACTTAGCACAAAGTGGACTTGAGGTAAGTTGAAACTTTCATTTGTTGTATCACAAAATTCATATAATATTGTTCGTGTTTTAATGTGATTGTCATTATTTGTCAAATAATTTAATGTTTAGTGCATTTATGGTTCATGAAGCATGATACTATATTAAGAATATAATGAGGTTTTGAAAAGAAAGTATGGTACTTGATTAATGGTTGGGTAGGCAAGGGACATGGGAGAGACCGATGTACCCAACAAATGGTGGCAAATACTTGAGGTTGAAAAATCAGTATAGGAAAGCCACAATGAATGAGATAAAATACAGCTAATACACCTGAGGTTGAAAGACCAAGTATGGAAACCCCATATTATTTCTTTGATTGGCCAATCATTATGAACAAGTTTCGAAAACTGCAGCCTATCACTATTAGTAAGGTACCACACTTCAAGAGCCCTAAAGAATGATTTATGAATGAAAGTTATTAAATTGAATAATGCATTTAATTATTTATGTGACTTGCATGTACGTTATTTGTTATTACATCAGTTTCACCTTATTGAGCCTTTACCTCATTAGATTCATGTGATGCAGGTGCAAATGTACAAGTTTAGAGGTTGACTGAGTCTCTAGAGCCGTCGGATAGAGATTTGTTCATATGCCATGCTTTGAGCTATTTTGTAGTCTATTTTGAAAACTCTGTTTTGTTCTTAAATAAGCCACTCTATTATAGTTTTGTAAACATATGTATTCAGTTTTAATTTATGTATATGATGTGTTTAAAATGAAATGAAACAACAAATGAATTCAAGTTATTTATCTTACAGCCAAAAAGGGGAACTTTTATTAAAACCATAACTCTAGTATTGATGAAAAGTTAACATTTCTTGACTTAACTGTATCACCTTATTTAGGTTCTGTAGTTAGGTTAAAGGGTGTTACAGATCCCAAGTAAAGAAAAAGTGAAGGAAGCAAATGGAAGTAAGGAAGAACAAGTAGAAGTTTAAAATTGTGCATGGGTGAGCTTAACTCATGTTTTTTATTTCAGTTCTTGAATTGTTTGAGGGTTTATGATTTCTAAAGCTTCTATTATTGTTTATAATCATGTTAGGATGTTATTTATGTTAGATTATTATCTGGCATGCTAATTAGCTTGTGCATCCTTTATACTCTTGTATTTGTAAAAAATAATATTTTTCAAATCATATTAATGAAAAGGCAGATTTCTTTATCTTTAATTACTTCTTGTAATTAGATAAAGTCCCTAGACCAAACTGAGCTATGGGGCATGGTCACACATTTGATGGTGATCATGAAATATGCGTCTATGGCTTTGGTCTTAAATTAGTTCCGAGTCAAAAATTTTTTAAGAAGGGACAACGAATAGCCCAATAGACTCGCGCATACGATGCATACTCGCATGAGGAGGATATCTCGCTCCATGGACATCGGTGTAGTGACGCTAGTGCATGTATGCGGGTGGTTATTAGGGAACAAGTACACTGAACAAACCCACTGGAAATTTTTAATTGGAAACTTGTTTGTCGAAATAAGAAATTTTATGTTACGATAGTACACGATCATTTCTTTAACTGGAGGCACCATGGTAGACTTGTGCATGTCATGTTTTATTTTGATGTATTTTCTCATTACCTAACAATAATAAATTGAATACGTTGGATGTTGCATTGATATGTATAGAGGTTAATGAATGGTCAACAAAGGATCCATCACTTATTTGGTAGAATAAGTGAATCTCCTATATTTTCATAGTTCATCACTCAAAAGTCCTTGACCAAGATAGGATGAATGTTAGATGGAGGTTTTCTAACAATTCATCATGAGTCATTGAAATTTGAAATGAAATCATAGTAATTGAGCAATTAGGATTTCGACTATTAATCCATGCCCTAGACTCAACCAGGAGATTAGTTGATGGAAAGACCTTACGTGTATGATACTCATAATTGAAATAGGTTCACTCGCTGTTTCATCTAAGTCTTGGTAGTCATGATACACTTGCTAGTCATTTCCATGACTTGTGAGGTTCTTGAAATTAAAGAGTTAATTTCAAGCGGATTAATTAATTAGATTAATTAATCAAAATAATTATTGTTATTCATAAGTTTCAAATATTGCAAGCCCACTGCTAGCTTAGTTGTGAACCTAAAGGGTAACACACAATTTGAGATGAAATATTTCTAATTTAGAATTTGATCCAAGGAGTTGAATCCAATTAATTAATGGAGATTAATTAATTAGGGTTTAAATTAATTCAAGGACTTGAATTAATTATTTATTAAATAATTAAATTATTTAATTGGACCTAATAAGATTAGAAAGCCCAATTAGAGTAAAATAATTATTTGATTGGATCAAATTAATTATGCAGTTTATAAATTAATTTACTTAATTAAATAATTTGATTATTTAATTGAGTCTAATTTAATTAGGTGGGCTGGATGGATTTAATCATTTAGGTAAGGCAATTAATTGGATTAATTGTGGAATTAATTTTTTAATTCAAGCCCAATTCACAAAGGCCTATTAGGATAGGCCAATGAAGGTGGTTGAAAAATGATGAAAAGTCAAGAGTTTGTAATTCTTGGGTAATATTTAATATTTTTAGAAGATATAAAAGAGATAATATTGGAAGAAGTTTGAATGAATTAAAATATCTTCCAAACAATCAAAAGGAGACACAAAATTCCAAGAGTAGGACTTTTGAAATTTTATGCCCTGTATTTATACACCATGGCCGAAAATTTAAGGATGAATAATCATTCTCTAATTTTCGGCCATACATAGATAAAAGAGAAGAAAATTGTTTTCTTCATCTATCTTTTTTCTCTAGAAAAATTCCATCTTTTATTTTAAATATTCATTTCTTTTACCACAAGTTGATAACAAGAATTAATATTCTCTATACACACTCCGTAAACTAAATTAGAAAATAAATCATAATTGCTAGAGAAATTTTAATTTTGTATTCTTGCTCAAAGTATGGACTACTTTAGATGAGAGACGTGTGGATCTTTTTGAACCAAATTCAGAAAAAGGGTTAGCAATTGATTGGTTCATACTCTTTGACAATCGGAGTGCATAGAAAGATATAAATCAAAACTTTAATTATTTTACTACAATCATTAGAAATTATGAGATTGTTAGAAATTGCATCGGATCCAGGGTACTGCTATAATTATTATGGTATAATATTTTTTAAATTTTAAATTTTCCATTGCTTATACCCTGTGTAACACCCCCCAACACTAAATATAGATATTGGTATAGTAATAATTTTGACAATGTAGCACATGTGTGTGCATGTGTGTATATATATTTACTTTTGTCAAATGTAGCACTTTGAGAAATAGTGTTTTCACACATACAATCCTTTATATAGAAAAATCACAATTTATATAAAAACACAACACTCATCACAGTCATGCTATTCTTAGGCTGATTTACTATCAAATTTCAAGAGTTATATAAGACACGACATCCCAAAGTTATAATACGAGAGACTCAAAAATAAAAATAATAGCCTTTACTTTCGAAAGAAGTAAGGACATTTTGTAACTTGTAGTGCTTTATATATAGTCAGCAATTTATATAATAATAATGAATGTAAAAATTAGAATATGCCCGCAACACAACCCAACAGGTCATCATCCATGTACACTGATCCTCATAACCTGTAGGAACCCCAACAGTTTGCCCAGTAAGTCTATGGTATTAAGTATCACCAAACTCACCTACAATGCATAAACTATATGAGTTAACACACAGCAAGTAAAGATTATGCATGTCAAAGAATAATCCATAATATCAAGTCATGTATCTCAAAATGCTATGCCCACAATGCAATTCCATGCCTCAAAACATTTCTCTCAAAATTATTTCTTTTTTGGGTCCCTGACCAATGCTACTAGCCTATGCACTAGAAAAGAGCTATTCACATCGCCATAATCCAATGGCCAATAATCATATAAGCATGCAAATCCATGCACGCGAACTTGCAAATCCATGCATGCTTCGGTGCACTAGTAGTGGTCAGCAAAATATTTTCCTTTCTCAGAATCATGCCGTGCAACACAATGCTCGTATATGATGCATGCACGTGCCAATGACAATGCCCATGTATGTATGCTCAATGGAGAGCCCTCTACTATGCACATATGATTTATGATATTACATATAATTCACACATCTACTATGTCTATGCATTGTAGTTGCAAATGAATCTTTACTTACCTTTGATTGGTTGTGTGTTACTTCTAGGTTTCTTAAGTATTACTCCCCAACCTTAGATGTGAAAAAATCTGTAAAAATACAAGATATCAATCACCATCCTCAATTAACAAATTCATTATACCTAATGTAGTATAAAGATCTTGAATCTCAATTTAACTAAATAACCTTACCACTTAGAAACTATAATTGAATACAACCTTTTACGTACCTTTGTTCCACATCTTAAATGTATACTAACCTCACTTAATTGATGTATTATAACTCTTATAACATTTTCCTAAATGTTAGGGATCAAATGCACCACATCTATGCTGGAACATATTAATGAACCAAATGGGATATATTCACCACTTCACATTTTGATACCCTTAGACATATTCATTCACTCCACAATTTTTATCACACTTATCTAACATCAAAAACAATGTAACCATGTCATAGACTGGCTAAAACTCACGGATATAGCTTTCCAAGTTTAGCTCATTTCACAGCATACTGAAATAGATTTTTCCCACTGTGATAGTTTTACGCACTTCATGACATTATTGGTTTTGGCATCCTTAAGTATATTCAATCACTCCTAAATTTTCACCACATTTATATAACATATAAAAAGAGACAACCAGGTCATATCCTTGCCAAAACTAATGGATTTAATACTGTAAAACTAGTCTACTTCACATAAGACAGAATTTAAAATTTGATGGTGACAATTTTGAGTATCTCTTCAATATCATGCCCTATTTCAATTTCTAACCAATGAAAATTTATTCCAATACTCTTAACCGATATATAAACATGTATATGATGATAATTATAGGTTTTATTTAACATAGCATACACTTTTGAAGCCTAAAACACAAGAAAATAGTAATGTGATAGTTTCTGCTACAAGTATTTCCTATTAAGTGTTTGTCATCAAAAACCCTTTCTTTGTGCACCAAAGTCTAACTAAAAACTTCCTAACACTTTTATAAGAGATATTTAAATCTTTGTAAATAATAAAACCATTCAGAATAATCTAAAAACCAAAGGTAAAATCATAGATAAGTGTTACCTATGCAGATTTTGAGGTTAAACTAGATGGTAATCACTTCTCCTTTGCTTTTATTGCTTTTATTTCAACTTGGAATCAATTTGGAGCACTTGGATACCTTAAGGTGTGTGTTTGGAAGATGAAAATGGCTGAAATGAAGGTCTGGTTGTGTCTTAAGGGTGTAGGGTTTGAGGTGTTAGCTTAAGCTTAATAAGAAAGCATGAGGTGGCAAAGCTTGAGGTGACATGTAATGGCATAATCTGATTTTTTCCCTTATCTTGCAGCCTTAATCTTGTGTGCCTCACATATTCTTATTTGGTTGCAACCTATCATAGTCACCATTCATTCTCATAGGTAATTCCTATGTCCGTTCATTCGATCTCCAAACCAATTGACATCCGATTTTTAAATGATTCTCTAGTTTGCATGTAACACCCCTTAACCTAACTGCAGAGCCTAAACAAGCTGATACAGTTAAGTCAAGAAATGTTAATTTTTCATCTTTACTAGAGTTATGGTTTTTTTTTTATAAAAGTTCCCATTTTTAGCTATAAGAGAAAGAACTTGAATCATTTTAAACACACCATATATATATATATATCAAAACTGAGTACATCTGTTTACAAAACCATAACAGAGCGGCTTATTTAAAAACAAAACAAAACTTTCAAAATAAACTACAAAACAGGTTGAAGCATGGCATATGAACAAATCTCTGTCCGACCGCTCTAGAGACTCAGTCAACCTCTAAACCTGTACATTTCCACCTGCATCACATGAATCTAATGAGCTAAAGGGTCAGTAAGATGAAACTGATGCAATAACAAATAACATATATGCACACCTCATAAATCATTAAATGCAATATTCTATTTAATAACTTTCATTCATAAATCATTCTTTAGGGCCCTTAAAGTGTGGTACCTAACTAATAGCGATAGACCATAGTTTTCGGAACCTGTTCATAATGATTGGCCAATAAGAGAACTAATATGGGATTTCCATACTCGGTCTTTCAACCTCAGGTATTAGCTGTATTCTATCTCATTCATTGTGGCTTTCCTATACCGGTTTTTCAACCTCAAGTATTTGCCACCATTTGTTGGGTCCGTCGGTCCCTCCCGCGTCCCTTGTCTACCCGACCATCAATCAAGTACCATACTTCCTTTTCAAAAACCTCATTATATTCTTAATAGCGTCATGCTTCATAAACCATAAATGCATCAAACATTACATCATTTGACAAACAACAACAATCACATTAAAACATGAACAAACATTATATGATTCTTGTGATACACCAAATGAAAGCTTCAACTTACCTCAAGTCGACTTTGTGCTAGGTGAAAAGGCCAATCCCTTTGGAAGATAGGATGTGTTAAAGGCCTAACATAATCAAATCATGTACCATTTAATATCCTTTTTATAAATCATTTAGTCTATTCTAGTTAAAGTTTATATACACTTTTCAATCTTTTGTAAAGAATTACATATCAATTATATAACCTTAAAAACAATGCATACTCCATATTTTACTACTAATTCAAGACATTAAACATTAGGGCAGCCATTAAATAACTAATAATTCAAACATAATTATTAGGGTAGCCCCTAAATCTGGTGTAATGCCCAATTTTCTCACAAATGCACATGATGCAAATGAATGCGTAGATCCAGAATCTATCAATGCAATTGCAGGTATCCCAGAAATTAAAATAGTACCTGTGACTACAGAAGCATCTGCATCAGCTTGTTCTTGTGTCATTGCATACACTCTCCCCTGAACTTTCCTCTGTACTGTTGGGCAATCCTTTGCTATATGTCCAGGCTTTTTACACTTAAAGCAACGATTAGTACCACTATAGCATTCCCCAAAATGATTCTTCCCATACTTAGTACATTTAGGCCTTTCAATTGTAGAAGAAGTCTGTCAACTCTAGGACACTTTTCATTCCCTTGGCTTAATTTTTGCTCTCCTTTCTTCCATTGGTTTAGATTTCTTGGAGTGAATACTTGCTTCTTTTGTTGTTGGAATTTCTCAATCTCTTTCTCATCTAAATCAGCCATCAAAGCCTTGTCCACCAGTTCTCTAAACTCTGTTACTGAAGACATTCTCACATCTCTTCTAATTTCAGGATTAAGGCCCCTCAAGAAATGATCCATCTTCTCATTGTTGTCTCTGGAAATGTATGGTACATACTTGCAACCCTGTTCAAATTTTCTCACATAATCACATACAGACATCCCTCCTTGTTTTAACTCCAAGAATTCCTTTACTCTAAGTGACCTAGCATCCCTGGTGAAATACTTATCATAAAAGATTATTTTAAACCTCTCCCAAGTTAGTTCTTCCATATTCACTGCAAGTTTAGCTCATTCCCACCAAGTTCTAGCATCCTTCTTCAACAAGAAAATTGCACAGAGTACCTTCTCAGCATCATCAATTCGCATGTAGTCAAAGATAGTGTCCAAAGATTTCACCAATTCCTCTGCAACCATGGGATCAGATCCACCATTAAAATTAACCGGTTCCATCTTTCTAAACTTCTCATATACAGCCTGTGAAGGATCCTATCGAGCTTGGGGTGGAGGAAGGCGCTGATTCTGTTCTTAGGTTCTTTGTTGCATATCTAGCAATTGTTGTATCTATTCACCATGCATTCTAGTTTGTTGTTGAATGAGATCAGTCAAATTGTCCACCACACTATGATTACCCTCATGATCATCCATTGTCTTCCTTTTTGGTGCCATGACCTGATATGCATTGCCCAGTCTCATTCCATTCATTAGCCAATAATAAATGCATAATCATGACAATAACATGGAATGAAATATAATCAAATGAACATAAAAGTAAATAACATAAAAGCAAAAAAAACAAGTAGTTGACCAAGTTTCCCAGCCAGGATGTGTTCATATGCCTTCTTCTGTCTACAGGAACGACTAAACCTCCGCTCTGATACCACAAACTGTAACACCCCTTAACCTAACTGCAGAGCCTAAACAAGCTGATACAGTTAAGTCAAGAAATGTTAATTTTTCATCTTTACTTGAGTTATGGTTTTTTTTTTATAAAAGTTCCCATTTTTAGCTATAAGAGAAAGAACTTGAATCATTTTAAACACACCATATATATATATATATATCAAAACTGAGTACATCTGTTTACAAAACCATAACAGAGCGGCTTATTTAAAAACAAAACAGAATTTTCAAAATAAACTACAAAACAGGTTGAAGCATGGCATATGAACAAATCTCTGTCCGGCCGCTCTAGAGACTCAGTCAACCTCTAAACCTGTACATTTCCACCTGCATCACATGAATCTAATGAGCTAAAGGGTCAGTAAGATGAAACTGATGCAATAACAAATAACATATATGCACACCTCATAAATCATTAAATGCAATATTCTATTTAATAACTTTCATTCATAAATCATTCTTTAGGGCCCTTGAAGTGTGGTACCTAACTAATAGCGATAGACCATAGTTTTCGGAACCTGTTCATAATGATTGGCCAATAAGAGAACTAATATGGGTTTCCATACTCGGTCTTTCAACCTCAGGTATTAGCTGTATTCTATCTCATTCATTGTGGCTTTCCTATACCGGTTTTTCAACCTCAAGTATTTGCCACCATTTGTTGGGTCCGCCGGTCCCTCCCGCGTCCCTTGTCTACCCGACCATCAATCAAGTACCATACTTCCTTTTCAAAAACCTCATTATATTCTTAATAGCGTCATGCTTCATAAACCATAAATGCATCAAACATTACATCATTTGACAAACAACAACAATCACATTAAAATATGAACAAACATTATATGATTCTTGTGATACACAAATGAAAGCTTCAACTTACCTCAAGTCGACTTTGTGCTAGGTGAAAAGGCCAATCTCTTTGGAAGATAGGATGTGTTAAAGGCCTAACATAATCAAATCATGTACCATTTAATATCCTTTTTATAAATCATTTAGTCTATTCTAGTTAAAGTTTATATACACTTTTCAATCTTTTGTAAAGAATTACATATCAATTATATAACCTTAAAACAATGCATACTCCATATTTTACTACTAATTCAAGACATTAAATATTAGGGCAGCCATTAAATAACTAATAATTCAAACATAATTATTAGGGCAGCCCCTAAAACATGAACACAATCCGAATTAAAATGACGTAAACTTGATTCTAACTTAAATTGATTCTAACCTTCAATTAAGCAAACTAATTGCTATTGTTTTCAATCATTCTAAGAAACTTCCAACACAATATAAGCATTACAAAATCAATAGAAACAAGTAAATTAAACAATTTCACAAGACTATCAATTTTGCTAAAAATTAGCTTAACTAGCTTGTTTTTGGCTTCAAGTGTAACTTACTTAAGTTTTCAATCATACAAAAGCATACTAAAACATGTAACCATCCAAGATACTACAAATTCATCATAAGAAACATTGAAAAAGAATATACCTTGATTAAGTTGGATTTAAGCTTCAAAATCAACGGTTTTCAAGCTTAAAAGGATGGAAACTTGTTCTAGCTTGTGTTCTATGGATTCCTATGGATTGAATTCAACTTTTGTGAGTATGAGAGTGTAGAAATTTGGGAGAAACTTAGGAGAATAAGGGCTGGTCATTTTTGAGGTGCTTCCACAAGAAATATGGATGAAAATGATTTCTTTGACCTTTCAAAGAGAGGTAAGTGGAGGGTGATGATTGGTTGCATCATGCTTGGTGTCTTCTCATGCCAAAAGCCACGTTCATGGGCTAAGGAGATGAAAAAAATTGATGCTTTGGTGTTATAATCAAGTGCAATGCGGTTTAGAATGGTTTTATGCAACCTAGTCAACCAACCAATCAAATTGCACCATTGTGCATACTTTTAGTTCTTAGCCAATGTAACATATTTCAAGTAAATATTTAGGCAATTAATCACTTTAGCATATAACTAGTATGGAGAAATATAAATAATTCATTTCATGCCATTCAACACATCAATCTTCCTTAATCGAGATACCAAGCTTTTCACTGCAAAAAGGGCACTTAAGGAATATGTTAAATCAAGAAATGAAAGTTTGATCTTCATATTTCATGTACTAAATCATGTTAAATCATAACTAAAGCATATAATAACAATTATTCATGTTCGTGCAATTATGCTATTTGTATGCCATAATTAATAATGCACATTGATTAGATGCATATTCATACAAAATGCTTATTATTGGCTATGTAGGAGAGAATTGAGAATTGGGCATTACATTGCATTTCTTAAATTATATGCACATATGGACCTTTTATTATGACACTTAAATCCCATTATATCATGTCCAATATCCCAAGTATGTTAATCAATGGATGTATACTTTTAAACACCTCGATCTAATTAAATCGAATCATATAAACTTAATAGTAACACCTTTAACACTTCCAAAATTATAACATATAACTTATAAATATCCAATATATCGATCAATCTATTCTTTTTCTTATTTAAATATAGATTTTTTTAATTAGGTTATAAAATCTCAACCACTTATATCATGTGATAACATTAGAGGTCTAACGATTAAGAATACTATATAAGATGCCATGTAAATGTTAATGCAAATTAGCATATAAGTAGAATGTAATGCATGAATCACATTGCCAAGTGAGTTATGAGAGGTTCGGGTATCACACCCTAGGATCACGCGAACGCAACAATAGTATTAGAGCCACGATTTGCACAATTCCAATTAGATTCGATTTATGTTTGTGAATTTAATTGTTAAATTCTGATTGATTTATTGTAATTCTAATTGGTATAAAATTATTTTGTAATTAATTTAAATGCTATATAGAACATATATGATTGAATTTAATTTGATCAGAAATAGAAATTTTACATAGCACGATAATGGGTTGCACATGGGTGCGTGCGTGTGTTGCGTGCACGCGCCAGTAGCGCCTAGCATGCGACAACACGCAGGTGCTATTGGGCAAGTTCTGAGCGCAAAATTTGATTTTTTGATTTAATAATTAAGGTGTTAATTTTAAAATATTGCAAAAGGGTTTTTCTTGAAAAATCAAGATTTTATCCCAAGTCATGAAATTACAATTTAAAAGGATGGTAAATTTACTTGCTTTAATATTTATATGTGATGTTTGCAATGATCATAGAGCAATTTGGATCAATGTGATTGGACTTATTTATCTTTGGGTTTTTGAAATGGGGTCTGTGAGTGTCTTATTATTTCCTTGTATATACTTTACATTTTGAACGAGAGTAGAATATGGTGATGTTTTTTTTTATTTTTTTGATGGATAAAAAGAAGGATCAAGATGAAGAATTGAAAGAAGACCCATGAATGTATGAGATATATTCATGTAATAGAAATAAGTTTATATTCCCATTCTATTACCCTTAGATCGACCTAAATCCATTTTTGGCTCAAATGGATCACATAGGATTGGCTCATGATCATCTGGATTATGTATTAGATGCATGTGTTGGGTTTATTTAATTGATTTTCTTATTATTAATTGAATGCAAATTTATTAAATAAATCAAGATTAAAATTTGATGAGGTCTTGGTTAAAATAAACACCCCACTTGAACTAAAAAACAAGTAAAGGAATTTTTAAATCCCGATTTCAAGCAAATATGGATAAAATTGGGATGAACATAATAATCCATGCCTACCATCGAAAGTAGTTGACATGACGATGCTACCTTACTTTGTCATTGGCCATGAGTTGTGGAATGACTCAATAATAGAAAACTGTGATCTCTACCAAGCATGGTGATGCCCATGGGATGGACTCATCTCTACGTTGGCCATGAGTCATAGAACGTTTTGATGCTCTATCCATATGGAGGTTTGATGGGTCTTGCTTGACACTTAATACCATATGGGGACATAAAATTGGGGTATATGAAAATAAGTGAGGTAAAATATTTTGAGGGTTGTATGGAGATACAATTGTTAAAAGTTAACTCCTTCCAATATGTTTTATGGGCTAATAAAATTGGGGCATACAATACATTGATAGGGCTTGAAGCCCACTAGGAAATAAGATTTTCTGAATTGCCATTAGGTGTGATGGAATTCGAATAAAATAGTGAGAGATATTTATTAGTTAAAACCTTGTTATAAATGAATATGATTTTGAAAGTATGCTAATTTTCTGCCCTTATTTATATTTACAGGTTGTCTATACATAGCTAAAAATCCACTTGCATTAATTCTGGAAGCTAATAATTAATTGGTCCTAAATATGTCGATTGGTTGAGGAACCTTTGGATTGTTCTACAATCCAGAAAGAAGGATTACATACTTGATGTGATCCTGCTATCGACCGTACCAGAAGACGCCAGTGAGGAGGAGCTTGCGGATTATCATAATCTGGTTGATGATGATATGCAAGCGCGATGCTATATGATGACATCAATGTCAAACGAGTTGCAAAGGTAACACGAAGTACATGCACATGCGCATGATATCTATGCCTACTTGCAAGATTTATAAGGTGAACATATTAGGCATGTGAGATATAAGATCTCGAAAGAGCTTTTTAGAACCCGTATGGCGAAGGGCTCTTCAGTCCATGATCATGGATTGAAGATGATAGGCCTGATTGAAACTCGAGTCACTTAGTGTCGTTATGGATAATGAGCTCTATTTGGATCTAATCCTGCAGTCTTTGCCCCCATTGTTTGACACCTTCATTGTCAACTTCAATATGCATAAAATGGAAACTAGCCTTGCTGAGTTGGTTAACATGTTGAAGACGGCTAAGTTCACTATAAAGAAGGATAAGCCAATCATGCTTGTTGGATCCCCATCCAAATCAAAGTCTATAAAGCCTAAGAGAAAGAAGGGGAAAGAAAATCATTCATCAAAATCCAAAGGTATGAAGCTAACAGATGGCGTCTCCAAGAGTTCCAACAAGACCGATGACAAGTGCCACTACTGCGGCAAACTTGGGTATTAGAAGAGAAACTGCAAGGAGTACCTTGCGAGCCTAAAAAGTTCAGGTACTTATTTTGTTGAAGTTAACTTATCAGTTAACAATGCTTCTTGGGTATTGGATATCGGTTTGGGTCTCATCTTTCCAATGATTTGCAGGTGATGGGAAAAAGCAGGAACCTAAGTAAGGGAGAGACAGTCCTGCGGCTAGGAAATAGAGCAAAGGTTTCTGCATTAGCCATAGGAAGTGTCAACTTAGCTTTAGGAAATGGAGTAGTTTTAGTTTTAAACAATTATCTTTATGTTCCAGAGATAGTTAAGAACATTATCTCTATTAATATTTTGGATGGAGAAGGTTTTACTTTTTAAATAAAACATGAAAGCTGTTTTATTTTTAAAAATTCAGTTCTGATTACCTCTGACATATTGATAAATTGTTTATATTCTATTAATACCCATAACTCTTTTTGCCATGTTTAACAAAATAAAACAAAAATAGATAATCATAATTCCCAACTCTTATAGCATGCTAGGTTAGATCATATCTTTGAGAAGTGATTTCATAAGTTAGCCCAATTGCTCAATCTTTTGAAAGAGCAAGGAATGCCAACACACGAGTCATGTCTGAAAGGAAAAATGACCAAATCACTATTTGTTGTACAAGTGGAGTGATCCAAAAATCAATTGGATTTTATCCATTCAGATGTCTGTGGGCCACTAAGTGTTAGTGCTCATGGAAACTATCATTACTTTATAACTTTTACTAGTCATTATTCTAGGTATGGTTATGTCTACCTTATGAGGTATAAATTTGAAGTTTTTGAAAAGTTCAAAGAATTCAGATATAAGCTGGAGAAATAAATTAGGCTGAGTATCAAGGCTCTTCGATTAGATCAAGGAGGTGAATACTTGAGCAAAGAGTTTCTTGATATCTAAAAAAGAATGAGATTCTCTCTCAGTGGACCCCTCATACTACTCCCTAGCATAATGGAGTTGCGAAGTGTAAAAATCGAACCTTGGTGGACATGGTTAGTTCGATGATGAGTTTCATTGGACTTTCTCTTTCATTCTGGGGTTGTGCTCTAGAAATGACGGCATATCTATTAACTAGAGTGTCATCAAAATTAGTGCCCAAAACACCATATGAAATTTGGTGTGGGAAACCACCCTTTTACAAATACTTAGGGTATGGGGGTGTGTTGCTTACGTAAAGCAGCAAGTGGGAGATAAATTGGATATGAGATCTAGTTTATGTAGGTTCGTGGGTTATCCAAAGGAATCTATTAGATACTACTTCTATGACCCCTGGGAACAAAAGATGTTTATTTCGAGGAATACCACCTATTTAGAAGAGGAGTTTCTATTAGATAGAAATAGTGAAGTCGTAAAACTTAAAGAAATTTAAAAACCACAGAGCCTCCCTACAGATGTAGTAGTGGGCCAACCAGCTAAGGCTGGGCCTTCGAACACATAATCTCCTAGGAGATCCTATAGGATCTCAAAGCCACTTGAGAGGTATGGTTTTATGTTAGAGAACAATGAGGAGAATCTCCCATTAGACGATGATCTAAGGAGTTATGGAGAGGTGATGTTGGACATCGACTCAGGAAGATGGCAAGAAGCCATATAATTTGAGATGGACTCCATATACTCCAACAGGGTATGGACCTTAGTGGACCCACCATAAGGAATAGTTCCCATTGGCTGCAAATGGGTCTAAAAGTGGAAGCTTGGAGTAAATGGAGAGGTAGCGACCTACAAAACATGACTGGTGTGAAAGGTTATACTCAGAAGCAAAGAATTGATTATGAGAAAACTTTTTCACCAGTAGCGATGCTTAAATCTATCCAGATACTATTAGTCATATCAGCGTATTATGACTACGAGATATGGCAGATGGATGTAAAGACCACTTTCTTTAATGGAAATATTAAGGAAGAGATCTATATGAAGCAACCAGAAGGCTTCATATCCAGAGGGAGTGAGCAAAAGGTTTGCAAACTTCAGAGATCGATTTATAGACTCAAGCAGGCTTCCCGAAGCTGCAACATCCAGTTCAATGAGGTAATCAAATCATTTGATATCCACAAGAACTCGGATGAACCTTGTATCTATAAGAAGGCTAGTGGGAATGCAATGACATTTATTGTACTATATGTTGATGATATCCTACTCATTGGGAATGATGTAGGGATGTTGTAGTCAACTAAGACTTGGTTGTCTAATCAGTTCTTTAAGAAGGATTTGGGAGAAGCATCCTTTATTCTTTAAATAAAGATTTATAGAGATAGGTCAGGTCTAGATGGATGATCGGACTATCCCAATCCATGAACATAGACAAAATGCTAAAGAGGTTTACCATGGAGGAATCTAAGTGAGGATTCTTACCAATGATTAATGGCGTTTCTCTCTTAAGGGCAATGTCTCTTAAGACTCCTGTAGAAGGGGAAAGGATAACCCACATACCTTATGTATATACCATATGAAGCATAATGTATGGTATGCTATGTACAAGACCAGATGTCGCATATGCTCTGACTGTCACGAGTAGATATCAGTCCAATCAAAGTGGGGAACACTAGAAGGCCATAAAAATAATTATAAAATACTTAAGAAGGACTACGAATATCTTTCTTGTATATGACTCTAGAGAACTGAAACTAGAAGGCTATACTAATTCTAGTTTTCAATCCGATATAAATAACTTAAAGTTAATGTCTGGATACGTATTCACCTTAAACGGTGGCCTAGTCAGCTAGAAGAGTTCCATGCAAGAGACAACCACTGATTCTACCATCGAGGCTGAATACATTGCTATATGTGATGGGGGTTTTCTAACAATTCATCATGAGTTATTGAAACTTGAAATGAAATTATAGTTATTGAGTAATTAGGGTTTTGACTATTAATCCATACCCTAAACTTAATCTAGAGATTAGTTAACAAAAAGACCTTACGTGTATGATACTCGTAAGTCCTTAGCCAAGACAGGATGAATGTTAGATGGGGGTTTTCTAACGATTCGTCATGAGTTATTAAAATTTGAAATAGAATCATAGTTATTGAGCAATTAGGATTTGACTATTAATCCATGCCCTAAACTCAATTCGGAGATTAGTTGATAGAAAGACTTTACGTGTATGATATACTCATAATTGAAATAAGTTCACTCGTTATTTTACCTAAGTCTTGATATTCATGATACACTTGCTAGTATTTCCCATGACTTGTAAGGTTCTTGAAATTAAGGAGTTAATTTCAAGCGGATTAATTAATCAGAATAATTATTATTATTCATAAGTTGCAAATGTTGCAAGCCCACTGTTAGCCTAGTTGTGAACCTAAAGGATCACACACAATTTGATATGGAACATTTCTAATTTGGGAATTGATCCAAGGGGTTGGATACAATTAATTAATGGAGATTAAATAATTAAGGCTTAAATTAATTTAAGAACATGAATTAATTATTCAATTAAATAATTAGATTATTTAATTAAACCTAATAAGATTAGGAAGCCCAATTGGAGTGAAATAATTATTTGATTAGACCAAATTAATTGTGTAGTCCATAAATTAATTTAATTGTTAAATAATTTTACTTAATTAAATAATTGAATTATTTAATTGGGTCTACTTTAATTAGGTGGGCTAGATGAAATTTATTAATTTGGGTAAGATAATTAATTGAATTAATTGTGGGATTTTTTTTAAGTCCAAGCCCAATTCACAAAGGCATATTAGGAAAGGCCCATGAAGGTGGTTGAGAAAAGATGGAAAGTTAAGAGTTTGGAATTCTTGGGTAATCTTGAATATCTTTGGAAGATATAAAAGAGATAATATTGGAAGAAGTTTGGATGAATCAAAATATCTTCCAACCAATCAAAAGGAGACACAAAATACAAAGAGTAGGACTCTTGAAATTTTTTGCCCCTATTTATACACCATGGCCAAAAATTTAAGGATGAATAATCATCCTCTATTTTTGGCCATACATAGATAAAAAGAAGAAAATTATTTTCTTCGTGCATCTTTTTTCTCCAGAAAAATTCCATCTTTTATTTTAAGTATTAATTTCTTTTATCACAAGTTGATAACAAGAATTAATATTCTCTATACACACTCCGTTAACTAGATTAGAAAAAAAATCATAATTTTGTGTTCTTGCTCAAAGTGTAGACTACTTTAGAGGGAAGACGTGTGGATCCCTGTGAACCAAATTCAGAAAAAGGATCTGCAACTGCGACAGCCGGAGTGTATAGAAAGGTATAAATCAAAACTTTAATTGTTTTACTACAACCTTTGGAAATTGTGATATCGTTAGAAATCGCATCGGATTTGGGGTATTACTATAATTGTTATGGTATAATGTTTTTAAAATTTTTAATTTTCTGAAGCGCATACCCTAGGATCATACGAATCGAATAATTTATGGTCTTATAATTCACAAAAGAAGTATTTTTAGTTGCAAAATCACAATAGAAATAACTAGGGTTATAAACTTTATACTTACTGATTTGTTAGTCTTTAAAGATTTATATATGTCTAATAACTTGATTAAAACTTATATATTTCACGATATAGGTGTTTATATATGATTTTAGGTAATGTATGTAAGTTTGGAGAGGTTATAAATTAAAATATGGTTTGATATTTGAAGAGACACTCATAACTGTCATGATAGAACTTATAGTTTTTGTATTGTGATAAGGGGGCTAGTTTTGTTGAGGTAAATCAGTGAATTTCAACATTTCTATAATATGGTTACATTTCTCTACATGTTATCTAAGTGTGGTAAAAATTTGGGAGTAATTGGATATGGTTAAGGATGTTAAAATTATCATGCAACTAAATTGGATAACAAGAAAATATGAAAATGTGAATCTGTCCTATTTGATAACTTAACATGTTTCAACCTAAACATATTGCTATTGAGTTCTAACAATTAGGTACATGCTATTAGAGTTATAATACTTCAATTATATGATGTTTACATATATCTAAGATGAGAAATTAAGGTATTTAAGGGACTGTATTGGGTTCTAGTTTGTAAAAGCTTGATTGTTACCTAGATAGCTTGGTGTTTAAGGTCTTAGTATGAGATTTTATACTTTCAACTTGCAAAATTGGGAATGGTGCTTGACATTGGGTAATATTACAGGTTATTTTTCATCTAAAGTTGGAGAGGAACACTAAATAAATCTAGACTAAGCCACCAACTAAGTGAAAGGTAAGTAAAGATCCATTTGCAACTACAATGCATGATCATAATACGTCTTATGCATGATCATAATACGTCTTGAAGTGTTTATACCTAATGTGTTGATGATATTTAACTTAATTGGATGATAAGTATATTATGTACCTTAAGAGACTTATGATTCTTGAAACATGTTGAGAGCAAGATGACTTACATTTCATATTGAATACACCATTCATGAGCATTTTCATGTGCATGAATGTCATACGGGTATAGTTGAGGTTCTTACATGCACGATATGATTTGAGAAATAATTTTCATGTATAAAAATATTTATTGGCCAGTACTAGTGCACCGAGGTATGTTAGGTGTACTTATGTAATATTTTAGGTACCGCAAGTGGGATACTTTTTGGTGGATCACAAGGGAAGACAGGGGATGTGTGATACCCGAACCTCTCACAACTCACTTGGCCAATGTGATTCATGCATTACATGCTACTTATATGCTAATTTGCATTAATATTTACATGGCATCTTATATAGCATTCTTAATCGTTAGACCTCTAATGCTATCACATAATATAAGTGGTTGAGATCTTATAACCTAATTAAGAAATTCTATATTTAAATAAGAAAAAGAATAGATTGGTCGATATATTGGATATTCATAGGTTATATGTTATAATTTTGGAAGTGTTAAAGGTGTTACTAGTAAGTTTATATGATTCGATTTAATTAGATCGATGTGTTTTAAAAGTATACATCCATGGATTAACATACTTAGGATATTGGACATGATATAATGTGATTTAAGTGTCATAATACAAGGTCCATATGTGCATATGATTTTAGAAATACAAACTAGACAATCATTTAAGAATCGGATGTCAATCGGTTTGGAGATCGGATGAACGGACATAGGAATTACCTATGGGAATGAATGGTGACTAAGATAGGTTGCAACCAAATAAGAAAATGTGAGACACACAAGATTAGGGCTGCAAGATAAGAGAGAAAATCAGATTATACCATTACATGCCACCTCAAGCTTTGCCACCTCATGCTTTGCCACCTCATGCTTTCTTATTAAGCTTAAGCTAACATCTCAAGCTAACACCTCAAACCCTTCACCCTTAAGCCACGACCAGACCTTGATTTCAGCCATTTTAATCTTCCAAACACACACCTTAAGGTATCCAAGTGCTCCAAATTGATTCCAAGTTCAAATAAAAGCAAGAAAAGCAAAGGAGAAGTGATTACCATCAAGTTTAACCTCAAAATCTGCATAGGTAACACTTATCTACGGTTTTGCCTTTGGTTTTCAGATTATTCTGAATGGTTTTATTATTTAATAAGCTTTAAATATCTCTTATAAAGTGTTAGGAAGTTTTTAGTTAGACTTTGGTGCACAAAGAAAGGGTTTTTGATGACAAACACTTAATAGAAAATACTTGTGGCAGAAACTATCACCTTACTGTTTTCTTGTATTTTAGGCTTCAAAAGTGTATGGTATGTTGAATGAAACCTGTAATTATCATCATATACATGTTTATATATGGGTTAAGAGTATTGGAATAAATTTTCATCGGTTAGAAATTGAAATAGGGCATGATATTGAAGAGATGCTCAAAACTATCACCATCGAATTTCAGATTCTGTCCTATGTGAAGTGGACTTGTTTTACAGTGTTAAATCCATTAGTTTTGGCAAGGATATAACCTGGTTGTATCTTTTTATATGTTATATAAGTGTGGTGAAAATTTGGGAGTGATTGAATATACTTAATGGTGCCAAAACCATTAATGTCATGAAGTGCGTAAAACTGTCACGGTGGGAAAAATCTGTTTCAGTATGCTGTGAAAGGAGCTGAACTTGGGAAGATATATCCATGAGTTTTAGCCATTCAATGACATGGTTACATTGTTTTTGATGTTATATAAGTGTGATAAAAATTGTGGAGTGAATGCATATGTCTAAGGGAGTTAAAATCATCATGCAAATTAATGTGGCAGCAAGAAAATGTGAAGTGGTGAATCTGTCCCATTTGGTTCATTAACATGTTCCAGCATAGATGTGGTGCATTTGATCCCTAACATTTAGGGAAATGTTGTAAGAGTTATAATACATCAATTAAGTGAGGTTAGTATACATTTAAGATATGGAACAAAGGTACGTAGAAGGTTGTATTCGGTTATAGTTTCTAAGTGGTAAGGTTGTTTAGTTAAAATGAGATTCAAGATTGATAAGTGCATATTTTGATATATTTTTATATCAAATCCTTTATAATTTTCTTGATTTATTCTTGTTAATATTATTGTTTTATTAATATTTTGTGTTAGGGAATAAATGGAAGCATGTTTCCAGACTTGTGCAGTTTTTGTAATTTGAGCATAACTTCATGATCAAAAGCTCTATGGACCTGAAGCTTATTTCATTTGAAAGCCAAGAGATAGAGGTACAACTTTTATGTTGGAGGCTCAGCCCAATTCAGTGTTTATGATAGCAAAACATTCATCCAAGTAGTTGCACAAAATGGATCACCAAAATTCGGATCAGAGTTCAGCCCAGTATTGACTTATTTTACCAATTCGGTTATATATCTTGAGCCCAAATTTATTTTGGTCTGAAAATTGGATATGTTATACCCAATAGGTAAATAAACAAGTTTTATGAAGACAATATGGTGTGAAAATGTGTTGAAATAGTAAAACCATAGGCTGCAATTTGCTGCTGATGTTACAGGGCGGCTCTGGGACATGACTTGGTAATTTGACCATATCTCCTTCATCCGATCGCCAATTTGACAAAAGATATATGAAAATATATCAGCGCTGAAAGATCTAGAATTTTGATTCTTTACGTATCTTCAAACTCTAGATGTATCTGACCGAAAAATGTAATTCAATTCAGTGGATGAGAAATTTGTGTAACAACTTACCAACTCTTGGCAACTAGCATACCACTTGATTAACCCCTCCATTATTTGTTTGGCCTCTAGCTTACTCCAAGTACTATAAATAGGCCATGTATTCAGCTTGTAAGAGGAGGGGGGTAGAGGGTTTCTTTAGGCTAAGTTATCTAGTTTGTATGTTTTCTAGTATTGTAAGTTTTCTAGTAGTAATAGAAATGCATTCTCTAGTTTCTCTTATATTTTTAGTCTTTGTTACTTTTATTATGTCTTTCTAAACTTTATTTTGCTGAGGAAAAAGGGTGAATCTCTTAATGGAGGAAGAGAAATGGTTATAAGGGTAGAAATTGTTTAAGTATGTTGTATTATTATTTTTATTTTTGATCTAAACCCTACTTGTTTTGTGGTGATTCTTGATTTATGTATCTCCAATGGCACAACAAATACTTGGGTTCATTTAGCTTATTGTACGGTTTTACCCCACCGACTGCTAATGTGAAACCTTGATTTGTTGTTGACGAAGGTGTACATAAATACTTGATTCCATAAATAAGTGTTGGCGTTAAGAGATAATTTACAATAGTAAGACAATATCATGATTACCTTATTGCATGAGTTACTTGATAATATATTCCCATTGGAACCTTCATTATGTATGGATTCCAATTGTGGCAATTAATAGATGTAAAAAGAATAAAGAATCATTTCTTTATCCAAAACTCAAGAGTGGATCCCTAATCTTCAGTACTTTTATTACTTCGGTTTTTCTTTAGTTACATCATACATTAATTGTTCATATATTTTGATTCACATAAACTCCATCTTTTTAGAAATATAAACTTGAATTCTTCAAACAACTTCCCTGTAGATTGACCTCGGACTCACGAGAAATTTACTACTTACTACAACCTGCACTTGGGTTTGCAACCTTAAAGTTATAGCAAGTTTTTGACGCCGTTGCCGGGGAAGGCAAGGTAAGTATTCAGGTTTGTTAATATTTTTCCTTTGTAAATATAGTTTGTTTATTTTCTTTATGGATATATGGTTATATGGTATCATAGTCATAATTCTCGACGTTTAGTAAGAAATAATTCTGAAACTTTGTTTGGAAATTTGTTTGAATCATCTCCACACACTTCCACCATGGCTGAAAATGAAAGTGTCCAGGATGAAAATGAGAATCAACAGGTGCGTACCATGCGTTATTACTTGCAACCTCCTCGAAATTCTTCTCCTTCTTGTTTCATTTTTCCTCTAAATGCAAATAATTTTCGATTCAAGTCAGGTATGATCCCTTTACTTCCTAATTTCCATGGTTTAGACTCTGAAAGTCCTTACTTGCATTTAAAAGAATTTGATGAAGTATGTGCCACTTTTGATGATCAAACTTGCACAAATAAGATTGTTAAGCTCAAATTATTTCCTTTCTCTTTAAAAGATAAAGCAAAAAATTGGCTTAATTCTTTAAAACCTAGGTCAATTGGTACTTGACAAGAAATGCAAGCTGAATTCTTGAAAAAATTCTTTCCAACTCATAAAACTAATGCTTTGAAAAGACAAATTCAAAATTTTTCTCAAAATTCGAATGAAGTTTTCTTTCAATGTTGGGAAAGATTTAAAGATTTGTTGAATTCATGCCCACATCATGGTTTTGAAAAATGGCGCTTAATTAGTTTCTTTTATGAAGGTTTAACTCCTGAAACAAAATAATTTGTTGAAACAATGTGTAATGGTGAGTTTCTTGATAAGGAACCTGATGAAGCCCTAGAATACCTAGATCATTTGACAGAAAACTCTCAATCATGGCATAGTGTTAATTTTTCCGAAGGTTCTATTAGATCTAATCTTGCTAATAGTAATAAAAGAAAATATTACCTTAGGCAAGAAGATGATCTAAATGCTAGACTTGCTAGTTTAACAAGAAAAGTTGAAGCCATGGAACTTAAGAAAGTAAAGGAAATCAAATCTGTGCAAGAGGAAGAAGTTTGTAGCAATTGTGAACTTTTGGGGCACTCCACCAATGAATGTCCAAACCTTCCAGTACAAGCAAATTTTATGAACACATTCAAAAAGCCTTTCCATTCTCCATATTCTAAAACTTACAATCCACAATGGAGAAATCATCCCATTTCAGTTGGCGAGATGATAACCGTGCCCAACCACCGCATTCACAAAAACCACAAAACTTTCATTCTTATCCACCTCCACATACAAAATCCATTGAGGAGACTTTGCAAGCATTTATGCATGAACAAACAAACATCAATAATCAGACTTCACAAGCTATCAATGAGATCAGAAGCACACTTTCAACACTGACAACTTCTTTGCGTACTCATGAAAAAGGTAAATTTCCTGTCAACCTCAACCTAATCCTTCTACTCAGTGTCATGTTTCTTCTTCAGGTGAAAATGCAGTCAAGGAGGCTAATTCAGTTACAACTCTTCAGAATGGAAAAGTTGTTGACAAGACTATTCATCCCAAGGAGAAAGTTTCTAATCCACCTCCAGAAATGAAAAATGGAAATAGTCTTGACAATGAAGGTAAGTTTGAAGAAGGTAAGCGTGAAAATGATGAAAAAAAAAAATATTTACCTCCAGCACCCTTTCCTCAAAGATTGCAAGCAACTCAGAAATTGAACTCAAATGCTGAAATTTTTGAAATTTTTAAACAAGTCAAGATTAATATTCCATTATTGGATGCAATCAAGCAAGTTCCACCTTATGCCAAATTTTTGAAAGATTTGTGTACAATCAAAAGAAAACATCATGTACAAAAGAAGGCATTTTTAACTGAAAGTGTTAGTTCAATCATTCAACAATTCACTCCACCCAAGTACAAAGATCCAGGTTGTCCAACCATTTCATGTATCATAGGAAACACTAGAATGGAGCGAGCTTTGCTTGATCTTGGTGCTAGTGTAAATCTTCTACCTTTCTCAGTTTATGAAGAGTTAGGTTTGGGAGAACTTAAAACAACTTCTATTGTACTCCAACTAGCTGACCGTTCGATTAAAGTTCCAAAGGGAATAGTAGAAGATGTGTTGGTACAAATTGATAAGTTTTACTTTCCAGTTGATTTCATTGTTTTGGACACAGAGCCTGTTGCACAAACACATACACAAATTCCTATCATTTTGGGTCGTCCTTTTCTTGCAACTTCAAATGCTTTGATCAATTGTAGAAATGGTATTTTGAAGTTATCATTTGGAAATATGACTTTGGAACTAAATGTGTTTAATGTTTGTATGCAACCTGCAGAAGATGTCGAAGTACATGAAGTGGATTCAATTGAGGAACTTGTTCATGAATACTTTACTACTACTAACTCTTCAGATTCTTTGGAGACTTGTTTTGAAAGTGAAAGTATTTATAAAAAGGAACACACTAATACTATCTTTGAATTTTTTGCAGGTACAAGAAAAATATTTTTGGAAGCCAAGGTTCGAAGAACTTTCATCATCAACAGTAAAATCTATTCCATCAAGTATTAAAGCTCCCGTGGTTGAATTGAAACCTTTGCCATTAATTTGAAATACTCTTTCTTGGGTGAGAATGAAACTTTTTCCAGTAATAATTTCTTCCAACTCGATGCATATCAAGAAGGTAAGTTGATCGAAACTCTGAAAATGCATAAGAATGCTTTAGAATGGACCATTGCTGATATTAAAGGTATTAATCCTTTCATTTGCACACATAACATCTATCTAGAGGAAAATGCTAAACCATCTAGAGAAATGCAACGAAGGTTAAATCCTAATATGAAAGAAGTAGTAAGAAATGAAGTCATTAAAATCTTAGATAATGGAATCATTTATTCTATTTCTGATAGCAAATGGGTAAGTCCTACTCAAGTTGTACCTAAGAAATCTGGAGTTACTGTAGTCAAGAATGAGAATGATGAATTAATTCCAACTAGGACTGTTACTGGTTGGCGAATGTGCATTGACTATAGAAAACTCAACTCAGTTACTAGAAAAGATCATTTTCCATTACCTTTCATGGATCAAATTTTAGAAAGAGTTGCAGGACACGAATTTTATTGCTTTTTAGATGGATATTCTGGATATAATCAAATTGTAATTGCACTTGAAGATCAAGAGAAAATAACTTTTACATGTCCTTTTGGTACTTTTGCATATCGAAGGATGCCTTTTGGATTATGTAATGCACCAGCTACATTCCAACGATGCATGCTTAGTATTTTTAGTGACATGATTGAATGTTTTTTGAAGTCTTCATGGATGATTTTTCTGTTTATGGTAATTCATTTGATGATTGCTTATCTAATTTAGAAAAGGTTTTGATCAGGTGTGTAGAAAAGAATGTTGTGCTCAATTGGGAGAAATGTCACTTCATGGTAACAACTGGAAAGATGCCATCACATTGGAACTCTCAGATAAAAAGAAGTTTTTGACTGAGGTTAAAAAATTTATTGGGATGATCCATACCTATTCAAATATTGTCCGGATCAAATCTTTCGAAGATGTGTGCCTGACAATGAGATAGGTAATATTGTCAAATTTTGTTATTCAGAAGCATGTGGTGGTCATTTTTCTGTAAAGAAAACTACTGCAAAAATCTTGCAATGTGGATTTTATTGGCCAACTCTTTTCAAAGATACTTACACTTTCTGCAAAAGTTGTGAAAATTGTCAAAGTTAGGGTCCCTTTCAAAGAGAAATATGATGCCCCTACACCCTATCCTAGTGATTGAAATCTTTGACTGTTGGGGTATTGATTTTATGGGGCCATTTCCATTATCATTTGGTTTTCTTTACATATTGGTTGCCATAGATTATGTTTCAAAATGGATCGAGGCAATTCCTTGTCGAAACAATGATCACAAAATAGTGATAAATTTTTTTGAAAGAAAATATTTTAAGTCGATTTGGAATTCCTAGATCTATTATCAGTGATGGGGAAAACATTTTTGTAACAAAGTTTTTGGAACTTTAATGAAGAAATATAGAATCATACATAAAGTTGCAACCCCTTATCACCCTCAGATAAATGGACAAGTTGAACTTGCAAATAGGGAGATAACACAAATTTTGGAGAAAATAGTTAACCCAAACCGTAAAGATTGGTCTCTTAGACTTACCGATACACTTTGGGCATATAGAACTGCTTTCAAAACATCATTAGGCATGTCTCCTTATAGGATAGTTTATGAAAAACCTTGTCATTTACCTGTTGAACTTGAACATAAAGCTTATTGGGCAATCAAAATGTTTAACTTCAACCTTGATGAAGCTTCAAAATTGCGCAAATTGCAAATCAATGAACTTGAAGAACTGAGAAATGATGCATATGAGAATTCTAAAATTTATAAAGCAAGAATCAAAGATTTTCATGATAATAAAATTTCAAGAAAAATATTTGAGGTTGGTCAAAAGGTTTTGCTTTATAATTTTTGATTGCATTTGTTTCCTGGAAAATTGAGATCAAGGTGGAGTGGTCCTTTTGTTGTAAAAAAGTATATCCTTATGGGCGATTGACATTGAGAATCCTAGAAATGGTAAATATTCAAGTAAATGGACAAAGAGTTAAACCATTTCTAGAAAATCAATTTTCACAAGAGGAAATTCTTTTTTCTTTCTAACCCTTGTTATGATTAGTGTGTTATATAATATTTTTTTCTGACATTATTTTTTATTTTTTTCTTCTCTTCTTCTTCTTTTATTTTTTATTTTTTATTTTCCCGGTTAAATGACGGATAACGGTACTCCGTGGCTATAAAAGTCGGACTTGTCAGTTTCCCAAAACTGAAATCTTTGTACAATTTTCTTTATTTTTCTCATTCTCTTTTCTTGTTATTTTCAAAATGGGTGACATTTTTCTAACTCTCAAGAAGCGATTTTCTTTTCTTCCTAAAAATGTAATTTTGAAAATTTATAAAATCAGGATTGAAAGATTGAGGATGCTTATGCACAAGGGCATCCCGGAGGACATACGATGGATAATTGAAGCAAAGGTAAGGGCAGGTGAGTTTTCACATGAGTTTCCAGATTTGCTTACTAGATACATGTCTGGTTTTGGTAAAAGCACATATTCAAAAAAACGAAGGGCGAAAAAAATGAAAGTTTGTCATATTTGTGCTAGATGGACTTGCAACACAAAGTGTCGTTCTTTAGGAATGGTCTCTAAAAATCGAGAAGATAAGCTTAAATTCATTATGGATGGACTGAGTAAGAAGTCTTTAGATCACATTATATTGACTCTTGAGACGCATTCATGTGAATTGGTACAACGTGCAATTCTTGATTTATGGGATCGTTTTCGAAATGAATATGAGCTTTATAGTCTTGGGATCTGACATTAAAAGACCCTGTTTGCCAGTTTATAAGAAAACTGGATGGGAAGCATATCCTCGACCCATAGAGGGCGTTTAAGCCGTTACTGGACGTAAAACCAGAGGAAGATGTGAGCCACAATCACAACTACATGTACATACACGTGTTAGTAGGTAATTTTTAAATTTTGTATGTGTCCTTATTTTCAATTTTTTGACAAAAGAAAAAGACATGCAATAAATGTATTCCCTGTTCACACCTCAATAAATATCACCGTACTCACTCTATTTTTGCACAACTTATTTTCAAAAAAAAAGATAAGAAAATGGAAGTTTCTTCAACTCGCAAATTTAATTCCATTTGTGTTTTTTGTGGATCCAATCTAGGAAAAAATGGTGAGTTTATAGGGGCAGCCATAATCTTGGTAGAACTTTAGCAGAAAGAAAAATTCATTTAGTGTATGGGGGAGGCAGTTTGGGGTTAATGGGGAGTGTTGCTATTTCTGCTTATGTAGGAGGTGTCAAAGTTCTGGGAGTTATCCCAAAATCTTTAACAGTACAGAATATCACAGGTATGACAATTGGAGATGAGCTAAAAGTGTCACATATTCAGGACAGAATGCCTAACATGTTAAACAATGCGGATGCATTCATCATTCTACCTGGCGGTTTTGGTACACTGGAAGAATTATTCCAAATTATCTCTTGGGCACAACTCAACATTCACCAAAAACCTATAGGTATTCTTAATGTTAATGGTTTTTATGATGGTTTGCTATCTTTTGTAGATCATGCTGCGAAAAAAGGGTTTATTTCAACTTCTGCGAGAAGAATCATCATTTCTGCTCCAACACCTGACCAGCTGATTGATCAACTTCTAGCATATGTGCCAAACCTGATCCAGCCTTGGCCAATGTGGATTGGTCCAATAGGAACAATGGTGGAAACGCAAATTGAATTTGACTCTCAGTCTGTGATACTTATTGTTAATAATTTTATCTAATAGTATGTGTTTTTTTTTTTTGTTTTTTTGTTGTTTCAGCTTTATTAGCCGCATTTTTAGGTGATATCTTTCAAACTCTACTTCCCTATCTATTTTTGACATTGGGGACAATGTCTCGATTAGGTTGGGGGGAGGGATAATTGATATCATGACTTGTATATTCAATGTGTATTTTTTTTAGTATTGAAAAATAAAATAATATATATATATATATATATATAAAATATAAATCAAGCGTGTTTTTTTTATAGGTCCGTTGAAAGCATGAAAAAAGGTGGCTGAGTAAGGGTAATTGTAACACTCTTGAGACGCATCCCTATTTTTTGCATAACATGGCAGGTTTGTAAAGTTTTTAACAAGTATTTGTGAATTATCAAATTTTTTTTGAGTCGTATAGTTTTCCCCAACTTCAATGATTAAAATTAAGCATGAATAATATGGTTTGATTGATGATGGGTGTTGTTTTGGACTTTGATGTTGTTATTTGTTAATATATTTTTGCGATAATTATACTCAAATTTTATTTTGCACAAATAGTTATGTTATTTAGTGTGAAGACAATCATGTTTTGTATATAGTTCTTATGCCCTTGCTCTAATCATCACTTGAATCTTCAACATGTAGGGGTTGAGTATTAGAACTTTTACTTTTGGTCTGTCGAGGCGAACGACTGATAGTGCACCACTAGAAAAATGATTAAGGCATTAGGCTTTCTAGCACCATTGCCAAATCAGCTTGTTCCCTATATGATGTTTAAAGAAAACATCCCCTAGTAAACCACTTTGAGCCTTACAATAAATAAATATTTTTTTTGTAACCATATCTTTTTACCTAGCCTAAATACACTATTATCCAACTTGTTCTAAAAATGATTGGAGTTTAAGAGACATTCAATTGAAAGCTTGGACTTACAAAAGAAATTCAGGTTGGGATAGAAGATAAGTGTGGGGGAGTTTCTCTTAAAAAAAAAAAAAAAAAAAGAAAAAAGAAAAAAGAAAAAAGAAAAACAATATAAAAAAAGTTGCAAAGTGCTACAAGTTGCAACTAAAAATGAGATGTTGCAAGATGAATAAGAGGGGTCCAATTCAATAACAATAGACTCCAGTGTGAAATTTGTGGAGTTGGAGAATTCTTCATCGATAAATTTTATGTCTCTAATTCTATGAAGTTTTTAGAACCTTTGTTGCATCCTATCCTTTTATTTCTTAGCTACATCACCACCCTTTGACCCCATTACAACCTTTGTTAAAGACCTTTTGATTTCGTGTGGTGCCTTCAGTGTAGTGGAGATTTGCACCAAAGGAAGAGCCTATGATGTTTAACTTTTCTGTTAGAGATTGGGTGATGGTTTTGTAAGGTTTTATGAGAATTCACTTATTTGAAACATGCATAGTTTCATCACTATTGACATTAACTGTCCACACACACACTTGAGTATGATTATTGTGGAAATGTATTGATTTTTGAATGACTAAGAGTTAAACTCAACACTTGTTTGATTTTATTTCCATATTACTTTGTTGCTTCATGAGAATAAAAGTTGAAAGTAGTTATTATAGGTGTTTGTAGGTATCACTGCTGGAAACCTTCACGAGACTATAACTCGTCCTCTATGGGCCACCTAGGGGTTTAAAGGCTTGTTGCATATGCTAAATGCAATCGTGATTTCCTACGAAAGTGGATTAGTTTATGTTTATTTTAAGCTTGCTCGAGGACAAGCAAGGGTTAAGTGTGGGGGAATTTGATAAGTGCATATTTTGACATATTTTTTATCAAATCCTTTTACTTTTCTTACTTTATTCTTGTTAATATTATTGTTTTATTAATATTTTGTGTTAGGGAATAAATGGAAGCATGTTTCCAGACTTGTGCAATTTTTGTAATTTGATCATAACTTCATGATCAAAAGCTCTATGGACCTGAATCTTATTTCATTTGAAAGCCAAGAGATAGAGGTACAACTTTTATGTTGGAGGCTCAGCCCAATTTAGTGTTGATGATAGCAGAAAATTCATCCAAGTAGTTGCACAAAATGGATCACCAAAATTCGGATCAGAGTTCAGCCCAGTATTGACTTATTTTACTAATTCGGTTATATATCTTGAGCCCAAATTTATTTTGGTCTGAAATTGGATATGTTATACCAAGAGGTAAATAAACAAGTTTTATGCAGATAAGATGGTGTGAAAATGTGTTGAAATGGTAAAACCATAGGCTGCAAGTTGCTGCTGATGTTACAGGGCGGCTCTAGGACATGACTCGGTAATTTGACCATATCTCCTTCATCCGATCACCAAATTTGACAAAAGATATATGAAAATATATCAGCGTGAAAGATATACAATTTGGATTGTTACGTATCTTCAAAATCTGGCTGTATCTGACGAAAAATGTAATTCAATTCAGTGGATGAGAAATTTGTGTAACAACTTACCAACTCTTGGCAACTAGCATACCACTTGATTAACCCCTCCATTATTTGTTTGACCTCTAGCTTACTCCAAGTACTATAAATAGGCCATGTATTCAGCTTGTAAGAGGAGGGGGGTAGAGGGTTTCTTTAGGCTAAGTTATCTAGTTTGTATGTTTTCTAGTATTGTAAGTTTTCTAGTAGTAATAGAAATGCATTCTCTAGTTTTTCTTATATTTTTAGTCTTTGTTACTTTTATTATGTCTTTCTAAATTTATTTTGCTGAGGAAAAAGGGTGAATCTCTTATGGAGGAAGAGAAATGGTTATAAGGGTAGAAATTGTTTAAGTATGTTGTATTATTATTTTTATTTTTGATCTAAACCCTACTTGTTTTGTGGTGATTCTTGATTTATGTATCTCCAATGGCACAACAAATACTTGGGTTCATTTAGCTTATTGTACGGTTTTACCCCACCGACTGCTAATGTGAAACCTTGATTTGTTGTTGACGAAGGTGTACATAAATACTTGATTCCATAAATAAGTGTTGGCGTTAAGAGATAATTTGCAATAGTAAGACAATATCATGATTACCTTATTGCATGAGTTACTTGATAATATATTCCATTGGAACCTTCATTATGTATGGATTCCAATTATGGCAATTAATAGAGGTAAAAAGAATAAAGAACCATTTCTTTATCCAAAACTCAAGAGTGGATCCCTAATCCTCAGTACTTTTATTACTTCGGTTTTTCTTTAGTTACATCATACATTAATTGTTCATATATTTTGATTCACATAAACTCCATCTTTTTAGAAATATAAACTTGAATTCTTCAAACAACTTCCCTGTGGATCGACCTCGGACTCACGAGAAATTTATTACTTACTACAACCTGCACTTGGGTTTGCAACCTTAAAGTTGTAGTAAAGATCTTTATACTACATTAGATATAATGAACTTGTTAATTGAGGGTGGTGATTGATATTTTATATTTTTACAGATTGTTTCACATCTAGGGTTGGGGAGTAATACTTAAGAAACCTAAGAAGTACACAACCGATCAAAGGTAAGTAAAGATTCATTTGCAACTACAATGCATAGACATAGTAGATGTGTGAATTATATGTAATATCATAAATCATATGTGCATAGTAGAGGGCTCTCCATTGAGCATACATACATGGGCATTGTCATTAGCACGTGCATGCATCATATACGAGCATTGTGATAAATCTTGCATTGCACGGCATGATTCAGAGAAAGGAAAATGTTTTGCTGACCACTACTAGTGCACCGAAGCATGCATGGATTTATATGGTTTTTATGCATGGATTTGCTGGTTCGCATGCATGGATTTGCATGCGTAGGAGTATGCATGGATTTGCATGCTTATATGATTATTGGCCATTGGATTATGGCGGTGTACAGAGCTCTTTTTCGGTGCATGGGATAGTAGCGTTGTTAGGGGCCCAAGAAAGAAATGATTTTGAGAAGAATATTTTGATGCATAAAATTGCATTGTGGGCATAGCATTTTGAGTTGCATGACTTGATATTGTGGATTATTCTTTGACATTCATAATCTTTACTTGCTGAGCGTTAGCTTATATAGTTTATGCATTGTAGGTAAGTCTGGTGATACTTAATACCATGGACTTACTGGGCAAGCTGTTGGGGTTCCTGCAGGTTTTGAGGATCAGTGTACATGGATGACGACCTGTTGGGTTGATTGTTAACTTATTTGATTTTGTAGTCTATTCTATTAGGTTTTGGGATTTGTACAATATGTTACTTTTATAACTTTTATGTACACGGGTATATAAATATTATGATTGTTATGGGTCCTCTGCATGTATATATATTAGTCTGTGAGTGGGAAAATATTTATTATTTATTAATATATTGCAGAAAAAAAAAAATAATGCATGCACACAGGCTTTATCATGTTGAATTATACTATATATATAGTTCTGTAGGAATGGGGGTGTTACATGATGGGCCTTTCGTGATCACGAGAGGATGGTCCACTTGATTGTGCCTTTATTATGATTGATGCCGCGGGTGGGATACTTCTTGGGTGATCACAGGGGAAGATAGGGGTATACCTCTAGGGGTCACGGGAGGGTGGTCCACTCAACTGTATCAATCTATTATTGGCTATTTAATTATTGATATTATGTAGAGCTCTTTTTGAGGCATAGTAGGTGGGTTAAGGGCCCTATAAAATGAAGTGATTTTGAATAAAAAACCTCTTTGGTTTATGACTACTCAAATATGACACAGTTCTAGTATCATATCTTAGAGTTGCATGGGATTTTATATCGTACGCTGGCATGAATGATTTTTACTTATTGAGCATTAGCTTATGTAGTTCATGCATTGTTGGTGAGCATGGTGAGAGTTGATACCTTTGGTTTACTGGGCTAGTAGTGGAGCTCCTATAGGCTTTCAAAGATCAATGTACATAGATGTCGACCTATTGGGCTATTTTGTACGTTGTGCTTTTTATTTGATAGTCTATTATATTATATTAGTGACTTTATCCTGTATACCACTTTCAAAGATCCATTGTAAACGAGTCTAAATTTGTGATGATTTTGATATACCTTTAAATAATTATCTATGTATATACAGTGTTATATGATGCAAAAGAACTTTACTTTTATTAGTGTTTTGTCAAACTAACTAGTTGAAAAAAAAAAGTTATACACATGCATATATGCACAAAATATGTTGCACAGGTTGTTTTTATATATGTATACATATTTTTGGGAGGTTGTGACAGAGTGGTATCAGAGCCCATGTTTGGATTATATAGACTGTCCATATACGTGATCTTGGAACTTGTGGTGCACAACTATACTAGTAAGTTTTATTTTATGTTATAATGCATTATATATTTTATGAATTATATTGGCCATTAGTTATAAAATTTGTTAAAAAAAAAATGGTATTGCAGTCATGGTGAGAACAAGGGGTGAAAGTAGTAGTGGAATCAGAACCCCAGGAGATGAGACACCTATTCTGAATAATGATTGTGGTGTTATCTTTAATCAACTTACAAAGCTTGTTGAATGACAATCAGAATAAATTTAGCAACTTATCTAGTAGAGGGATGTGGGTGAACAACTAAGGGCTGAAATGGTTCAACCACAGCCCCAAGTAGAACAAGTGGAGATAGTTGGGGAATGACTCAGAAATGAAACCCACCGATGTTTGAGAATGTATTAGATCCTACAGTTGTAGAAGATTGGTTGAGAACTTTGTAGAATATGTTTCAGTACAGTAGAGTTTTAGAAGAAGAAAAAGTGATATGTGCATCTTTTATGCTTCAAGGCAATGCTGGACATTAGTGGGATACAATGAGGAGCATCGAAGTCACTATTGTCATGACTTATGATAGATTTAAAGAGTTGTTTTGAAATAAATACTTCACAACTCCAGTTCTGTAATAAAGATGAATGAATTTATATAGCTACAACAGGGAACTATGACAATTGGATAATACATTCGTAAATTTGAACAACTGTCCAGATTTTCCACACTTATGGTCAACACTGATGCATTGAAAGTTGAAAGATTTTTTTAAGGCTTGAGACCAGAGCTATATAGATATGTGAATATGGAAAGAATCCGAGGAGTCACATAACTTACAAACTATTGAGAGAGAATTAGCGCCAGAATAAGATGAATGTAGAATTTCCCATGGTCAGCAGATTCGACGCTAATTTAAGCAAGCACATGGACAATGATGGGTTGGAAATGAAGAGAATAGACTATTTGAAACGTAGAATCAAAAATCTAAATTCCAACAAAGACAAGGGCAACAACAATGGGATCAGAGTAAACGTACAAAGATTGTTCAAGACAAAGCATCAATGTCATAATCTTCTTACCCTAAATGTGGTGGTTAGTACAGTGGAGTCTGCCCTACAGAGACTAGAACCTACTTTGTGTGTGGGAAGGTCGGACATACTACTAAAGCATGCCTAGATAATCTAAATCCAACAGGATAAATAAAAATGCCAGCTACAGTCTTTACCATTACTAGATCAGATGCTGAGGCAAACCCATCAGTGGTAATATGTACTCTATCTGTAGTATTCCAGCATTTATATTGTTTGATTCTAGAGCTACACACTCATTTATATCTACTGAGTATGTGAAGAGGCTGGGTAGAGTACCTAATACTGTTGAGGTAAGTTATAATGTGATAATTCCTTATGGAGATTCAAAATAAACTAACCATGTTTTAAGAGATTGTGCTATTCCCATTGAAAATGGAGAACTCTACGTTGATTTAATTATATTGGCCATGAATGATTATGATATGATTTTGAGTATGGATTGGTTGTCAAAGTATCGTGCTATTGTAGATTGTCAGAGAAAGATAATGACTTTTCAACTTCCTGGAGAGAAATCGTTCACCTTTAATGGAATCATAAAAAGCTCCAAATTCCCGATTACATCAGCATCAAAAGTATAAAGATTATTGGATAGTGGCTGTGAGAGATATGTGGCGAGTGTTATGAGCATTGAAGAACAACACCATTCAATTCCTAATGAAGTGCCAATTGTTCGGGAGTATCCAGAAGTATTTCCTAATGATCTTCCTAGATTACTGCCAGACCATGAGATAGAGTTTATCATTGAACTAAATCCAAGAACACCTCTAATATCTAAAGCTCTATACCGAGTGATAGCAAATGAGTTGAAAGAATTGAAGATATTGGACATTGGTTTCATCAGACATAACTTTTCACGATGGGGTGCACTAGTTCTATTTATATGTAATAATGATAGTATAATGTGACTGTGTATAGACTATTGAGAGTTAAATAAAATTACGATCAAGAATAAGTATCCTTTGCCTAGAATAGAAGATTTATTTGATCTACTCCAAGATACATCTATCTTTTCAAAAAATGTTCAATGATTTGGGTACCACCAATTGAAAATAAAATAGGATAATATCGCCAAGACAACATTTTGCATGAGATATGGACATTATGAATTTTTGCGATGTCATTTGGGTTGACAAATGCTCCAGTAGCTTTTATAAATTTGATGAACTAGGTATTTAAATTTTTTCTTGATAGATTTGTTATTGTGTTTATTGATAATATCTTGATTTACTCTAGCACAGAAGAAGAGCATGATGAACATCTGAGAATAGTTTTAGAGGTTCTGAATGAGAAACAACTATATGCTAAATTTAAGAAATGTGAATTTTGATTGGATCAAGTGATATTTTTGGGACATGTAATATAAAGAGTAGGAATATTTGTAGGTCCAAGTAAAATAAAAACTATTAATAGCGGGTCATAACCTACTAATCTTTCAAAAGTACGAAGTTTTCTAGGTTTAGCTAGATATTACCGTAGATTTATGGAGGGATTCTCCAAGATAGCTTCTCATTTTACAAAATTAATAAGAAAATATGTGACAGTTAGATGGGCAGATACTTGTGAGAAAAGTTTTCAAGAATTGAAGAGGTAAACTTCAACTCCTATTCTTTCTATTCTATCAAGTACTGGAGGCTTTGTGGTTTATAGTGATGTTTCGAAAAATGTGTTGGGATGTGTATTGATGTAAAATGGTAAAGTAGTTGTATATGCATCCAAATAGCTTAAAGAGTACGAAAAGAATTATCCTACACATGATTTAGAGCTTGCTGCAGTGGTGTTTACAATTAAGATATGGAGACATTACTTGTATGAACGATGTGAGATATATACTGATCATAAAAGCTTAAAATAATTTTTCACCCAATAAGAGTTAAATATGCGACAACGAAGGTGGCTGAAGTTGGTGAAAGATTATCACTATGTTATCAACTATCATCCTGGTAAGGCTAATGTTGTGGCTGATGCATTGAGCAAAAAATCAACACAAAATATCGCAGCTATAACTTTGACTCAAAAAACAGAGTTAATAGAGCTACATAAAATTGATGTAGAAATTGTACAAGAGGGATCAATGGAGGCTAAATTTGTGGTTTTGACACTCTAACTAACTTTGATTGATAGAATTCAATAGGGATAATAAGTTGATGAATATTTTACTAAAATGATGAAAGATATTACTTCAGGAAAGTCTTATGATTTTTAGATGTCAGAGAATGGTATTTTGCAATTCCAAAAAAGACTATATGTATCTAATGTAGACAACATTCGGGAAGATATTTTGATAGAGGCACATTTAATGCCATGTTAAGTGCATCCAGGAGCTACTAAAATGTAACACCCACTACTCAACAATTATAAATAAAGTATAATTTGACATGATAGAAATTGTGTGCATGCATGAATTTTTTTTTATGTGTTTACCACTTTAAGAAAAGATGTATGACTCTTTACATGCACAACCCTTTTTAAAATACTTTGTCACATATGTCGTGTATATAGCAGGATCAATATTTATATAAAAGCACAACACCCACAACGATCACAATATTTACATACTTTTTTTACAATAAAGTTTTAAAAGCGAAATATAGTATCAGCAAAATATAATACAACAAACTCAAAATATAACAAGCCAACAATATAGCCTAACATGTCGTCATCTATGTACACACTCCCTCAGATACCTGCAAAAGCTCCAACAACTTTCCAGCCAGTAAAAGATGCTTCAAGCATCGTCGTGCTCACTTACAATGCATAAACTATATGAGCTAATGCTCAGCAAGTAAAGATTATGCATGTCAAAGGATAATTCACAATATCAAGTCATGCATCTCAAAATGCCATGCCCATAATACAATTTCATGCATCAAAATATTTTTCTCAAAATTATTTCTTTCTTGGGCCCTTGACCAATGCTACTATCCCGTGCATCGAAAAAGAGCTCTACACATCGCCATAATCCAATGTCCAATAATGATATAAGCATGCAAATCCATGCATACTCACATACATGTAAATCCATGCACCCGAACTTGCAAATCCATGCAAATCCATGCATGCTTCGGTACACTAGTAGTGGTCAACAAAATATTTTTCTTACTCAGAATCATGTCGTGCAATGCAAGATTTATCACAATGCTCGTATATGATGCATGCACATGCCAATGCCTATGTATGTATACTTAATAGACATGAATGATAATAATGCATGCCCTTTGCTATACACATATGAACTATGATATTATATATAAATCACATATTTACTATGCCTATGCATTGTAGTTGCAAATGAATATTTACTCACCTTTCACTTGGTTGGCGACTTAGTCTAGATTTGTTTAGTATTCCTCTTCAACCTTAGATGTAAAATAGCCTGTAATATTACCCAACATTAAGCACCATTCCCAATTTAGCAAGTTGAAAGCACAAAATCTCATACTAAGACCTTAAACACCAAACTATCTAGGTAACAATCAAGCTTTAACAAACTAGAACCCAATATAGTCCCTCAAATACCTTAATTTCTCATCTTAAATATATGTAAATATCATGTAATTGAAGTATTATCACTCTAATAGTATATACCTAATTGTTAGAACTCAATAGCAACATGTTTAGGCTGAAACATACTAAGTTATCAAATAGGACAGATTTTCACCTTCTAATTTCCTTGCTGCCACATTAGGTTTCATAGATATTTTGACATCCTTAGGAATATTTATTGTAACACCCCTTAACCTAACTGTAGAGCCTAAACAAGCTGATACAGTTAAGTCAAGAAATGTTAATTTTTATAAATACTAGAGTTATGGTTTTAATAAAAGTTCTCATTTTTAGCTATAAGAGAAAGAACTTGAATCGTTTTAAACATACTATATATATATATCAAAACTGAGTATATCTATTTATAAAACCATAACAAAGTGGCTTATTTAAAAATAAAATAGAGTTTTCAAAATATGATACAAAATACCTCAAAGCATGGCATATGCACAAATCTCTGTCTGGCTACTTTGGAGACTCAGTCAACCTCTAAACCTGTACATTTCCACCTACATCACATGAATATAATGAGCTAAAGGCTCAGTAAGGTGAAACTGATGTAATAACAAATAGTGTATATAAAAATCACATAAATGATTAAATGAAATATTTAATTTAATAACTTTCTTTTATAAATCATTCTTTAGGGCCCTTGAAGTGTGATACCTAACTAATAGCAATAGACTGTGGTTTTCGGAACCTGTTCGTAATGATTGGCCAATAAGAGAACTAATACAGGGTTTCCATACTTGGTCTTTCAACCTCAGGTATTAGCCATATTCTATCTCATTTACTGTGGCTTTTCTATACCGATTTTTCAACCTAAAGTATTTGCCACATTTGTTGGGTTCGTCGGTCTCTCCCGCGTCCCTTGTCTACCCGACCATCAATCAAGTACCATACTTCCTTTTCAAAAACCTCATTATATTCTTAATAGCGTCATGCTTCATGAACCATAAATACATCAAACATTACATCATTTGATAAATAATAACAATCACATTAAAATATAAATAATATTATATGATTCTTGTGATACAACAAATGAAAGGTTCAACTTACCTCAAGTCCACTTTGTGCTAAGTGAAAAGGCCAATATCTTTGGAAGATAGGATGTGTTAATGGCCTAACATAATCAAATCATATACCTTTTAATATCCTTTTTATAAATCATATAGTCTATTCTAGTTAAAATCATATACAATTTTCAATCTTTTGTAAATAATTCCATATCAATTACATAACCTTAAAAAACAATGCATACTCCATATTTTACTACTAATTCAAGACATTAAACATTAGGGCAGCTATTAAATAACTAATAATTCAAACATAATTATTATGGCAGCCCACAAAACATGAACACAATCCGAATTAAAATGACATAAACTTGGTTCTAACTTAAATTGATTCTAACTTTCAATTAAGCAAACTAATTGATATTATTCACAATCATTTGTAGGCACCTTCACACACAATATAAGCATTACAAAATTAGTAGAAATAAGTAAATTAAGCATATTTCACAAGACTATCAATTTTGCTAAAAACTAGCTTAACTAGCTTGGTTTTGGCTTCAAGTGTAACCTAGTTAAGTTTTCAATCATACAAAAACATACTAAAACATGTAACCATCCAAGATACTACAAATTCATTATAAGAAACATTGAAAAAGAATATACCTTGATTAAGTTGGAATTAAGCTTCAAAATCAACGATTTTCAAGCTTAAAAGGGTGGAAACTTATTTTAGTTTGTGTTTTATGGATTCTTATAGATTGAATTCAATTTTTATGAGTATCACAGTGTAGAAATTTGGGAGAAACTTAGGAGAATAAGGTCTGGTCATTTTTTAGGTGCTTTCACAAGAAATATGTATGAAAATGATTTCTTTGACCTTTCAAAGAGAGGTAAGTGGAGGGTGATGATTGGTTGCATCATGCTTGATGTCTTCTCATGCCAAAATTCATATTCATGGGATAAGGAGATGATAAAACTTGATGCTTTCGTGTTATAATCAAGTGCAATACGGTTTAGAATGGTTTTATGCAACCTAGTCAACCAACCAATCAAATTGCACCATTTTGCATACTTTTAGTTCTTAGCCAAATGTAACATATTTCAAGCAAATATTTAGGCAAATAATCACTTTATAATGTAACAAGTATGGAGCAATATGAATAACTCATCTCATGGCCATTCAACACATCAATCTTTCTTAACCGAGATACCGAGCTTTTCACTACAAAAAGACACTTAAGGAATATGTTAAATCAAGAAACAAAAGTTTGATCTCATATTTCATATACTAATACATGTTAAAGTATAACTGAAGTATATAATAACAATTATTCATGTTTGTGCAATCATACTATTTGTATGCCATAATTCGATGATGCACATTGATTAGATGCATATTCATACAAGATGCTTATTATTGGCTATATAGGAAAGAATTGGGCATTACATTTATTCACTCTAAAATTTTTACCACACTTAGATAACATATAGAAAAATATAACCATGCTATAAAGTTTCCAAAACACATAGGTCTAGGTCCTTTAATTCAGGCCCCTTCACAGCCACTAGAACAGACATTCTTACTTTGGCAGTTTTGAGTGTTTCTTCAATATCATGCCCTATTTTAGTTTCTAACCGATGAAAATTTATTCCAATACTCTTAAGTCATATATAAACATGTATATGATGATAATTATAGGTTTTATTCAATATACCATACACTTTTGAAGCCTAAAATACAAGAATATAATAAGGTGACAGTTTCTAGCACAAGTATTTTCTATCAAGTATTTGCAACCAAAAACCCTTTCTTTGTGCCCCAAAGCCTATCTAATAACATAATAACATATTTATAAATAATATTCAAAGCTTAATAAGCCAATAAACCTCAAAATAAATCTGAAAGTCATGCCAAACCCATAGGTTAAGCTCACCTTACAAAGTTTTCTACTTGAACTTGATTATTTCTCATTCCCTTTGCTTGTTTTGCCTCCCTTTTCGGTTGGAATCACTTAGGACCTATTTAGAGAGATTTTTCTATGTATTTAGAAGCTGAAACATTGCAGAAGAAGGTTCAAATTGGGGCTGTTAGCTTAAGAGTGAAGAATAGGTTGAGGTGCTAGCTTGATAAGTCTAAGCATGAAGTGGCATAACCTTGAGGTGGCATGTAATGGTATAATCTGATTTTCTCCCTTATCTTACAACCCTAATCTTGTGTTTCTCACATATTCTTATTTAGTTGCAACCTATCTTAGTCACCATTCATTCCCGTAGCTAATTCCTATGTCTGTTCATTAGGTTCTTTACCTGAAAAATCATCCGTTCTTGCCCGATTGATAAGTTTGTGCACCGATAGTGTTACAATACAAACCTATGCACCTAGTTATATAACATTTAAATTATAGTATTGTATGTCTAGTTGTCCCAAGTGTATGATTTAAATATAAATATAATATTAAAATTCATGATCGACCAACTCACTTTCTATGAACTTTTCGGTGACACCTTCGAACTCCTAAGGTTACCACGTGTAACCTAGCACTATTTACTATATTGATACCTAAATCTATTCTTATCTCAATACAAAATCAACCACTTAGGTTAGAAAATTTAATAACTAATACTGTGTGAGAGCTTCATAATTAAGTTCAATATTCAATAATGTAGTATAAAAGAAATGAATTATGCAATGTTAATATAAATGCAAGTAGCATATAAAATAAACACATAATGCATAAATCATATTTGGCCAAATGAGTAGTGAAAGGTTCGGGTATCACATAAAATGTTTAGAAATTTGATAACACATTATTGGTAGCCAGGCATGAAATGAGATCTTTCTCAATTTATAGAACAATATTTAACATGTCAACAAATAATGGCAGAACATCAAAGACCAGTAGGAGCCTTACAACCTTTATTTATTTTAGAATGGAAATAGGAAAGAATTACTATAGATTTCATGTCGGGATTACTCAAAATAATTAAAGGTCATGATGCTATTTGGGTTATCATTGACAGGTTAACTAAATCTGCTCACTTTCTTCCAATTTGTTCCACCTATTCCATGGACCATTATGCACAGATATATATATATATAGAAAATAGCCAAACTTCATGGTGTACCTCTATCTATTATTTCTAATAAAGATTCAAGGTTTCTGTCTATGTTCTGCAAGAGTTTACACAAGGCATTGGAAACTCAATTATCTTTCAGTACTGAATATCATCTCCAAACTGATGGACAATCAGAGCAAACAATACAAATATTAGAATATATGCTTACAGCTTGTGTATCAGATTTTTATGGTCAATGGATATTTTTTTTACATTTAGTGGAATTCTTTTATAGTAACAGTTATCAACCAACTATTGGAATGACCCCCTATGAAATGATATGGAATAAAATGTAGATCTCTTGTTCATTGGGATGATGTTGGTGAAAAGAATCTTTTGGGTCCAAATATGATTCAAGAAATTATTGGGTTCGCGTGATCCTAAGAAACGTATACGCAACGGAATTTAAATTTTTTCAAAAATATAAATATACATTATATCACATGTAGTAAAACTAATCCTGGAACCTTTTCACAATTACTCAATTGTGCGTTTTCCGATACTTAAAGCAAGAAGGTTTCAGAAACCCTTACCTTTATTTGCACTCCGGCTGATGTAGGGATTGAAACAATTTAAATCGTTATCCAAACACAAATGAATCTCCAAGTTCTTCAGTTCAAACCCCTTTGATTGAAAACTGATTCACTTCTAGGATCCAAAATGTGATCCCGCTAACAGTATCCACATGTTGGATACCCACTCACAACCGAATCCAATGTTAGTAGTTTTTCGATTTGATAATTCTATTATAGAACGATTTTGTTTCTAACAAGAACACACTAACAATTAGTATTTTAGTTATTTAATTTAATTTTTAATTCAATAATTAAATCAAGAATTAAACTAGATAAAATATTGACAAACTTTTGGAAATTAAAGGGGAAAGAAGGGACGAATTTTTTGAGATGAAGAAAATCATTTTTCTTTAAGAGAGGGGGGCTGTTTTTCCACTTTTTTCCAGCAAAAATCTTCAGTAACAAGTCCCTAAAAATATCCAAGAAGTTTGCCAATAATGGCTACCACAAGTCCTTTCCATGTAGGACTCTTCTTTCTTTCTTATCTCCAACTTTTTTTAAGAAGTTTCCTTATCTCATAAAGACTTTCCTTTTTCCTTACTATCTCTTAGGAATTGAATTCCCAATCTAACTTCCTCTAGGAATTGGATTCCCAATCTAATTTTCTAATGGCCTTCTTACAAGCCCACACCTAATGGGCCTAAGACTAAGTAATCAATTAGGCCTTAGTTTAATTTATCTAATCAATTAAATTAATTTATCTAATTAATTAGGCCTATCTTAATTAATTGATCCAATCATTTAGTTAAATATTCTAATTGGGCTCTCTAATCTAATTAAGTTCAATCAATTAATCTAATTAATTAATTAAATTAATTCTACACTTGAATTAATTTAAGCCTTATTAATTAGTTACATTAATTAATTTAATCCAACACTTGGATTAATTTCTAGGCTAGAAATGGACTTGTTCGAGTTTTGTGTGTGACCCCTTAGGTTCACTCTAAGCTAACCATAGGCTCACAACTCTTGTGACTTAGTTAAATAATTAATTATTTTGATTAATTAATCCAATTAATTAATTCTCTGAAAATTAACCCATTAATTTCAAGAACCCACAAGTCATGGGAAGTATCTAGTAATGCATCATGACTCTTAGTCTTAGATGAATGTGCGAATCTATTCCAATTATGAATACTATGTAAGTATAGTCCTTCCATTATTTAATCTCCCAATTGAGCCTAGGGCATTGATGTTTAGTCGAAACCTCATTAGTTCAATAACTATATTTTCATTTCTAGTAACTCGACTCGATAATGAACAATTATAAAACCCCACGTTTAATTTCCATTCAACCTTAGCCAAGAATTTTAGAGTCAAATATAATGGAACACATAGAAGATTCACCTATTCATCTAGATAGGTGATGGATCCTTTGTTGGCCACTTATTAATCTCCATACATGAAGATGTTACACCCAATGCAAACCCTTGCGATTGTCATGCAATCAAGAAATACATCAAAGTGTAACATGTTATGCACAAGGTTACCATGGTGTCTCAAGTTCAAGGACTAATTCTTACACCATCGTAATAAGAAAATTCCCATTCGATAATAGAATATTTCTAGTTGGGAATTTTCAGGTAGAGTAGTTCAGTGTACTTGTTTCATAACAAGCACCCGCATACATGCATTACTGTCTCCACACTAATGCTTATGGAATGAGGCATCCTCCTTTTGAGCCTATATCATATGCGCAAGTCTTAATGGGATCAATGATGTCCTATCTCATTGATCCTTGACTTGGAATGTTTTAAAACCATAACCTTATAGGTATATTCTACAATCACTATCATATGCGCGACCATGCTCCATTGCTATGTGTGATCTAAATATTTCATCTAATTCTTATGATGAATTTAAGATAAAGATTTTCATTTAAATGATATTAATATGAATAAGAATGATTCGCAAGAGTATAATAATGGCCAAATCAATTGGCTTGTCGAATACTACTCTAACAGAAATGATAGAAACTGTGACACAAATTCGTCAACGAATGCAAACTAGCCAAAACTGACATAATGAAAGTAGAAAAGAATAAATCATTTATAATAATTAAAGTTATGAATATTCTTATGTATAAAAATTAACCCATATTCTTTATATCATTAAAGAGACTTTAATGTCTACTTTTGGTCTCACTCATTTCTTTTATTTAAAAGTTATACCTTATGAAAAATTATGTCACAGTGTTAGGTTCACATAGGCCTCGTGCTACGTGGCAAAGTAAAAATTTAAATTTTAATGAAATAATTTTTTTTGACATTCATAATTATGCATATGTATCCTATTTTAATTGTGATTGATCAATCATGTGATATTTATTATTGTGTTGGTAAAATTCAAAACTTTATTAAATCATTTTTGGCAGATAAAGTCGGTAGATCACGCGAATTAATTCGCAATCCATGAATATCTAACTGAAATAACTTATTAACCCATTTTTTATATTTGGACGTGCTCGTCTTGGAGCTTCAAATGTATTTTTTCTAAAATTGACACTTTGAATGCCCACATAAAATTTGAACTATGCTAATAATTTTGATCGATAGTTTCTAATTAGGAGAGTATATGAAATTTTGAGAGAAAAGAAAACACAATCTTTATATATGGGTAGTTTGTTCTTATGTTGAGAGAGAGAGAGAGAGAGAGAGAGAGAGAGAGAGAGAGAGAGAGAGAAAAGAGATGGGTGAAAATTGGGTAGAAAAATTACAGCAATTTTCACCTACGACGAGTTCCACCACCTTTGGGATTTTCTTTCCATGTGGTGCTCTTCTCACATGATAATCTTCTTTTCTGTTATACAAAAAAATCAACTTTATGTTGTTTTACTCTCTTAAATTGAGTGTAGATATTCTATGTCTAATTTTATTGACATTAATTAATTAAATCAAATCGACACCTTTTGGAACTAGACAACTAAATTAAGTTTAATTAATTGATCATATCAATTCATTCAATTAATTAATCTTGTAAATTAGTTAAGGATTTGATCTAATTAATTAATTATTTTATTTTAATTAGGTTTCTTTAATCTTATTAGGGCTAATTAATCGATTCAATCAATTAATTAAATTATTTCAACACTTGAGTTAATTAAAATCTAATAAATTAATTAATTGAATTAATTAATTTAATATAATCTAATAATTGAAGTATTTCTTTTAGTAAGAGATGGACTTATCCAAGTTAGTGTTTATCCCTCTTCACCAATAAGCTTCTAGCGAACACACAACTTATGTAAACTAATTGAATAATTAAAATTATTTTATTTAATGAATCTAATTAATTGTTTCTCTTAAAATTACCCCTTAATTCTAGGAACCCATCAATCATGTTTGAAGTCTGGCAACATGATATGAAGACCAAGATATAGATAAGTTAACAAAATCTTTTGATTACGAGTACCATGCTAGTAAGGTCCTCCTATCATCTAATCTCCCAATTAGGTATATGAATGGATTATTAGTCGAATTCCAAATAGCCTAATAACTATGTGTCCATTCGTAGTGTTATGGCTTAATGATGAAATTAAAAGACTATTTCATAATTATAATCCCATCTTGGCCAAGATCTTCCCAAGTTAAGTTGTTAAAGTAATACTCAATGAGCTAATCAGACTGGCCGCTTAATACTCTTCGTGTAAACAATCTTTTTTAATTAAAATCATAGGCAATTCTTAATTTTTATTTTTATTTATATTAATTTAGATTAATTTTGTAGACCATATATAGCTACCGGAACATGACTACACATACAATGACAATTATGGTTTATGCCTCTATAGCTTTGGTCTTACAATGTTTCAAATTGAAGATCATTGAGACATAACATCAATGATCCAATAAGACATACACATATGATGCAGACTCATAAAGAGAATATCTCATTATATGGGTATCGATGTAATGACACTAGTGCATGTATACGGGTGCTTGCTATGGAAGAAGTACATTGAACAACTCCATCTGGAAATTCCTTATTGGAAATGAAATGTTGTCAAATAAGAAATTTCCACTTTATAATTGTACAAGAATTAGTCATTTGATTTGAGATACCATTGTAATCTTGTACATGATATATTGTACTTTGATTTATTCTTCGATAACTTGATATCACAAGGGGAATAGTTTTGGTGCAATATAATCATATATGAAATTTTATAAGCGGCCAACATAGGATCTATGCTAATAAATTAAGTTTTCCATAGTACTTAGACTTAAAAAATCTTTGTCCAAGGGATGAAAAATAGAAAAAGTCTCTAATTGGCTAAGTGACTCAACCCCATAATCAGCAAGGTCCTAGGTGCAAAATAATTACCAAAAAGTTACCTTGGCTTATCAAGTTAAGTGAACTAGAATTTTTTTCATCAAGTGACTAGAAATTTTTTTCATCAAGTGACCATGAATTTTAGTGTGTGGAGTGAGGAGGAGCTCAAACCCAAGGGAAGGGGGGGAAGGAGGAGAGGGGAAGGATTGGAACCCTGACCTTACACAAGAGAGTAAAGCTAGGTACCACTACACCACAAGGGGTGGTGGTTCATCAAAGTGGCTAGGATTTTTTTTTGTTAAAGTCGTCTATGCATAGATAGGGATTTGGTCGATCCCTACCCATTTATTATATTAAAAATCAAGTGATTATGAAATTTTTTAAAGCAAAAGCTCTCAGGCGGCCACTGCGAATGTTTTTAGAAGCAAGCCTTAGAATTTATCATCATAGACAATCAAGTGACTAGGATTTTTTTTGGAAAATGCCTCATGTGCCAAGACAGGGGGTTTAGCATGGATCCCTACCCATTTATTAATCATAAAAATTAGAAGTAAACTTTTACAAGTCAAAAGCAGGAAATAAAGAGTACTTACTCCTTTAGATTCATAAAAGCAATGAATTAGAAGTATTAAAAATTAGATAATTGAATCCTATCTAAGTGGATGAGGCCTTTGATTGCTACTGGCATCTGATCAACTTGGAAAACATCGGTGTGTTGCATTGAAACAACAAGATTGCCTACCAGTTTGATTACCCTTTCCAGATATGTCAATAATCCGGCATACCAGCTGAGAAATCAATTTCCTAGCTTTAGTGAAATGGTTGCCAATGTCCCTAACAACTCTCTTGAATGAGATGAATAATGGCTTCCCAGTCTAGTTCTAGCCAGGTGTTATAATAGCCTAGTTGCTTGCAGATTAAAGATCATGGATGAAAACCTGAAGTTTTGATTCCATGTTGGATGCTATGGTAATAAAATCATAATACGTTACACATGGATTACCATCTGTGTCTTGAACAATCCTTCCCACACCAGACTGTCCTAGGATTCCCTTACTCGAACCATCTGTCTTAGACTCTCTTGATTTGAACAAAATGAGAATGCATAGGCTGTCTCATCCCAAACCTAGTTGTAGCCAATGCTTCAGCTTTCCAGATAATTGGATAAACTGTAGGTAAATATTCTTGAACACCATGTATAAACCAAAGTATTGTGCTAAATTTATTTGCTGCAGTACTTTGCATCATTTCTCTTGCAGATAAACCAAAGGATGGTTAATGACAAAATAGCTCTAACATTGTCAAATTGGGTAAAACTACTCTACAATTAGATCCAAAATTGTATGTTCTTTGTGAATGGTAACTAGATACCAAAAATCTCTACAGAGTATCTCCAAACAGTCATAGCCTGATCATAACACAGAAGTAGGTGTGCCAATGATTTTGAGTTAGCACAACCTTGACATTTACGACAATTCAAATCTTTGCTTTATCATAATCTCAAATCCAAAACTGCAATAATTGCTAAAATAAAGATTAACATAATAGGTGTTAATGCTCGATTCGAAATTACCCCAAAATATTATTGCCTCATTCTGTACTATCACACACTACCATATACCACTTTCAATGTAAATTTTCCATCTTTAGAGTGTTAGAGTAGGATGCTTGGTGCCATAATTAGATTGGGTTTATTGTACTCCTTTCATTTATAAAATGATCTTATTGGGAATCATATTAATATGAAAGATACTTTCTTTATCTTATATCTTATATTTTCTTTCTGCATATTAGATAAAGTCCATAGACCAAATATAGCTATGGGGCATGGTCGCATATATGATGGCGATTATGGAATATGCCTCTAAGACTTTGGTCTTAAATAAGTTTCAAGTCAAGACCTTTTAGAGATGGGATATCAAATAGCCTAATAGACTTGCACATACGATGCATGTTCGCATAAGGAGAAAGTTTCATTACATAGGCATTAGAGTAGTGACGCAAATACACGTATGCTGATGGTTATTCAAGAACAAGTACAATAAACTGACCTGCCATAAATTCTTAATTAGAAATTTATTTGTTGAATTAAGAATCTCTATGTTACGATAGTGCACGACTAGTCCTTTGACTTAAGGCACTATAGTAATCTTGTGCGTGTCATGTCTTACTTTGATGTATTCTCTGATTGCATGACAATCACAAAGGGATTACATTTGGTATTATATCTACATGTATGGAGGTTAATGAGTAACCAAAAAGAATTAGTCACTTGTCTAGTAGAACAAATGAGTCTCCTATGTTTCCATAGTTCGTAACTCTGAAATCCTTGGCCAAGGTATGATGAATGTCAAAAAAGGGTTTCTGACGATTCATCTAGAGTCACTGGAACTTGAAATGGAATCATACTTATTGAGTCGATTAGGGTTTTGACTTTTATCCATACCCTAGACTCAATCAGGAGAATAGTTGATGGAAGGAGCTTACATGCATGGTATTTGTAATTGTAATAAGATCACATGCTATTTCACCTCAAACTAGTTTTCCATGATTACTTACTAGGTGTTTTAATTGATATTGAGGTTCTTGGATTTAAAAAGTTAATTCCAAGTGGATTAATTAATTAGATTAATTAGTCAGAATAATTATTATTCATAAGTTGCAAATATCGCAAGCTCACTACTAGCTTTGTAGTGAACCTAAAGGGTTACATACAATTTGAAATGAATAATATCTAGTATAAAATTAATCCAAAGAGTTGGATATAATTAAATAATTGGATTAATTAATTAAGAATTAAACCATTTTAAATTAATTGAGTTAATTATCCAATTAAATAATAGAATTATTTAATTAGATCCAATAAGATTGAAAATCTAAATTGGAGTGAATTAATTATTTGACAAGATCAATTAAATGAACTTGTGCTAATTAATTAATTAGATTGATTAATGTGCTTGCTGAAGTCTAAGCCCAACTTAAAAATGACTCATTAGTAGATGCCCACATAGAATATTAGAAGAATTAAATTAAATAGAAAAAGTAATTTTTTTATTTAAATAGGTATAAGAAATCAAGATTGAATGTATGAGATATGTTCAATGTATTTGGATATCAAGATTGAATATGGGATAGGTTCAATGTATCTGAAGGGGAGAGAGAGCCAAAAATTGATAGCCAATTAGAGGCCATATTTTTGGCAATTAAAGATAAAAAGAAGATAGGATTTTGGTATGATGTGGATTGGTTTGTTAGGAAAGTTAGACTTTCCAAACAACCAAATTAACATATGGGGCTAATATTAGGTTTGATATAATTTTTGTAGCCACCATATAAAATAAAATTGAAAATCCTTTTCTTCTACTACTCCAAAAATTGGCCACAAGCAAGAAAGAAAGAAAAAGTTTTCTTCACTTTTCTCTATCTCCTTATTCTTCAAATTATCCTAGTGTATTGTTCTTCTTCCACTAGTTGGATTAAGATCAATTAACAAAAACATTTAACCTTTGATTCCACCTGTTGTATTAAAGATTAATGTTCACTTCGTTTTTAGAATTGGAAAAGAAAACAATGAATATAAGTAAGTCCTTTGCTTTTGGTTATTCTAGTCTAAGTATAGACTTCTTTCGAGAGAGAATGTGTGGACTCATTGGTGAGAGATTTGCTACAATTCGGCAATTGATTGCCTCAAGCCTTACACTGAATAGAAGAATGAAAAAAGCATAATGAATTACATCATCATTAAATTTATATTCTATTTATTGAACTATTAATAACGTTGGTTGTTAGAATCTCTATGAAATTTGGAGTAACTCAATAAATGTTATTGCATCTTTTATTTTAAAATTTTAATTTCCACTACATTTACCCCTTAGGTTATAGCGATGTTGTTAACAGTTGTTGTGATTTGTGTTGTTAATAGTTGATATTATTTATTTTGAATGTTTATTTGATAAACATGACTTTGTTATTTTTGTATTTTTAGTAGTTAGACACAATTGATTTTATTAATTATATGTAAAATATTTTAAATTTGTTAAAATATTAAACCAAATGAAAAGTTGCATTTGGACTCAGAACCTACGGGTGTATTACTCAGTGCAAGGCAACAGCAACATAGGTGACTGTCCCCCATGCGTGCTGCTGCACGCGCGTACAACATACTGCTACATGCAATGTGCACATAGCTAGTAGGCAACATAGTGTGGGTGCTATGTGCACACGCTACTATGCGCAGTGGGGCACGGACAAGGGCTATTGGTGCACCAGCCCAATGTATGTAGGGGCTGGTTCCGCCCAACGATACATGTGTGACTCAACGATAGTTTGTTATTTGGCTGCACAATTTGCTGTCGAGCAATCCGTTTACATGCGATTTTGATAAATATTCTATTTTATTAATTTTAAAATGCTGAAAAATTATTTTTTATAATGAGTTGTTTAACAACTTGATAAATTTACTTGCTTTAAGATTCATGTGATGAATGTTTATTGCATGTTTTTTTTAGGGATGATCATAAGCCTATGATCAATGTGATTGGATGTTTTAATTATCTTTGGATATTTGGGGCATGCGAGCCTCTTATTCTATTTTTTGTATTGCATTTAATTTTTACAAAGAGAGTATAATAGAAAGTGAGTTTCAATTTTAAATTTTGTAAATAGAGGACATTTAAAGACTAAAGGCCCATGCATGTACGGGTTATTAAATGCAAATGCAATAGAATAAGAGATTCAAGGCCTATGAATATATGGGTACAAAATGAAATGTAATAGAATAGTTCTTTATATTTCTACCCTAATATTGACCTTGACCCATTTTTAGCTCAAACAAGTCACATAGGTTGGCTATGATCATTCCAACGCTTTTTGCATAGGATGTATTTAGATATTATGTAATTTTCTTACTTGTGCACATATGATGGAGATCATTATATAACCCACCTAGTAATTTAATTAATGAGGTCTTGAATAAAAAAAAAACTACTTAATTTATGAAATTAAGTAAAGAATATTCTATAATTCAATTTCAAGCAAAAAAAGGACAAGTTAGGTAGGACCTATCATTCCATGCCTACCATCAAAGGTAAAGACATGATGATACTGCTGCACTTGATCACTGGCCATGAGTTGTAGGGTGGTCTTGTGTTGGAAAGTTGTGAGCTCTACTAAACATAGAGATGCTCATAGGATGGAATCGTCATTATGTTGGCCATGAGTCGTGGGACATCTTGATGCTCTATTTACACGAATGTTTGATGGGTGTTGTTTGACACTTATACCATAGGCTTATAAAATTGAGGTATATGGGAAGAGGTGAGGTAAAACAAACCTGAGGATTGTATGGTGATATAATCATCAAAGAGTTGACCACCAATACAACTATTACATAGGCTCATAAAATTGGGATGTGAAATATTTCTGTTGGACCTCAAGCCCTCTAGAAAATTCAATTTTCCAAAACTTCCATTAGGGGTGATAGAGCTCGAAGAAAATAGTGGGAGACATTTAGTATTAAAGGCCTTATATTAAATGAATATGTTTTTTTCCATAGTTTACTCATTTTCTGCTTCATGTACAATTTTTTATCGATCTTTCTGCTAAAAATGGCAAAGAATCCACTAGCAACAATTATTAAGCAAAATAAATTAACTAGACTAAACTTTGTCTATTATCTAAGAAATCTTAGGATCATCCTTTAATATGATAAGAGAGTATACATCCTCGACACCATGCCTCCTTCAGTTCCACCAGATGATATTACTTTAGAGGCTTATGTAGATTACTAACATCATGTTGATGATAATTTGTAGGCTCAATGCTACATGTTGGCATCGATGTCAAATGAACTACAAAGGCAGAATGAGGATCAAGATACTGCTTATGGGATTCTCCTTCAACTACAAGAGTTGTATAGTGAACTTACCAAGCAGACAAGATATCAGATCTCAAAGGAGCTTTTCAAATGTTGTATGATTGGACGCCTTCAGTCCATGACCATGAATTGAAGATGATAGCCCTCATTGAAAGGCTTGCATCCTTTGGAGTCATTATGGAGAACAGACTCTATACAAATCTTTTACTGGAATCTCTACCTTCCTCAATTGACACCTTTGTTGTCGGATTTAACATGCACAATACGGAGACTGGTCTCTCTGAGCTTGTAAATATGTTAAAGACGACTGAGTCCACTATGAAAAAGGTTCAGTTTCATATTAGCAGTCGGTGAGGTAAAACCGTATAATAAGCTAAATGAACCCAAGTATTTGTTGTGCCATTGGAGATACATAAATCAAGAATCACCACAAAATAAGTAGGGTTTAGATCAAAAATAAAAATAATAATACAATATACTTAAATATTTTCTACCCTTATAACCATTCCTCTTCCTCCATCAAGAGGTTCACCATTTTTCCTCAGCAAAATAAAATTTAGAAAGACATAATAAAAGTAGCAAAGACTAAAAATAAAAGAGAAACTAGATAATGCATTTCTATTACTACTAGAAAACTTACAATACTAGAAAATATACAAACTAGATAACTTAGCCTAAAGAAACCATCTTTCCCCTCCTTTTACAAGCTTAATACATAGCATATTTATAGTACTTGGAGTAAGTTAGAGGCCAAACAAATAATGGAGTGGTTAATCAAGTGGTATGCTAGTTGCCAAGAGTTGGTAAGTTGTTACACCAATTTCTCACCCGTTGAATTAAATTACATTTTTTGGTTAGATACAACCAGATTTTGAAGATGTGTAAAGAAATAAAATTGTAGATCTTTAAATGCTGATATATTTTCATATTTTCTCAAATTTGGCGGTTTGATAAAGGAGATATGGTTAAATTATCGAGTCATGTCCAAGAGCCGTCCGTTAACAGCAGCAGCAACTTGCAGACTATATTTTTACCATTTTTGACACATTTTCACATTATTTTGTCTTTAGAAAACTTGTTTATTACCTCTTGTGTATAACATATCCAAATTTCAGCCCAAAATAATTTTGGGCTTAAGAGATATAATCTAATTGGTAAAATAAGTCAATATTAGGCTGAACTCTGATCCGAATTTTGATGATCCATTTTGTGCAACTACTTGGATGAATTTTTTGCCATCATCAAGACTAAATTAAGTTAAGCTTCCAACAGAAAAGTTGTACCTCTATCTCTTGGCTTTCAAATAAAATAAGCTTCAGCTCCATAGGGCTTTTGATTATGAAGTTATGCTCAAATTACAAACACTGCATAAGTTTGAAAACATGCTTCCATTGCTTCCCTAACACAAAACATTAATAAAATAATAATATTAACATGAATAAAGCAAGAAAATTATAAATAATTTGATACAAAAATAAGTCAAAATATACACTTATCAAATTCCCCCACACTTAACCCTTGTTTGTACTCGAGCAACCCTAAAATAAACATAAACTAATCCACTTTCGTAGAAAATCATGATTGCATTAAGCACATGCAACAAGCCTTTAAACCCCTAGGTGGCCCATAGAGGACGAGTTATAGTCTCGTGAAGGTTTTCAGCAGTGATACCCACAAATACCTATAATAACTATCTTCCAACTTTTATTCTCATGAAGCAACAAAGTAATATGGAAATAAAATCAAACAAGTGTTGAGTTTAACTCTTAGTCATTCAAAAATCAATACATTTCCACAATAAGCATACTCAAGTGTGTGTGTGGATAGTTAATGTCAATAGTAATGAAACTATGCATGCTTCAAATAAGTGAATTATCATAAAACCTTACAAAAACCATCACCCAATCTCTAACAGAAAAGTTAAACATTATACGCTTTTTCTTTGGTGCAAATCTCCACTACACTGAAGGCACTATACGAAATCAAAAGGTTTTCAACAAAGATTGTAATGGGGCCAAAGGGTGGTGATGTAGCTAAGAAATGAAAGGATAAGATGCAACAAAGGTTCTAAAAACTTCATGGAATTAAAGACAAAATTTATCGATGAAAAATTCTCAAACTCCACAAATTTCACACTAGGGTTTATTATTATTGAATTGGACCCCTCTTATTCATCTTGCAACATCTCATTTTTAGTTACAACTTATAGCACTTTGCAATTTTTTTTTCTTTCTATTTTTTTTAATTATTGTTTTTCTTTTTTTTTTTTTAAATGGAAATTCCCCCACACATATTTTCTATTTCTTTTGTAAGTTCAAGCTGTCAATTGAATATCTCTTAAAATTCAATTATTTTAAGAACAAGGGTTGGATAATAGTGTATTTAGGCTAGGTAAAAAGATATGGTTACAAAAAAAAATATTTATTTATTGAAAGGCTCAAAGTGGTTTACTAGGGGGATGTTTTCTTGAAACATCATATGGGGAACAAGCTGATTTGGCAATGGTGCTAGAAAACCTAATACCTTAATCATTTTTCTAGTGGTGCACTATCAGTTGTTCGCCTTGACAGATCAAAAGTAAAAGTTCTAATACTCAACCCCTACATGTTGAAGATCCAAGTGATGATTAGAAGTGATGATTAGAGCAAGGGAATAAGAACTATCTATTTTAACATGATTCTCTTCACACTGAATAACATAACTATTTGTGCAAAACAAAATTTGAGTATAATTATGTCAAAAATATATTAACCAAATAACAACATCAAAGTCCAAAACAATACCCATCATCAATCAAACCATATTATTCATGCTTAATTTTAATCATTGAAGTTGGAAGAACCTTTATGACTAAAAATAAAATGATTGGTAATCATGAACATTTGTTAAAAACTTCACAAACCTCCCATGTTATGCAAAAAATATGGATGCTTCTCAAGAGTGTTACAATTACCCTTTACTCAGCCACCATTTTTCATGTTTTCAACGGACCCATAAAAAAAACACGCTTGATTTTTTTTAAATACTAAAAAAACACACATTGAACACACAAGTCATGATATCAACTATTCCTCCCCCAACCTAATCGAGACATTGTCCCCAGTGTCAAAAACATATAGGAAAGTAGAGTTTGAAAGATATCACCTGAAGTGTGGCTAATAAAGCTAAAACAAAAAAACAAAACACATATTATTAGGTAAAATCATTAACCATAAGTATCACAGACTGAGAGTCAAATTTAATTTACATTTTCGACCATTGTTCATGTTAGACCAATCTACATTAGGCAAGGCTCGATCAGGTTCTAGCACATATGCTAGAAGTTGATCAATTAGCTGCTTAGGTGTTGGAGCAGAAATGAGGATTCTTTTCGCAGATGGTGAAATAAAATCTTTTTTCGCAGCATGATCTACAAAAGATAGCAAACCATCATAAAAACCATTAACATTAAGAATACCAATAAGTTTTTGGTGAATATTGAGTTGTGCCCAAAAGACAACTTGAAATAATTCCTCTAGCGTACCAAAACTGTCAGGTAGAATGATGAATGCATCTACATTGTTTAACATGTTAGGCATTCTGTCCTGAATATGTGATAGTTTTGGCTCATTTCCAATGGTCATACCTATGATATTATGTACTGTTAAAGATTTTGGGATGATTCTCAAAACTTTGACACCTCCTATATAAGCAGAATTAGCAACACTCCCCATTAACCCCAAACTGCCTCCCCCATATACTAAATGAATTTTTCTCTCTACTAAAGTTCTACCAAGGTTATTGGCTGCCCCTATAAATTCACCCTTTTTTCCAAGATTGGATCCATAAAAAACACAAATGCAATTAAATTTGCGAGTTGAAGAAACTTTTATTTTTTTTATTTTTGAAAATAAGTTGTGCAAAAATAGAGTGAGTACAGTGATATTTATTGAGGTGTGAATAGGGAATGCATTTATTGCATGTCTTTTTTTTTTGTCAAAAAGGCTGCAAATAAGGACACATACAAGATTTAAAAATTACCTACTTACACGTGAATATACATGTAGTTGTCATTATGGCTCACATTTTTCTCTAGTTTTACATTCAGTAACGGCTTAAACGCCCTCTATAGGTCGAAGATATACTTCCTATCCAGTTTTCTAATAAATTAGCAAACAAGGTATTTTAATGTCAGATTTCCAAGACTATAAAGCTCATATTCATTTTAAAAACAAGCCCATAAATCAAGAATTGTACGTTGTACCAATCCACATGAATACGTCTCAAGAGTTAATATAATGTGATCTAAAGACTCTTTACTCAGTCTATCCATAATGAATTTAAGTTTATCTTCTCAATTTTTAAACACCACTCCTAAAGATTGACACTTTTGTTGCAAGTCCATCTAGCACAATTGTGATAAATTTTCATTTTTTTTGCCCTTCGTTTTTTTGAATATGTACTTTTCCAAAACCAGACATGTATCTATTAAGAAAATTCGAAAACTTATGTGAAAACTCACCTGGTCTTACCTTTGCTTCAATTATCCATCGTATGTCCTCCGGGATGCCCTTGTGCGTAAGCATCCTTTATCTTTCAATGTTGATTTTATAAATTTTCAAAATTACATTTTTAAGAAGAAAAGAAAATCGCTTCTTGAGAGTTAGAAAAATGTCACCCATTTTGAAAAGAACAAGAAAAGAGAATGAGAAAAGCAAAGAAAATTTGTACAAAGATTTCAGTTGTTTGGGAAACTGACAAGTCCGACTTTTATAGCCACGGAGTACCATTATCCTTCATTTAATCGGAAAAGAAAAAAAAATTAAAATAAAACAAAGAAAAAAATAAACTTTCAAAACAAATAAAGTCAGAGAAAATGAGTATATACAACACTAATCATAACAAGGGTTAAAAAGAAAAAGAATTTCCTTTTGTGAAAATTGATTTTCTAGAAATGGTTTAACTCTTTGTTCATTTACTTTGAATATGTTACTATTTCTAGGATTCTCAATGTCAATCGCCCCATAAGGATATACTTTTTTTACAACAAAAGGACCACTCCACATTGATCTCAATTTTCTAGGAAACAAATGCAATCAAAAATTATAAAGTAAAATCTTCTAACCAACCTCAAATATTTTTCTTGAAATTTTATTATAATGAAAATCTTTAATTCTTGCTTTATAAATTTTAGAATTCTCATATACATTATTTCTCAATTCTTGAAGTTCATTGATTTGCAATTTGCGCAATTTTGAAAGTTCATCAAGGTTGAAGTTAAACATTTTGATTGTTTAATAAGATTTATGTTCAAGTTCAACATGTAAATGACAAGGTTTTTCATAAACTATCCTATAAGGAGACATGCCTAATGATGTTTTGAAAGTAGTTCTATATGCCCAAAGTGTATCGGTAAGTCTAAGAGATCAATCTTTACGATTTGGGTTAACTGTTTTCTCCAAAATTTATTTTATCTCCCTACTTGCAAGTTCAACTTGTCCATTTGTGTGAGGGTGATAAGGGGTTGCAACTTTATGTACGATTCTATATTTCCTCATTAAAGTTTCGAAAACTTTGTTACAAAAATATTTTTCCCCATTACTGATTATTAGATCTAGGAATTTAAAATCGATTTAAAATATTTTCTTTCAAAAATTTTATCACTATTTTGTGATCATTGTTTCGACAAGGAATTGACTTGATCTATTTTGAAACATAATCTATGGTAACCAGTATGTAAAAAAAACTAAATGATAATGGAAATGGCCCATAAAATTAATACCTCAATAGTCAAAGATCATTAGGATAGGGTGTAGGGGCATCGTATTTTTATTTGAAAGGAACCCTAACTTTTGACAATTTTCACAACTTTTGCAAAAAGTGTAAGTGTCTTTGAAAAGAGTTGGCCAATAAAATCCACATTGCAAGATTTTTGCAGTAGTTTTCTTTACAGAAAAATGACCACCACATGCTTATGAATGACAAAATTTGACAATATTACTTATCTCATTATTAGGCACACATCTTCGAAAGATTTAATCCAGATAATATTTGAATAGGTATGGATCATTCCAATAATTTTTTTTAACCTCAGTCAAAAACTTCTTTTTGTTTTGAGAGTTCCAATACGACGTCATCTTTCCTGTCATAAGAAAATTAACAATGTCAGCAAACCAAGGTAAAATAGAAATATTAAATAGTTGTTCATCAGGAAAAGTGTCATTAATAGGTGTGGCTTGAAATGAGTCATCACAAACAAGTGTCGACAAATGATCAGCCACTACATTCTCAACTCCCTTTTTATCTCGAATAGTAATATTAAATTCCTAGAGTAAGAGAATCCACCTAATGAGTCTTGGTTTAGCATTTTTTTTGACAAAAAATATTTCAAAGCTGCATGATCACTGGAAACAACAATTGGTGAGCCAACAAGATAAGATCAAAATTTGTTCAATATAAAAACTACAGCAAGTAATTCTTTTTCAGTTATTGTATAATTCAATTTAGCACCATTTAAAGTTTTACTTGCATAGTAAATAACATATGATTTCTTATCTTTTCTTTGTCCCAAGACAGCTCCAACAGCATTATCACTAGCATCACACATTATTTCAAAAGGTAAAGTCCAATCTGGAGGCTACATGATTGGAGCAAACGTAAGTATACTTTTAAGATTAACAAAAGCATTTTCAAAGTTTTCAATCCATTCAAAAATAGTATCTTTTGTTAGAAGATTACACAACTGTTTAGATATTATACTAAATCTTTGATAAATCTTCTATAAAAACCAGCATGTCCTAAAAATGATCTAACCTCCTTCACAGTCTTTGGTGTTGGCAAATTGGCAATTAACTCAATTTTAGATTTGTCAACCTCAATACCTTTAGATGAAATAATGTGTCCAAGAACAATACCAATTTTTACCATGAAATGAAATTTCTACCAATTGTCCAAGAACAAGATTCTTTTCTTCACACTTGATCAAAATCTTTTCTAAATTAGATAAGCAATCAAATGAATTACCAAAAATAGAAAAATCATCCATGAAAACTTCAAGAAAACGTTCAATCATGTCACTAAAAATACTAAACATGCATCATTGGAATGTAGCTGGTATATTACATAATCCAAAAGGCATCATTCGATATGCAAAAGTACCAAAAGACATGCAAAAATTATTTTCTCTTGATCTTCAAGTGCAATTGTAATTTGATTATACCCAAAATATCCATCTAAAAAGCAATAAAATTCGTGTCCCGCAACTCTTTCTAAAATTTGATCCATGAAAGGTAATGAAAAATGATCTTTTCTAGTAGCTGAGTTGAATTTTCTATAGTCAATGCACATTCGCCAACCAGTAACAGTCCTTGTTGGAATTAATTCATCATTTTCATTCTTAACTACAATAACTCCAGATTTTTTAGGTATAACTTGAGTAGGATTTATCCATTTGCTATCAGAAATAGAATAAATGATTCCATTATCTAAGAGTTTAATGACTTTATTTCTCACTACTTCTTTCATATTAGGATTTAGCCTTCGTTGCATTTCTCTAGAAGGTTTAGCATTTTTCTCTAGATAGATGTTATGTGTGCAAATGAAAGAATTAATACCTTTAATATCAGCAATGGTCAGAATTTCGATCAACTTACCTTCTTGAGGTGCATTGAGTTTGGAAGAAATTATTACTGAAAAAGTCTCATTCTCACCCAAGAAAAAGTATTTCAAATTAACTGACAAAGGTTTCAAATCAACCACAGGAGCTTTAATACTTGATGGAATAGATTTTACTGTTGATGATGAAAGTTCTTCGAACCTTGGCTTCCAAAAATATTTTCCTTGTACCTGTAAAAATTCAGAGATAGTATTAGTGTGTGCCTTTTTACAAATACTTTCACTTTCAAAAAAAGTTTCCAAAGAATCTGAATAGTTAGTAGCAGTAAAGTATTCATGAATAGGTTCCTCAATTGAATCCACTTCATGTACTTCTACATTTTCTGCAGGTTGCATACAAATATTAAACACATTTAGTTCCAAAGTCATATTTTTAAATGATAACTTCATAATACCATTTCTACAATTGATTAAAGCATTTGAAGTTGCAAGAAAAGAACGACCCAAAATGATAGGAATTTGTGTATGTGTTTGTGCAATAGGCTCTGTGTCCAAAACAATGAAATGAACTGGAAAGTAAAACTTATCAATTTGTACCAACACATCTTTTACTATTCCCTTTGGAACTTTAATCGAATGGTTAGCTAGTTGGAGTACAACAGAAGTTGTTTTAATTTCTCCCAAACCTAACTGTTCATAAACTGAGAAAGGTAGAAGATTTACACCAGCACAAAGATCAAGCAAAGCATGCTCTATTCTATTGTTTCTTATGATACATGAAATGGTTGGACAACCTGGATTTTTGTTCTTAGGCGAAGTGAATTGTTGAATGATTGAACTAACACTTTCAGTTAAAAATGCCTTCGTTTGTATATGATGTTTTCTTTTGATTGTACATAAATTTTCAAAAATTTAGCATAAGGTGGAACTTGCTTGATTACATCCAATAATGGAATATTAATCTTGACTTGTTTAAAAATTTTAAAAATTTCAGCATTTGAGTTCAATTTTTGAGTTGCTTGCAATCTTTGAGGAAAGGGTGTTGGAGGTAAATATTTTTCTTTTTCATCATTTCCACACTTACCTTCGTCGTCAAGACTATTTCTATTTTTCATTTCTGGAGGTGGATTAGAAACTCTCTCCTTGGGATGAATAGTCTTGTCAATAACTTTTCCATTCCGAAGAGTTGTAACTGAATTAGCTTCCTTAACTGCATTTTCACCTGAAGAAGAAACATGACACTGAGTGGAAGGATTAGGTTAAGGTTGAGCAAGAAATTTACCTTTTTCATGAGTATGCAAAGAAGCTGTCAGTGTTGAATGTGTACTTCTGATCTCATTCATAGCTTGTGAAGTCTGATTATTGATGTTTGTTTGTTCATGCATAAATGCTTGCAAAGTCTCCTCAAGGGAGTTTGTATGTGGAGCTGGATAAGAATGAAAGTTTGGTAGTTTTTGTGAATGTAATGGTTGGGCACGGTTATCATCTCACTAACTAAAATTGGGATGATTTCTCCATTGTGGATTGTAAGTTTCAGAATATGGAGAATGAAAAGATTTTTTGAATGTGTTCATGAAATTTGCTTGTATTGGAATGTTTGGACATTCATTGTTGGAGTGCTCTAAAAGTTCACAATTACTACAAACTTATTCCTCTTGCACATATTTGATTTCCTTTATTTTTTTAAGTTCCGTAGCTTCAACTTTTCTTGTTAAACTAGCAAGCCTAGCATTTAGATCATCTTCTTGGTTAAGATAATATTTTCCTTTATTACTATTAGCAAGATTAGATCTAATAGAACTTTTGGAAGAATTAACACTATGCCATGATTGAGAGTTTTATGCCAAATGATCTAGATATTCTAGGGTTTCATTAGGTTCTTTATCAAGAAACTCACAATTACACATTGTTTTAATAAATTATTTTATTTCAGAAGTTAAACCTTCATAAAAGAAACTAATTAAGTACCATTTTTCAAAACCATGATGTGGTCATGAATTCAACAAATCTTTAAATCTTTCCCAACATTGAAAGAAAGCTTCATTCGAATTTTGAGAAAAATTTTGAATTTGTCTTTTCAAAGCATTAGTTTTATAAGTTGGAAAGATTTTTTTTCAAAAATTCAGCTTGCATTTCTTGCCAAGTGCTAATTGATCTAAGTTTTAAAGAATCAAGCCAATTTTTACTTTATCTTTTAAAGAAAAAGAAAATAATTTGAGTTTAACAATCTCATTTGTGCAAGATTGGTCATCTCCAGCCTGCAAAGTCTCAGAAGGCAACTCTAATAATGCATGTGAAAGTGTCTCCATACCCACTTCATGATCCATCGCTTGAGGCTCTAGATTACCCCAGCTATCTGCCCCTCGGATCTTACTCTCAGTATAAATCACGGAGTGCACCATCTTGGCAATCCCATCCCATGCATCGATCCCAGTATTGCCACAAGCCTAAAAATAAAAGTGTCCAGGATGAAAATGAGAATCAACAGGTGCGTGCCATACGTTATTACTTGCAACCTCCTCGAAATTCTTCTCCTTCTTGTTTCATTTTTCTTCTGAATGCAAATAACTTTCAATTCAAGTCAGGTATGATCCCTTTACTTCCTAGTTTCCATGGTTTAGACTTTAAAAGCCCTTACTTGCATTTAAAAGAATTTGATGAAGGCGATATTAGAGCTTCTCCAATAGGGTGAGGAGAAGGAGCTGATTAAGGTTGAGGAAATTGAGGAGAGAAGGATCCATTTGCGTCTAGTGATAGGATTAATAAACCAGAAGAAATGCTGATGGAAGGATTTAAGAAGGACAAGGATGAATGTATATAGCCTACTCAGTGTTAGTGCCTGAGGGAACTATAACTACTTCTTAATATTTACCGATGACTTCTCGAGGTATGGTTATGTGTACTTTTTAAATTATAAGTCTAAAGTCTTTGAAAAGTTCAAAGAATTCAGAAGTGAAGTAGAGAAACAAATTAGCTTAAGTATAAGACTCTTCGATTTGATAAATGATGTGAATATTGCATAGATTTTTAGATTCTCTTAAAGAGAATGGAATTCTCTCACAGTGGACCCCTCTTGCTACTCGACAATTTAACAGATTTATGGAGCACAAAAATCAAACCTTATTGGACATGGTTCAATCCATGATGAGTTTCACTGTATTACCTCTTTTGTTCTAGGACTATGCCTGGGAAACAATGACATAACTATTAAATAGGGTGCCATTTAAAGCTATGCCCAAAACATCATATGAAATGTAGTGTGTAAGACACCCTTCTATAAATACCTTAGGGTATGGGGTTGTGCTACTTATGTGAAGCATCAAGTAGGAGATAAGTTGGATATAAGATCCATCTTATACAAGTTTATAGGATATCCAAAGGAGTCTGTTAGATACTATTTCCATGACGCCTCAGAACAAAAGGTGTTTGTTTCAAGAAATGCCATATTTTTGAAGTGGCAAAGTCGTGGAACTTGATGAAGTTCAAGAACCACAGAATGTCCCAAATATTATAGTAGATGACACACTAACTAATGTCGGCCCTTTGAGACACAACCTCTTCGAAGATGCAAAAGGGTCTTAAGGGTACCTAAAAGGTAAACCTTTGTTAGAGAACAAAAAAGAGTAACTCCCCTTAGATAATGATCTAAGAAGCTATGGAGAGGCAATGTTTGACATGGACTGGGAGAAGTAGTAAAAAGCCATGCAATTCAAAATGGACTCCATGTACTCCAACAAGGTATGGACCTTGGTGGACCCACTATAGGGAACTATTCCCATTAGCTGCAAATGGCTCTACAAGTGGAAGCTTGGCATAGATGGAGAGGTAGCGACCTATAAAACACGTCTGGTTACAAAAAGTTATATTCAGAAGCAAGGAATTGATTATGAGGAAACCTTTTCACCAGTGGCGATGCTAAAATCCATTCAAATTTTGCTAGCCATATCTGCATATTATGACTATGAGATATGGAAAATGGATATGAAGACCACATTTCTGAATGGAAACAATAAGAAAGAGATCTATATGAAGTAACAAGAAGGCTTTATATCTATTGGATGTGAGCAAAACATTTGCAAGTTTCAGAGATCTATTTATAAACTCAAATAGGCTTTGAGGAGTTGGAACATCCTCTTTGATGAAACAATTAAAATATTTGTTTTTCATAAGAACCCAGATGAACCATGTATCTACAAGAAGGTTAGTGGGAGTGCAGTTACATTTGTTGTGCTCTATGTTGTTGACATCCTACTCATTAGGAATAATGTAGGGATGTTACAGTCAATGAGCACTTAGTTGTATGAACAGTTTTCCATGAAGGAATTGGGAGATGCATCTTTTATCCTAGGGATAAAGATTTATAGAGATAGATTTAGAAAGATGATCGGACTATCCCAATTCATGTACATATATAAAGTGCTAAAAAGGTTTAACATGGAGGAATCCAAATGAGAATTTCTGCCTATGAGTTATGGGGTTTCACTCTCTAATGCTATGTCTCCTAAGACACCTAAACAGAGAGAAATGATGACTCACATACCTTATGCATTCGTAATATGGAGCATAATGTATGTAATATTGTGTACAAAGCCTGAAATTGCACATGCTCTGAGTGTCACAAGCAGATATCAATCCAATCAAGGGAAAGAACACTAGAAAGCCATTTAGATGATCCTTAAATACTTGAGAATCACTGAGGATATTTTTTATATACGACAATGAAGAACTAAAATTGGAGGGATATATAGACTTTAGTTTTTAGTTTGATATAGACGACTCAAAGTCCATGTCTAGATATATATTTACCCTGAATGATGGTGCGATCAGTTGGAAAGGTTCTAAGCAATAAATAACTATAGACTCTACCACTAAAGTTGAATATATTACTGCATCAGATGCAACAAAAGAAGCTACTTGGATAAGAAACTTCATTCAAAGGTTAGGTGTAATTCCATCCATTGTTGATCTAGTGATGATTTACTGTGATGATAATGGGGCCATTGCACAAGCAAAGGAGCCAAGATCTTATCAAAGATCCAAGCACATAATGAGATGATATCAATTGATCAGAGAGATCATTGGTAAATGCGGTGTCGTTGTGGATCAAGTTGCTTCAGCAAAAAATAAAGCAGACCCACTAACTAAGCTCTTAGTATAGAAGGTATTCCACAAACATCTTTAGAAGATAGACTTTAGATACATGGCAATTAGAGCTAGGGCAAGTATGAGATTGTTCGAGTATGATGCCCGATACCCAACTGGATTGGGTGCATTGTACTCCTTTCTTTTGTAAAACAATCCTATTGGGAATTATATTAATATAATAGTCACTTTCTTTATCTTATCTCTTGTATTTTCTTTCTGCATATTATATAAAGTCCTTAGAGCAAATATAACTGCGAAGCATGATCGCGCATATGATGGCGATCATGGAACATGCCTTTAAGGCTTTGGTCTTAAATAAGTTCCAAGTCAATAGTTTTTTGAGATATGATATCAAATAGCCTAATAGACTCGCGCATATGATGCTTGCTCGCATGAAATAAATTCCTCATTCCATAGGCATTAGTATAGTGATGCAAGTGCATGTATGCGGGTACTTATTAGAGAACAAGAACACTGAACTGATCTATTAGAAATTCTTAATTAGAAATTCATTTTTCGAATTAAGAATGTATGTTATGATAGTGAGCAACTAGTCCTTTGACTTGAGGCACCATAATAATATTGTGTGTGTCCTGTCTTACTTTGATGGATTGTTTGATTGCATAACAATCATAAAGGGATTACGTTGGGTATTGTATCTACACATATGGAGGTTAATCAGTGACCAACAAAGGATTCGTCACTTATCTAGTAGAACAAGTGCATCTCCTATGTTTTCATAGTTCATAACTCTGAAATCCTTAACCAAGGTATGATAAATGTTAAAAAGGGTTTCTAACGATCCGTTTAGAGTCATTAAAACTTAAAATGGAATCATAGTTATTGAGTCGATTAGGATTTGACTTTTATCCATACTTTAGACTCAATCGGGAGATTAGTTGATGGAAGAACCTTACATGTATAGTATTCATAATTGTAATAGGATCACTTACTATTTCACCTATGACTAGTTTGCCTGATTACTTGATAGGTGCTTTCATGAATAGTGATGTTCTTAGTTTTAGAGAGTTAATTTCAAGCAAATTAATTAATTTGATTAAGTAATCAAAATAATTGTTATTCATAAGTTGCAAATATTGCAAGCCTAGTACTAGCTTAGTAGTGAACCGAAAGGGTCATACATAATTTGGAATGATTAATCTCCAGTCCAAAATTAATTTAAAGAATTGGATATATTTAATTAAATGGATTAATTAATTAAGGATTAAATTAATTCAAATTAGTTGAGTTAATTATTTAATTAAATAATAAGATTATTTAATTAGACCCAATAAGAGTGAGAATCAAATTTAGAGTGAATTAATTAAGTGATTAGATCAATTAAATGAACTTGAGCTAATTAATTAATTGGATTAATTAATGTGAAGTCCAAGCCCAACATAAAAATGGCTCATTAGTAGAAGCCCACTTGGAATATTATAAGAATTAAATTAAATAGGATAAATAGTTTTTCTTATTTTAATAGATGTAAGATATCGAGATTGAATTTATGGGATAGGCTCAATATATCTAGATATCAAGATTAAATTTATGGGATAGCTTCAATGTATCTAGATGAGAGAGGGCCGAAAATTGATGGCCTCTAATAGGTTCAATGAATTTGGAGAAGAGAGGGCTCAAAATTGATGGCCAATTACAGGCCATATTTTCGGCCATTAAAGATAAGAGGAAGATGGGATTTTGGTATGATGTGGATTTGGTTTGTTAGGAAAGGTAGACTTTCCAAACAACCAAATTAACATGTGGGGTTAATATTAGGTTTGACTTAATTTTTTGTAGCAACTATATAAAATAAAATTGAAGATGAAAATCCTTTTCTTCTACTATTCCAAAAATCGGCCACAAGCAAGAAAGAAAGAAAAAGTTTTCTTCTTCGCTCTTATCCATCTCCTTATCCTTCAAATTATCCTAGTGTATTGTTCTTCTTCTACTAGTTGGATTAAGAATAATTAACAAAAACATTTAATCTTTGTTTCCACTAGTTGGATTAAAGATTAGTGTCCACTCCCCTTTTAGGCTTGAAAGAAAACAAAGAACACTAGCAAGTTCTTTACTTTTGGTAATTCTAGTCCAAGTGTGGACTTCTTTAGAGGGAGGATGTGTGGACTCCTTAGTGAGAGATTTGCTATAATTTATAAAAAAATCTATGATCCTTTCCATTTCCTTAGTGTTGGCTTTTGTGAAAACAATAACATCATCGGTATATGCTAGGTGAGTAATAGCTAGGCCACCCTGTATGATACTACATTTCAGCAAAAGAGGTGACCAAATTATGAAGTCCTCTTGACAACACCTTCACTACCACAATAAACAAAGAAGGATAAAGAGGATCTTCTTGCTTTAGACATCTTGTCAATTTGAAAACCCTACAACACTACCACTTACTAGCAGTGAGAGCCAAATATTCTCAACATAATTACGGACCAAAGCAATTCAATTTTAGGGAAAATCAAATTTATTGAAAATCACATAACAAAAATTCCATTGAACTCTACCATAAGCTTTTGGCCATTCAAGCTTAAAAATCACGTTATCCTTTATTTGTTTAACATTAATTGATTCCACCGTGTCCTAAGCTAGCAAAATTTTCTTAACAATTGTTCATCCGGTATAAAACCACTCTATAAGGGTGAGATCAAGAAAGGCATACATTTATTTAACCTCAAGCAAAGAATTTTAGAGAAAACTTTATTAATCACATTGAAAGGCTAAAGGGTCGGAAGTCACTCCATTCCTTTAAATGCTCTGCCTTAGGAATTAAGACGATTGTAATGGCAGTGAAGTTATGAGGTAAATGAAGCTACTAGGTAATGGAAACTTATTTACAATCCAATCAAGTTTCCATTAAATTTAGTGTAATAAAGTCCTAATAATGCTGAAAAAAGCATGATGAGAAACCATTATGTCCAGCCGCACTTTTAGGATAGATACTAAAAACAACCTCTTTAGGCTCTTCCATAACAGGAGGATAATTGGTGATCGTAAAATAGGTGGTAACAAACCTTTAGTGCATAGCGCCAACAAGTAATAAAGAGTGAGTATTGTATTGTATCTCTAGGGAGTACATGTGTAAGTACCTAAGTGTAGACCACCTAAACTATATTTGACCCAATGATAATAATGATAATTGAATTTGAAAACAACAACTACAAAATTGATAAAATTAACTAAAACCTAAGGAGATTAACTGATTGAATTCAATACTAAGGAGGGTCAAAGCAATGGTTAGCTATCTTATGTGGTTATGAACATAGCTCAATTATGATCAGAAATGATGTGGGTTATATGACGGTCAGTCTTCCTAATGTACTTCATGCTCTCTCTCGAGTTGGACCAAATCTACCCCTAGTAGGCCACCAACTCCATCTCTAGCTATGAGCTATCATAATAAAAGTGCCTTGAACTTTGTGAATTCCACTAGCTTTTAATTTTCACACCTACAACTACCGCATGTACTTATACCTATATCTATATAGGGGTCGGTCCATAATATATACTACCCGATCTATTGCTACAACCACACCTTTCAGTTTTAATTATATTAATTAAAATCAACTTAAAATTGACCAAGTTTAAAGAAGCATTAAAAACATAGCATATGCTCATCACAATAAAAACAACATTTCAGTCATAATGTAAACATCAACTCATAACTCCATAGAAATAGTTTTCTAAGCCTTAACAAAAGTGATTTAGTTCATATTGAAATTGAGCAAGCACTACATATTTCCCAACATCATGATTATTATAAATTTCCCAAACTAAACAAATTGAAAAAAGAAATTAAAGTATAAGATTACAACCACTAAGTGATTCTTTGCTTATTCTTCAAAATATTCAATGCCCAATGAAGCTCCTCCTTCTCTTATCTTCAAATTCCAAGCTCTTTGGCAATGGGTGTGCAAGATCTTAGTGTAGTGTGTGAAGAAATATGAACAAATGTGTGTTTTAGGTATACAATATGTGTGGGTGATGAATTGTGTGTTGAATAATGTGTGTATTGTGTATTGTTCAAAGAAGTATATCTAAGTATATGTGTATCGCTCATTTTTGTGAAGTAATTATGTATGTATAATGTATCTAATAGAGTGTCACATGGTGTGTGAGTGTGTAGAGGTGTATAACATGAAAGATTCCATGATATGGCTTAGATTACCACTTGTCCATCAAACATTCCATGATATGGCTTATAAAAAGAAAGATTTCACAAATTATTGATCTCTGCCCATTTTTCACCCCTCGTGCCGCAACACCAAACACCTTCAACTTTTTGCCTGATTTTTCACCTTGGTGCTTCCATGCCACTTTTTAGTGTTGTGGCGCGAGATCAACCTTTCTTTAAAACTTAGCCATTTTCACAATGTTTTCATTCCATTCCTTATTCATAGTCCCTACACACAATTATTACAAAATAAGGCACAATTGTGATGATTATAAGGTAAAAACATTTGCAGCAATTGTACTAATAGAGATGTAAAATGTCACACTTTATAAACCTTTCATCTACCACCAAACTTACCTTTTTGCTCATCCTCGAATGATAATTCAAATCAAACAATCATAGGCTCATATTTTGATCATGAATCACTAAGCTTGATCAACCAATTCAAATGCCTCATTAATCTTTATTGCATATGAATCTAAAGATTAGTCACAAAGCTAGTCGAATAACACTACAAAAGTTGCGCTTCATCAATCTCTAGTCATGAATTCAAAATGTGTGTATATGAAGTGTCAAGTTCAAGTGTCATCCATGAATTTTTAGTATGAATTTCACAACCAATAACCCCCTTGGTCTAAGTAAGGAATATATTTGGTGCTCCATAGAATTGATTTTTGTGCACCTTCTCCACTAATGTAGACACCACAAAAACTTAGATCAATAGGACTTTAATAAGCTTGTAACATAAAACCTAGGTTTTAGCTCCCAAGAAAGGGTAAGGATAACACAAAACAAGAGAGCTAAGCACTTTTGCACTTCAACATCTTTACTCTCCTCCTTTCTTCTTTCTTCCCCACTTTTCTCCATTTTGCCTTTTTGCGATTCAACTTCTCATCATGTTCTTTTTGCTTTATATACATTTTCTTTTTTTGTGCATATTCTTTTTCTTGTTTTCTTTTCTTTCTATCTTTTTTTTCCTTTTTATCCCAAGGCTTAATTTTCTTTTTCTTCATTCCTTCACAACCCCCTAAACTTATTTCTTTTGTCGAATTGGGTTGTATTGTCTCCCTTACTTGCAACAATTGCTCATACACCCTCATTTTTCCATTCATGTACCCTTATAAAAAATGCACAGTACGTCACACACTAAACTCTAAGGGACAAGTCATGGTTTTTCAGGTTGCACAAGGTGGATGTAATGAGTTTAAATGAAATGAAATTGAATGATGGTAATTCGTATACTTTACATATGTCGGTTTTTTCAATAAGGCACAATAGGGTAACTAGTGATATATATATATATATATTCATGGTAGGTTTGAAAGGCTCAAATGAGTTTAAGATAGCCAAAATCATTTTTCAAATTTGCTAGTTATCTATAATTTCACCTCAAAGGGTAATCAATCAAGTTATAGAACACCACAAAATAATCAATACAACTCATTGGAAGAAAAATCCAACACCAAGTAGTATGCAATTCACAAAATTCCAACATAACGTGCTCAATGAAAATTTGTCAATCCTCACAAAGATCAAATACACACATGAATCATCATATCACAAGACTAGCAATCTTTATTTCCTCTAGACTCTATACAATATCAATTAGGTATCATCATAGGCAATTGGTAATCAAGTTATTCATTCAATCACAAAACATGAACTCACTAAGTTTGTCTACAAAGCATGCTTGCTTTTAGACTCTCATCACACATGTGTAATTCACACACAAAGCTTCAACAAAAATCAAAATAAAATTGGCTTAATTTTTCACATAAAGCTCAAATACAAAAAATACGAATCCGACCCCCAATCTTAAACTTAACATTGTCCGCAATGTTAACAAATTAAACACAAATAAGGGAAAAATAGAAAACTCCCCTTTTTAATAGATGATCCGCTCGGAGTCCATGGGAGATCTAGACATATCACCAAGAAAATTGTTAATCTACACATGAAAAAGAGACATAAAAGCACATGGGCTATGCACAAAACATCAAAAAATAAAGAAAAACAAAAACAACTAAAATACTAAAAGTAATAAGGAAGGAGTAGTTCTATTTTATAGTCTTTAGCTTGACTTAAAACCTCTCATAGGAAGTAGGCAAGAGCAATAATGGATGTGGTGCCATCAACGCCATGTAATAGCCAAGCCTCATACGACTCACTTGTCCAATATGATTCATGCATTACATGCTAATTTTTTATGCTACTTGCATTTCTATTGATATTGCATAATTTATTTTATTTTGTACGACATTCTTGAATATTAAACTTAATTCTAACGCTCTTGCAAGATATTAGTTATTGAATTTTCTAATCTAAGTAGTTGATTTTATATTGAAATAAAAAGAAAATGAGGTTGGTCAACATTGGATATAGATAGGATATATAGGTTATAATTTTGGAAGTGTTAAAAGTGTTACTAGTAAGCTTAGATGATTTGATTCAATTTCATCCAGGTATTTCAAAATTATATATATGGGTAAATTACATATTTGGAACATTTGACATAAGTTACTATGATTGAAAGGTAATATTACAATATTCATTTATGTATAAGATTATATAATTGTTAATATGGATAATTATTCAAGAATCGGGTGGCAATCGGGTAAGAAACTAAATGAAAGGATAGGAAATTAACTTATTAAATATTAATGGGATCTTGTGGTAATTAAAATAGGATGCAATAAAATTAATGTATAGTAAGATACATCTGATCTAGGCTTGAAAAATGGGTGAAAGGTCAGATTTATACCACAACTTGACATTTCATGCTTGCTACCAAGCTTAAGCAGGCACCTCAAGTGCCACCTCAAGATTTCCTTCACCCTTAAGGCATGACCAAACCCTCATTTCAACCATTTTCATCTTGCAAACACACATCTTTCTCCAAGTGCTCCAAATCGATTCCAAGTTGAAATAAAAGCAAGAAAAGCAAAGAAGAAGTGATTACCATCAAGTTTTACCTCAAAATCTGCATAGGTAACACTTACCTATGGTTTTGCCTTTGGTTTTTAGATTATTCTGAATGGGTTTACTGTGTATTAAGATTTAAATATCTCTTATAAAAGTGTTATAAAGTTTTTAGTTAGACTTTGGTGCACAAAAAAAGGGTTTTTGATGACAAACACTTAAAAGGAAATACTTATTGTAGAAACTGTCACCTTGATGTTTTTTTGTGTTTTAGGCTTCAAAAGAGTATGGTATGTTGAGTAAAACCTATAATTATGATCATATACATGTTCATATATGATTTAAGAGCATTAGAATAAATTTTCATTGGTTAGAAATTGAAATAGGGCATGATATTGAAGAGATGCTCAAAACTGTCACCATCGAATTTTAGATTCTGTCCTGTGTGAAGGGGAGTCGGTTTTGCAGAATTAAATCCATTATTTTTGGAAATAATATAACCTGGTTATCTCTGTGTATATGTTATATAAGTGTGGTAAAAATTTGGGAGTGATTGGATATACGTAAGGGTGCCAAAACCATTAATGTCATGAAGTGAGCAAAACTATCATAGTAGGAAAAATCTATTTTAGTATGCTATGAAGGGAGCTAAACTTGGGAAGCTATATTCGTGAGTTTTATCCATTTTATGACATGGTTATATAAGTGTGATAAAAATTAGGGAGTGAATGAATATGTCTATGGGTATCAAAAATCATCATGCAAATTAATGTGACAGCAAAAAAATATAAAATTGTGAATCTGTCTCATTTGATTCATTAACATGTTCCAACATAAATGTGGTGTATTTGATCCCTAAAATTTAGGGGGATGTTATAATAGTTATAATACATCAATTAAATGAGGTTAGTATACATTTAAGATGTGGAATATATGTGCGTAGAAGTTTGTATTCAGTTATAGTTTTTAAGTGGTAAGGTTGTAATTAAATTATGATTCAAGATCTTTATACTACAATAGGTATAATGAACTTGTTAATTGAGGATGGTGATTGATATATTGTATTTTTATAGATTGTTTCACATCTAGGGTTGGGGAGTAATACTTAAGAAACCTAAAAGCAACATACAACTGATTAAGAAACCTAGAAGCAACATACAACTGATCAAAGGTAAGTAAAGATTCATTTGCAACTACAATGCATAGACATAGTAAATGTGTGATTTATATGTAATATCATAAGATCATATGTGCATGGCAGAGGGCATACATTATTGTATTCATGTCCATTGAGCATACATACATGGGCATTAGCACGTGCTTACATCATATACGAGCATTGTGATGAATTTTGTATTACACGGCATGATTCTAAGAAAGAAAAATATTTTTGCTGACCGCTACTAGTGCACTGAAGCATGTATAGATTTGAATGATTGTATGCATGGATTTGTAGGTTCGTGTGCATGAATTTGCATGCTTATATGATTATTGGCCATTGGATTATGGTGGTGTGTAGAGCTCTTTTTCGGTGCATGGGATAGTAGCATTGGTTAGGGGCCCAAGAAAGAAATCATTTTGAGAGAAATGTTTTGATGCATGGAATTGCATTGTGGGCATATCATTTTGAGATGTATGACTTGATATTGTGGATTATTCCTTGACATGCATAATCTTTACTTGCTGAGCATTAACTTATATAGTTTATGCATTGTAGATAAGTCTGGTGATACTTGATACCATGGATTTATTAGGCAAGCATTTGGGGTTCTTACAAGTTCAGAGGATCAATGTACATAACTGATGACCTATTGGGTTGTGTTGTTGGCATATTATAATTTTTCAATTATTATTATTGTATAAATTATTGTCTATATGTAAAGGGTTACAAAATGCAAAATGTCCTTACTTCTTTTGAAAGTATATGTTATTATTTTAATTTTCTTTGGGATGTTGTGTTCTATATAACTTTTGAAATTTTATAGTAAATAAGTCTGAGAATAGCGTGATTGTGATAGGTGTCGTGTTTTTATATAAATGATGATATTTCTATGTACATGGTTATATGTGAGAAAATATTTTACTATTTTCTCAAAGTGCTACATTTGACAAAAAAAACAAATATATATATAAATATATATGCATTCACCCATATGTGCTACCTTGTTAAAATTATTATTATATCGATATTTATATTTAGTGATGGGGGGTGTTACATGCCACCCCCCAAATACGGCTTCTACCTTTGTCCATTCAATTTGAAGATGTTCGTCTTTAGAGTGTAAACCTCCACAACTCCAGTAGGAAAGACTTTGGTGATGGTAAAAGGTCCAGACCACTGTGACTTTGACTTGGCCGCAAAGAGATTTAGTCATGAGTTGTATAAGAGCACAAGATTCCTTCAACAAATTCCATCTTCACAATGTGCTTGTTATTGTTGGGTTCACTATGACCACAAGGTAAGCGCAATAGAAATTAAAAATTTAATAAAAACATGCATTAACAATTAATGCATTTCCTCGGGTAATCAAAAGTGATTTAATGATCGACAATATATAAATAGGATTTAATTAAACAGTGTGAATATTGATGCCTTCTTGAGTCCTTCGTTAATAATGCAAGGAATGGGGCAATCAATTGCCGAATGGTTCCAAATACTCCTCAAAGGAGTCTACACATCCTCCCTCCAAAGAAAGTCCACACCTTGGACAAGACACCGAAAATAATAAAATTGCTAGTTTCTACTATTTTCTTTTCTAGCCTAGTGTGGAGTGAACTTATAACCTTTCAATCCAACATGTGAATTAAAGATTAAAATTTATTCAACTGCTCTTAATTTAACTTGTAAAAGAAGAACAATTGAAATATGCACTTCAACAATACAAGAGAAGAGAAAAGGAAGACAAAATGAAGAAAATAATTTTTCTTCTAATTCTTGCTATAGCCGAAAATGACAAGAGTGTTGATAGATAGATTTTATCTTCAATATATCCTATATATAAGGAGGCTACAAAAATTAGGGCAACCTTAATTTCATCCTCACATGGTAATTAGTTTGTATGGAAAAGTCTCACTTTTCTTAACAAACTAAAAAGACATGCACAAAATAAAATATTTTTTTTTTTCATTATGGCTGAAATTTGCTTGCAAGATTAGGGCAACATTTGCTCCTTTTGTCTTTTCTTCCAAGCTATGAATTTATCCCATAAATTCATATATATAATATCATATATTATTTAAATTAGTAAATCTTATTCACTTATTTAATTTCTCTTATTTTCAAGTGGGCTTCCAACAAGCCTAATTAAACTTGGGGTTGGAGAAGTGGGCTTGGACTTCTCCAGGTCTATTTAATTAATTCAATTAATTAAATTAGTCCAAGTCTAAATTAATTGATCCAATTAATTAATTTATTCACTCTAATTGGATTCCTAATTTCTAGTTCTAGATGAAATAGAAAGTGATCCTATTCTAGTTACGAGCACCATGCACGTAAGGTCTTTCCGTCAACTAATCTCTGAATTAAGTCTAGGACATGGATAATAGTCGTAACCCTAATCGACTCAATATCTATGATTTCATTTCAAGTTGCAGTGACTCTTAATGAATCATCAAAAACCCTTTTATGATATTCACTTTGCCTTGGCCAAGGTTTTCTGAGTCATGAACTATGAAAACATAGGAGATTCACTTATTCTACCCAACAAGTGACAGATCCTTTGTTACCCCTTTAAGATTGTTAGGTAATCAAAGGATACATCTAAGCAAGGTATTAAGGCATTACATGTATAAGGTTACCATAGTGCCTCAAGTCAAAGGACTAGTCGTGCACTATCGTAATGTAGAAATTCTTAATTCGACATTTGGAATTTCCAATTAAGAATTTCAAGTGGGTTAGTTCAGTGTACTTGCTCTTTAACAAGCACCCACACACATGCACTTACGTCTCTACGTTGATGTCCATAGAATGGGACATCCTCATCTTATGAGTATGCATCGTATGCGCGAGTCTTATTGGGTTATTTACTGTCCCTTCTCAAAAAGCCCTCGACAAGGAACATAGTTTAAGATTAAAGCCATAGAGGCATGTTCCATGATTACCATCATATACGCGACCATGCCCCATAGTTATAATTGATTTAGGAACTTTATCTAATGTGCAATAAATAAATGCGGGCCATAAGATAAAGAAAATGCCTTTAATAAATGTATTACAACTGAGAAAGTCTATTATAAGAATAAACAATGGCCAATCTAATTAGCACGCTAGGCACTACTTAAATAATCTCCCACTTGTTCTAGCGCCAATTACACATGTATTTCAGGCCCATCTTTTCAAGATGTCTGTCAAATACTTTCTGTGCTAAAGGCTTAGTCAGTGGGTATGCCATATTTTCTACGGAGCTGACTCTATCTACTATGACATCACCCCTACCAATGATCTATCTGATCATGTGGTATCATCTTATTATATGCTTGGACAATCGATAAGATCTTGGCTCCCTCGTTTGTGCAATAGCCCTATTATTATCATAGTATATCAATATTGGACCAATAATGGATGGAACTATACCCAACTCTTGGATGAAGTTCCTTATCCAAACATCCTTCTTTACTGCATTACATGTAATAATATAGTCAGCCTCAGTGGTGGATTTTGCGGTCATCTCTTGCTTGAAACTCTTCCAGCTAATCGCACTACTGTCTAAGGTGAATATGAATCTAGACATCAACTTTGAGTTGTTTATATCCGACTGGAAACTAGAATCAGTATAACCTTCTAGCTTCAATTCCCCATCACCATATACTAAGAAGACATCCTTAGTCCTTCTCAAATACTTAAGGATCATCTTCACGGCCTTCCATTGCTCTTCGCTTGGATTAGATTGATATCTGTTCGTAACACTCAGAGGATGTGCGATATTAGGCCTTGTACATAGCATACCATACAGTATTCTTTTAATAGCGGATGCATAAGGTATGCGAGTCATCCTTTCTCTTTTCTCGGGAGTCTTAGGTGAGATAGACTTCGAGAGAGAAATGCCATAACTCATCGGCAGGAATCCCCTCTTGGATTCCTCCATCCTAAATCTCTTTAGCATCTTATCTATGTACGCGGATTGGGATAATCCAATCATCCTTCTAGATATATCCCTATAGATCTTTATACCAAGGATGAATGATTCATTTCCTAATTCATTCATGAAGAATTGGTTAGACAACTAAGTCTTAGTTGACTGTAGCTGTAATGCCCAATTCTCTCCTACATAGCCAATAATAAGTATCTTGCATGAATATGCATCTAATCAATGTGTATTACTGAATTATGACATACAAATAGCATGACTGCACAAAATTGAATAATTATTAATATATGCTCTAGTTATGCTTTAACATGCATCAATACATGAAATATGAGATCAAACTTTTGTTTATTGATTTAACATATTCCTTAAGTGCCTTTTTACAGTGAAAAACTCGGTATCTCGGTTAAGAAAGATTGATGTGTTGAATGGCTATGAAATGAATTATTCATATTACTCTATGCTTGTTACATTCTAAAGTGATTATTTCCCTAAATATTTGCTTCAAATATGTTACATTTGGCTAAGAACTAAAAGTATGTAAAATGGTGCAATTTGATTAGTTGGTTGACTAGGTTGCATGAAATCATTTTAATTTATAACACCAAAGCATCAATTTTTATCATCTCCTTAGCCCATGAACATGGGTTTTGGCATGAGAAGACACCAAGCATGATGCAACCAATCATTATCCTCCACTTACCTCTATTTGAAAGGTCAAAGAAATCATTTTCATCCATATTTCTTGGGGAAGCACCTCAAAAATGACCAGCCCTTATTCTCCTAAGTTCCTCCCAAATTTCTACACTCTTATACTCACAAAAATTGAATTCAATCCATAGAAATTCATAAAACACAAACTAGAACAAGTTCCACCATTTTTAAGCTTGAAAATCGTTGATTTTGAAACTTAATTCCAACTTAATCAAGGTATATTCTTTTCAATGTTTCTTATGATGAATTTGTAGCATCTTGGATGGTTACATGTTTTAGTATGTTTTTGTATGATTGAAAACTTAAGTAAGTTACACTTGAAGCCAAAACCAAGCTTAAGCTAGTTTTTAGCAAAATTGATAATCTTGTGAAATATGCTTAATTTACTTATTTTTATTAATCTTGTAATGCTTATATTGTGTTTGGAAGTTCCTTTTAATGATTGAAAATAATAGCAATTAATTTTCTTAATTGAAGGGTACAATCAATATAAGTTAGAACTGAATTTACATCATGTTAATTTGGATTGTGTGCATATTTTTTGGGCTGCCCTAATAATTGTGTTTGAATTATTAGTTATTTAATGGATGCCCTAATGTTTAATGTCTGGAATTAGTAGTAAAATATGAAGTATGCATTATTTTTAAAGTTACGTAATTGATATAGAATTATTTACAAAAGATTGAAAAGTGTATATGAACTTTAACTTGAATAGACGAAATAATTTATAAAAAGGATATTAAATGGTATATGATTTGATTATGTTAGGCCTTTAACACATCCTATCTTCCATGGAGATTGGTCTTTTCACTTGCCATAAAGTGGACTTGAGGTAAGTTGAAACTTTCATTTGCTGCATCACGAGAATCATATAATGTTTGTTCATATTTTAATGTGATTGTTATTGTTCGTCAAATGATGTACTGTTTGATGCATTTATGGTTTATGAAGCATGACACTATTAAGAATATAATGAGGTTTTTGAAAAAGAAGTATGGTACTTGATTGATGGTCGAGTAGACAAAGGACGCAGGAGGGACCGACGGACCCAACAAATGGTGGCAAATACTTGAGGTTGAAAAGCCGATATAGAAAAGCCACAATGAATGAGATAGAATATGGTTAATACCTGAGGTTGAGAGACCAAGTATGGAAACCCCGTATTAGTTCTCTTATGGGCAAATCATTATGAACAGGTTTCGAAAACCACGATCTATCGCTATTAGTTAGGTACCACACTTTGAGGGTCCTAAAGAATGATTTATGAATGAAAATTATTAAATAGAATATTATATTTAATAATTTATAAGATGTGCATATATGTTATTTGTTATTGCATCAGTTTTATCTTATTGAACCTTTAGCTTATTAGATTCATGTGATGCTAGTGGAAATGTACAGGTTTAGAAGTTGACTGAGTCTCTAGAGTGGCCAGACAGAGATTTGTTCATATGCTATGTTTCGACCTATTTTGTAGTTTATTTTGAAAATTCTATTTTATTTTTAAATAAGCCGCTCTGTTATGGTTTTGTAAACAGATGTACTCAATTTTGATATATGTATATGGTATGTTTAGTCATCCTGTAAACAGAAGAAGGCATATGAACACATCCTGGCTGGGAAACTCGGTCAACTGCTTGTTTATTTGCCTTTATATTTATTTGATTATATTTCATTCTATGTCATTGTCATGATTATGCATTTATTATTGGCTAATGAATGGAATAAGATTGGATAATGCATATTAGGTTATGGCACCAAAAAGAAAGACAATGGACGATCATGAGGGTAATCATAGTGTAGTGGACAATTTGACTGATCTCATTCAACAACAAACTAGAATGCATGGTCAATAGATACAACAATTGTTGGATATGCAACAAAGAATCAAAGAATAGAATTAGCGACTTCCTCCACCACAACCTCGACAAGATCCTTCACAGGCTGTATATGAGAAGTTTAGAAAGATGGAACCTGTTGATTTTACTGGTGGGTCTGATCTTATGGTTGCAGAGGAATAGGTTAAATCATTGGATACTATCTTTGACTACATGAGAATTGATGATGCTGAGAAGGTACTCTGTGCAATCTTCTTGTTGAAGAAGGATGCTAGAACCTAGTGGGAAGGAGCTAAACTTGCAGTGAATATGGAAGAGCTAACTGGGGAAAGGTTTAAAATAATATTTTATGATAAGTATTTTACTAGAGATGCTAGGTCGCTCAAAGTAAAAGAATTTTTGGAGTTAAAATAAGGAGGGATATCTGTATGTGATTATGTGAGAAAATTTGAATAGGGTTGCAAGTACGTGCCATACATCGCTAGAGATAACAATGAGAAGATGAATAATTTCTTGAGGGGCCTTAATCCTAAAATTAGAAGAGATGTAAGAATATCTTTAGCAATAGAGTTCAGGGAATTGGTGGACAAGGCTTTGATGGCTGACTTAGATGAGAAAGAGATTGAGAAATTTCATCAACAGAAGAAGCAAGTATTCACTCTCAGAAATTTGAATTAGTGGAAGAAAGGAGAGCAAAAATCAAACAAAGGGAATGAAAAACGTCCTAGAGTTGGACAAACTTCTACTACAGTTGAAAGGCCTAAATATGCTAAGTGTGGGAAGAATCATTTTGGGGAATGCTATAGTGGTACTAATCGTTGCTTTAAGTATAAAAAGCCTGGACATATAGCAAAGGATTGCCCAATAGTGCAAGGAAAAGTTCAGGAGAGAGTGTATGCAATGACACAAGAATAAGCCAATGCAGATGCTTCCGTAGTCACAGGTACTATTTTAATTTATGGGATACCTGCAATTGCATTGATAGATTCTGGATCTACACATTCATTTGCATCATGTGCAATTATGAGAAAATTGGGCATTACACCAGATTTATTAAAAGTAAGGTACAGTGTGACTGTTCCATCTAGGGAAGAAATGGATTCCAACCAAATGTTAAGGGCTTGTTCTATTCAGATTAGTGATATGACTCTCTATGTAGATCTCGTTGGTTTATCGATGCCAAATTTTGAGGTTATTCTGGGTCTAGATTGGCTTACCACATATCATACAATAATTGATTATAACAAAAAGATTGTGATTTTTCAACCACTTGGAGATGAACAGTTTGTGTTTAGTGGTTCCTTATTCTCATGGTCCTTACCTATTATATCTGCTTTGAAAGCTCAAAAGATGTTGAATAAAGGTTATGTTGGATATTTGGCAAATGTTCTAGACACCTCAGTTGAAGCACAATTGAAGCTAGAAAATGTAGATGTGGTTCAAGAACTTTTTGAGGTATTTCCAGATAATTTACTAGGACTACCACCGAATCGAGAGATTGAATTTGTGATTGATGTTATGCCAGGAACTACTCCTATTTCTAAAGCACCATACCGAATGGCACCAATAGAATTGAAAGAGTTAAAAGTTCAATTGCAAGAATTGCTTAATAAGGGTTTTATTTTCCTAGTTATTCTCCTTGGGGAGCACCTGCGTTGTTCGTGAAAAAGAATGATGTTACATTATGGTTGTGCATTGATTATAGATAGTTGAATAAAATAACAGTCAAGAATAAGTATCTACTCCCAAGAATAGATGATTTGTTTGATCAATTACAGGGAGCATCTGTATTTTCTAAGATTGATTTGCGCTCTGGGTATTATCAATTAAAGATCAAGGAAGAAGACAAACTAAAGACTGCATTCCGAACAAGGTATGGACATTATGAATTTCTAGTGATGCCTTTCGGTTTAACCAATGCCCCTGCAACTTTTATGTATCTAATGAATAGGGTGTTCAAGTAATATCTTGATAAATTTGTGATTGTGTTTATTGATGATATCCTAATTTATTCACGGAATAAAGAAGAGCACAAAGAACATTTGAAGATTGTGCTACAAGTTCTTAAGGAAAAATAGTTGTACGCTAAATTTAAGAAATGTGAGTTTTGGCTTGAACAAGTGGTATTCCCAGGTCATGTAGTATCCAAAGATGGTATTTCTATTGATTCGGGCAAGGTAGAAGCTATCATTAAGTGGTCAACACCAACAAATGTATCCGAAGTAAGAATATGATTAGCAGGGTACTATTGATGATTTGTTAAGGGATTTTCAAAGATAGCAACTCCAATGACAATGTTGACAAGAAAGAATATGAAGTTCTTGTGAACCGATGCTTGTGAAAGAAGTTTTCAAGAACTGAAATATAAATTAACTACAGCTCCTGTTCTTACCATTCCAATTGGAATTGGTGGATTCGTGGTGTAGAGCGATGCTTCAAAAAATGATTTGGGTGCTGTTTTGATGCAAAATGGGAAGGTTATTGCCTATGCTTGAAGGCAATTGAAGAAATATGAAATGAATTATCCAACTCATGATTAGGAACTTGCTGCTATGGGTTTTGCCTTGAAAATTTGGAGACATTATTTGTATGGTGAGAAGTATGAGATATACACAGATCATAAGAGTTTGAAATACTTCTTGACCTAAAAAGAGCTGAATATGAGACAAAAAAGATGGTTAGAACTTGTGAAGGATTATGATTGTGTGATCAATTATCATCCTGGTAAAGCGAATGTGGTTGCAGATGCATTGAGCAGAAAATCCACGTCTTCTCTTTTTTATACAAAAGTCAATATTACTAAATTTGCAGAGATTAAAGTTTGAAATTATACCTAAAGAGAAAAAGTGTTCTACAAATTGATTCCTCCATAATACTTTAACAAGTCGAATCTTTTTCGTTCTCAACTCTTTGTCCTTCTGATTTAGAATTTACACTGGTTTCTCTTCATAGGTTAAGTCATGAGTCAATTCCAACAGTTCATAACTCAACACATGAGAAGGGTTTGAAATGTACTTTCTCAACATAGAACATGAAAAACATTGTAAACAGTAGATAATGATGGAGGTAAGGCCACTCTATAAGTTTTATCACCAACTCTTTTGAGAATCTCGAATGGGCCGACATACCTTGGGCTGAGTTTTCCTTTCTTTCCAAATCTAATAACACCTTTCATGGGAGCTATTTGTAAGAACACATGATCCCCAATGGCAAAATCTAGATCTTTTCTTCGTTTATCTGCATAACTTTCCTGTCTACTCTGCACAATCTTCATTCTCTCTCGTATCTTCTCTACTACCTTAACAGTATATTGTACTATTTTCGGACCAAGCAGGTTTCGTTCTCCAACTTCATCCTAATGAATTGGAGATCTACATTTCCTTCCATATAATGCTTTATAAGGCGTCATTCCAATTATTGATTGGCAGCTATTATTATAAGTAAACTCCACTAATGGAAGTTTTGCATCCCAACTCCCTTGAAAATCTAGCACACAAGCTCTTAACATATCCTTTAATATCTGAATAACCCTTTCTGATTGCCCGTCACATTGTATATGAAATGCTGTACTGAATGCAAGTTTCGTTCCTATGGCATTGTGTAAGCTCTTCCAAAATGTAGATGTAAACTTAGGATCTCTGTCAGACACTATTGAAACTGGCACCCCATGTAACCTAACTATCTCTTTAATATATTGTTGAGCATACTGATCTATATTCCATGTGGATTTCACTGGAAGAAAATGGGTTGATTTAGTTAATCTATCAACAATCACCCATATGGAATTATACCCCTTTTGTGTTATAGGTAATCCAAGCACAAAGTCCATTGTAATGTGTTCCCATTTCCACTCTGGAATCAACAAAGGTTTCAACAACCCTGATGGTCTTTGATGTTCAATCTTAACTTGTTGACAAGTTAGACATTCAGCCACAAATTTTGCTATATCTCTCTTCCCTTTAGGTACAATTTCAAGCTCTAATCTCTACAAATCTAGTAATATTGACTTTTGTATAATAAAAAGAGAAGACGTGGATTTTTTGCTTAATACATCTGCAACCCCATTCGCATTACCAGGATGATAGTTGATCACACAATCATAATCCTTCACAAGTTCTAACCATCTTCTTTGTCTCATATTTAACTCTTTTTGGGTAAAGAAGTACTTCAAACTCTTATGATCTGTGTATATCTCACACTTCTCACGATACAAATAATGTCTCCAAATTTTCAAGGCAAAAACCACAGCAGCAAGTTTCAAATCATGGGTTGGATAATTCTTTTCATATTCCTTCAATTTCCTTGAAGCATAGGCAATAACCTTCCCATTTTGCATCAAAACAGCACCCAAACCATTTTTTGAAGCATCACTATACACCACGAATCCACCAATTTCAGTTGGAATGGTAAGAACAGGAGCTGTAGTCAATTTTTGTTTCAATTCTTCAAAACTTCTTTCACAAGCATTGGTCCACAAGAACTTTACATTCTTTCTTGTCAACATTGTCATTGGAGTTGCTATCTTTTAAAACCCCTTAACAAATCGTCGATAGTACCCTGCTAATCCCAAGAAACTCCTTACTTCTAATATATTTGTTGGTGTTGACCACTTAATGATAGCTTCTACCTTGCTCGGATCAACAGAAATACCATTCTTGGATACTACATGACCTAAAAATACCACTTGTTCAAGCCAAAACTCACATTTCTTAAATTTAGCATACAACTATTTTTCTTTAAGAACTTACAGCACAATCTTCAAATGTTCCTTGTGCTCTTCTTTATCACATGAATAAATTAGGATGTCATCAATAAACAAAATCATAAATTTATCGAGATATTGCTTGAACACCCTATTCATTAGATCCATAAAAGCTACAGGGGCATTGGTTAAACCAAAAGGCATCACTTGAAATTCATAATGTCCATACCTTGTTCGGAACGCAGTCTTTGGTATATCTTCTTTCTTGATCTTTAATTGATAATACCCAGAGCGCAAATCAATCTTAGAAAATACAGATGCTCCCTGCAATTGATCAAACAAATTATCTATTCTTAGGAGTGGATACTTATTCTTGACTGTTATTTTATTCAACTCTTATAATCAATGCACAACCACAATGTACCATCCTTCTTTCTCACGAACAACACAGGTGCTCCCCAAGGAAAATAACTAGGGCGAATAAAACCCTTATCAAGCAATTCTTGTAATTGAACTTTTAACTCTTTCAATTCTGTTGGTGCCATTTGGTGTGGTGCTTTAGAAATAGGAGTAGTTCCTGGCATAACATCAATCACAAATTCAATCTCTTGATTCGGTGGTAGTCCCGATAAATCATCTGGAAATACCTCAAGAAATTCTTGAACCACATCTATATTTTTTGGCTTCAATTGTGCTTCAACTGAGGTGTCCAGAACACTTGCCAGATATCCAACATAATCTTTATTCAACATCTTTTGAGCTTTCAAAGAAGATATAATTGGTAAGGACCGTGAGAATGAGATACCATTAAACATAAACTATTCTTCCCCAGGTGGCTGAAAAATCACAATCTTCTTGTTACAATTAATTGTTGCATGATATTTGGTAAGCCAATCTATATCCAGAATAACCTCAAAATTTGGTATTGGTAAAACAACAAGATCTGCATAGAGAATCCTATCACTAATCTGAATAGAGCAAGCCCTTAACATTTAGTTGGAATCCATTTCTTCCCTAGATGGAACAGTCACACTGTACCTTACTTTTAATAAATCTGGTGTAATGCCCAATTTTCTCACAAATGCACATGATGCAAATGAATGCGTAGATCCAGAATCTATTAATGCAATTGCAAGTATCCCAAAAATTAAAATAGTACATGTGAATACGGAAGCATCTGTATCGGCTTGTTCTTGTATCATTGCATACACTCTTCCCTAAACTTTCCCCTGCACTGTTGGGCAATCCTTTGCTATATGTCTAGGCTTTTTACAATTAAAATAACAATTAGTACCACTACAGCAATCCCCAAAATGATTCTTCCCACACTTAGCACATTTGGCCTTTCAACTGTAGTAGAAGTCTGCCCAACTCTAGGACGCTTTTCATTCCCTTGGTCTGATTTTTGCTCTCATTTCTTCCACCGATTTGGATTTCTGGGAGTGAATACTTGTTTCTTTTATTGATGGAATTTCTCAATCTCTTTCTCATCTAAGTCAACCATCAAAGCCTTGTCCACCAGTTTTCTAAACTCTGTTACTAAAGACATTCTCACATCTCTTATAATTTCAGGATTAAGGCCCCTCAAGAAATGATCCATCTTCTTATTGTTGTCTCTAGCGATGTATGGCACGTACTTGCAACCCTGTTCAAATTTTCTCACATAATCACATACAGACATCCCTTCTTGTTTTAACTCCAAAAATTCTTTTACCTTGAGTGACCTAGCATCTCTAGTGAAATACTTATCATAAAATATTATTTTAAGCCTCTCCTAAGTTAGCTCTTCCATATTCACTGCAAGTTTAGCTCCTTCCCACCAGGTTCTAGCATCCTTCTTCAACAAGAAGATTGCATAGAGTACCTTCTCAGCATCATCAATTCTTATGTAGTCAAAGATAGTATCTAATGATATAACCCATTCCTCTGCAATCATAGGATCAGACCCACCAGTAAAATCAACAGGTTTCATCTTTCTAAACTTCTTAGATATAGCCTGTGAAGATCTTGTCGAGCTTGTGGTGGAGAAAGTCATTGATTCTGTTCTTGGTTCTTTGTTGCATATCTAGTAATTGTTGTATCTGTTCACCATATTTTAGTTTGTTGTTGAATGAGATCAGTCAAATTGTCCACCACACTATGATTACCCTCATGATCATCCATTGTCTTCCTTTTTGGTGCCATGACCTGATATACATTACCCAAACTTATTCCATTCATTAGCCAATAATATAATGCATAATCATGACAGTAACATGAAATGAAATATAATCAAATAAACATAAAAGCAAATAAATAAGTAGTTGACAGAGCTTCCCAGCCAGGATGTGTTCATATGCCTTCTTCTGTCTACAGAAATGACTAAACCTCTGCTCTGATACCACAAACTATAAAAAACCTTAACCTAACTGTAGAGCCTAAACAAGCTGATAAGTTAAGTCAAGAAATGTTAATTTTTCATCATTACTATAAGAGAAAGAACTTGAATCATTTTAAACACACCATATACATATATCAACACTAAGTATATCTGTTTACAAAACCATAACAGAGCAGCTTATTTAAAAACAAAACAGAGTTTTTAAAATAAACTACAAAATAGGTCGAAGCATGGCATATGAATAAATCTCTGTCGGCCACTCTAAAGACTTAGTCAACCTCTAAATCTATACTTTTTCACCTGCATCATATGAATCTAATGAGCTAAAATCTCAGTAAGATGAAACTGATGCAATAACAAATAACATATATGCATATCTTATAAATCATTAAATGCAATATTCTATTTAATAACTTTCATTCATAAATCATTCTTTAGGGCCCTTGAAGTGTGGTACCTAACTAATAGCGATAGACCGTGGTTTTTGGAACCTGTTCATAATGATTGGCCAATAAGAGAACTAATACGGGGTTTCCATGCTTGGTCTTTCAATCTCAGGTATTAGCCGTATTCTATCTTATTCATTGTGGCTTTTCTATACCGATTTTTCAACCTCAAGTATTTACCACCATTTGTTGGATCCGCCGGTCCCTCCCGCGTCCCTTATCTACCCGACCATCAATCAAGTACCATACTTCCTTTTTAAAAACCTCAATATATTCTGAATAGTGTCATGCTTCATGAACCATAAATGTATCAAACATTACATCATTTGATAATTAATAACAATCATATTAAAACATGAACAACATTATATGATTCTTGTGATACAGCAAATGAAAGCTTCAACTTACCTCAAGTCCACTTTGTGGCAAGTGAAAAGACCAATCTCTTTGGAAGATAGGATGTGTTAAAGGCCTAACATAATCAAATCATGTACCATTTAATATCCTTTTTATAAATCATTTAGTCTATTCTAGTTAAAGTTCATATACACTTTTCAATCTTTTGTAAACAACTTCATATCAATTACATAACCTTAAAAACAATGCATACTCCATATTTTACTACTAATTCAAGACATTAAATATTAGGGCAGCCATTAAATAACTAATAATTCAAACATAATTATTAGGGCAGCCCCTAAAACATGCACACAATCCAAATTAACATGATGTAAATTCAATTCTAACTTAAATTGATTGTACCCTTCAATTAAGCAAACTAATTGCTATTATTTTCAATCATTCAAAGAAACTCCCAAACACAATATAAGCATTACAAAATTAATAGAAACAAGTAAAATAAACAATTCACAAGACTATCAATTTTTGCTAAAAATTAGCTTAACTAGCTTAGTTTTGGCTTGAATTCAATTTTTTTGTTCTATAGATTTCTATGGATTGAATTCAATTTTTGTGAGTATGAGAGTGTAGAAATTTGGGATAAACTTAGGAGAATAAGGGCTGGTCATTTTTGAGGTGCTTCCACAAGAAATATGGATGAAAATGATTTCTTTGACCTTTCAAAGAGAGGTAAGTGGAGGGTGATGATTGGTTGCATCATGCTTGGTGTCTTCTCATGCTAAAAGCCACATTCATGGGCTAAGGAGATGACAAAAATTGATGCTTTGGTGTTATAATCAATTGCAATGCGGTTTAGAATAGTTTTATGCAACCTAGTCAACCAACTAATCAAATTGCACCATTTTGCATAATTTTAGCTGTTAGCCAATTATAACATATTTCAAGTAAATATTTAGGCAATTAATCACTTTAGCATATAACTAGTATGGAGCAGTACAAATAATTCATTTCATGGCCGTTCAATAGATCAATCTTCCTTAACCGAGATTCTGAGTTTTTCACTGCAAAAAGGGCACTTAAGGAGTATGTTAAATCAAGAAATGAAAGTTTGATCTCATATTTCATGTATTAATGCATGTTAAAGCATAACTAAAGCATATAATAATAATTATTCATGTTCGTGCAATCATGCTATTTGTATGCCATAATTCGATAATGTACATTGATTAGATGCATATTCATTCAAAATGCTTATTATTGGCTATGTAGGAGAGAATTGAGAATTGGACATTACAAATAGCTACCAATCAATAATTGAAATGACAGCTTATGAAGCATTGTATGGAAGGAAATGTGGATCTTTAGTTCATTGGGATGAAGTTGGAGAACGAAGCCTACTTGGTCCAAAAATAGTTCAACATACCACTAAGGTAGTGGAGAAGATACGAGAGAGAATGAAGATTGTGTAGAATAAATAGAAAAGTTATGCAAACAAATGGAGAAAAGATCTAGAGTTTGTCATTGGGGATCATGTGTTCTTAAAAGTAGCTCCCATGAAAGGTGTTATGAGATTTGGAAAGAAAGGAAAACTCATCCCAAGGTATGTCGGCCCATTCGAGATTCTCAAAAGAGTTGGTGATATAGCTTATAGAGTAGCCTTACCTCCATCATTATCTAGTGTTCACAATATTTTCCATGTGTCTATGTTGAGAAAGTACATTTCAAACTCTTCTCATGTGTTAAGTTATGAACCATTAGAATTGACTCTTGATTTAGCTTATGAGGAGAAATTGGTGCAAATTTTGGATCAAAAGAAAAAAGAGTTGAGAACGAAAAAGATTCGACTTGTTAAAGTATTATGGAGGAATCATTCTATAGAAGAGGCCACGTGGGAAAGAGAAGAAGAAATGCAGAGCAAGTATCCAGAATTATTTGGTATATCAAATTTTGAGGATAAAATTTTTATAAGGAATGAAGGATTGTAATGCCCAATTCTCTCCTACATAGCCAATAATAAGCATCTTGCATGAATATGCATCTAATCAATGTGTATTACTGAATTATGGCATACAAATAGCATGATTGCACGAACTTGAATAATTATTATTATATGCTCTAGTTATGCTTTAACATGCATTAGTACATGCCTTTTTGCAGTGAAAAGCTCGGTATCTCGGTTAAGGAAGATTAATGTGTTGAATGGCCTTGAAATGAATTATTCGTATTGATCCATACTTATTATATTATAAAATAATTATTTGCCTAAATATTTGCTTTGAATATATTACATTTGGCTAAGAGCTAAAAATATGCAAAATGGTGCAATTTGATTGGTTGGTTAACTAGATTGTATGAAATCATTTTAAACCTCATTGCACTTGATTATAACACTAAAGCATCAATTTTTGTCATCTCCTTAGCCCATGAATGTGGCCTTTGGCATGAGAAGACACCAAGCATGATGCAACTAATCATCACCCTCCACTTACCTCTCTTTGAAAGATCAAAGAAATCATTTTCATCCATATTTCTTGTGGAAGCACCTCAAAAATGACCAACCCTTATTCTCCTAAGTTCCTCCCAAATTTCTACACTCTCATACTCATAAAAATTGAATTCAATCCATAGGAATTCATAGAACACAAACTACAAGAAACTCCACCATTTTTAAGCTTGAAAACCGTTGATTTTGAAGCTTAATTCCAACTTAATCAAGGTATATTCTTTTCAATGTTTCTTATGATGAATTTGTAGCATCTTGGATGGTTACATGTTTTAGTATATTTTTTGTATGATTGAAAACTTAAGTTACACTTGAAGCCAAAACCAAGCTTAAGCTAGTTTTTAGCAAAATTGATAATCTTGTTAAATATGCTTAATTTACTTATTTCTATTAATCTTGTAATGCTTATATTCTATTTGAAAGTTCCTTTGAATGATTGAAAATAATAGCAATTAGTTTGCTTAATTGAAGGGTACAATCAATTTAAGTTAGAACCGAATTTATATCATGTTAATTTGGATTGTGTGCATATTTTTTGGGCTGCCCTAATAATTATGTTTGAATTATTAGTTATTTAATAACTACCCTAATGTTTAATGTCTGGAGTTAGTAGTAAAATATGGAATATGCATTGTTTTTAAAGTTATGTAATTGATATAGAATTATTTACAAAAGATTAAAAAGTGTATATGAACTTTAACTAGAATAAACCAAATGATTTATAAAAAGGATATTAAATGGTACATGATTTGATTATGTTAGGCTTTTAACACATCCTATCTTCTAAAAAGATTGGTTTTTTCACTTGCCACAAAGTGGACTTGAGGTAAGTTGAAGCTTTCATTTGCTGTATCACGAGAATCATATAATGTTTATTCATGTTTTAATGTGATTGTTATTGTTTGTCAAATGATGTAATGTTTGATGTATTTATGGTTTATGAAGTATGATACTATTAAGAATATAATGAGGTTTTTGAAAAGAAAGTATGGTACTTGATTGATGGTCGGGTAGATAAGGGACGTGGGAGGGACTAGTGGACCTAACAAATAGTGGCAAATACTTGAGGTTGAAAAACCGATATAGAAAAGTCACAATGAATGAGATAGAATACGGTTAATACCTGAGGTTGAAAAACCAAGTATGGAAACCCCATATTAGTTCTCTTATGTGCCAATCATTATGAATAGGTTCCAAAAACCACGGTCTATCGCTATTAGTTAGGTACCACACTTCAAGGGTCCTAAAGAATGATTTGTGAATGAAAGTTATTAAATAGAATATTACATTTAATAATTTATGAGATGTGCATATATGTTATTTGTTATTGCCTCAGTTTCATCTTACTGAACCTTTAGCTCATTAGATTCATGTGATGTAGGGGGAAATGTACAAGTTTAGAGATTGACTAAGTCTCTAGAGCGGTCAGATAGAGATTTGTTCATATACCATGCTTCGACCTGTTTTGTAGTTTATTTTGAAAACTCTGTTATGTTTTTAAATAAGCCGCTCTGTTATAGATAAAAATGAGAACTTTTATTAAATCTATAACTCTAATATTGATGAAAAATTTTCATTTCTTGACTTAACTGTATTAGTAGACCAGACCACGGTTCAGAAACCACCGGTTATGGTTCGGACCCATTAGTTCAACAATTCAAAAAAATTCCGACCCTCAACCTTAACTATCAAGGCCAGTTATGGCCTGAGTTCTGGAACCATCAATTTCGGTTCTGGTTAACCGTTGGTTCCGACCCTTATATTTTATTTTATTTTTTAAAATTTTTTTGAACTTAAATTTGCAAAAAATATTGTTACTTTTTGAACTTAATGAAAAAAAACTTAAATTTGAAAAAAAAATAACTAAAATTTAAGCATATGATCCAAAACAAAAGTAACTAAATTAATTTATAAAATTTCTAAAAAATAATTTTTTCGTTTACATTGTATTAATAAAACACAATTTACTAAATTTTGGTCTTTGGAGTTAATGTTATCATATAAAATCGATCAAACGTTACAATAATTTAATAATATTAAATGAGAAGATAGGGAATAAACTGTAGATATTGTAAAGTAATATTATTAAATATTTTTAAAAAATTACAAATTTACTTATTATTAAGATAATTGTAAAGTAGCATTATTAGATACTTTCCAAAACTTTACTTATTATTAAGATGAAATGTACAATGCTTAAATATAGGATTTGATTTGTAACTTGCTGAAACTAATTAATTAATTTTAAAGAGGGACACAACACCAATTATATTGATTTTCAGAAACAAGACAAGCAATTTGAGGGGAAAAAATGAAAAAATAAATCATGAGACTTATTTATGCATTTATTCAAAATTATAAACATATAGTCCATTGGGTTAGTTGGTTAGAGTGTTCTGTTAATAACTTGAAGGTCATAGGTTCAAAACCTGCATAACACATTTTTACACTATTTTGATTAAAAAATAAAAATAAAAAATAAAAAATTTAAAAAACTGTCGTGTCGGCTTCCAACTCGGCGGTTCACGGGTTAGATGAACCATAACCAGCCCATGAACTCACGGGCCAGTTCACGATTTCGACCTATGAACCGTGGTCAACGGGTCCCCATTGACCATGGTCCGGTCACAAGCCGGGTCTAATTCGGACCCGGCCTGTGGTCGGGTCTATGTATCAGCTTATTTAGACTCTGTAGTTAGGTTAAAGGGTGTTACAGCAGTATCCCTACATCATTCCTAATGAGTAGGATGTCATCAACATATAGAACAACAAATGTCACTGCACTCCCACTAACCTTCTTATACACACAAGGTTCATCTGGGTTTTTATGAAAATCAAACATTTTGATTGTCTCATCAAACTATATGTTCCAGCTTCGGGAAGCTTGTTTGAGTCCATAAATGGATCTATTGAGTTTGCAAACCTTTTGCTCACTCCCACTGGATATGAAGCCTTCGGGCTGCCTCATGTAGATCTCTTCCTTAATGTTTCCATTTAGGAAGGCGATCTTCACATCTATCTACCATATTTCATAGTCATAATATGCAGATATAACAAGAAGAATCTGAATGGATTACGCATTGCAAATGGCAAAAAAGTTTTCTTATAGTCAATTCCTTCTTTTTGAGTATAACCTTTTGTGACCAATCGAGCTTTATAGGTCACTACCTCTCCATTTACTCCAAGATTTCGCTTGTAGACACATTCGCAGCCAATGGGAACAATTCCCTCTAGGGTGTTCACCAAGGTCTATACCTTGTTGGAGTACATGGAGTCCATCTTGGACTGTATGGCTTTACGCCATTTTTTGGAATTAATGTCTGACATTGCTTCCCTATAGGTCCTCGGATCACTATCCAATGGGAGACTCTTCTTGCTGTTCTCTAATAGAAAGTCATACCTTTCAGGTAGTGTTGAGATCCTCTCAGATTATCAGAAGGTACAACCTCAGTCGAAGGGACTTCTATTACGGTATCAGTGGTGTTATGTGGTTCTTGAACTTCTTCAAGTTCCATGACTTGCCCATTTCTATCCAATAGAAACTCCTCCTCTAAGAAGGTGGCGTTCCTTGAAACAAACATCTTTTATTCCGAGGTGTTATGGAAATAATATCCAATTGACTCATTTGGATACCTCACGAACTTGCATAAATTATATCTCATATTTAATTTATCTCCCACTTGTTGCTTCACATAAGCAGCACACCCCCATACCCTAAGGTATTTATAGGAGGGTGACTTGCTACACCACATCTCAAATGGTATTTTGGGCACGACTTTTGATGGCACTCTATTCAAAAAATATGCCGCCGTTTCTAGGGCATAACCCTAGAATGAAAAAGGTAATGTAGTGAAGCTTATCATAGATCGAACCATGTCTAACAGAGTTTAATTCCTGCGCTCAGCAACTCCATTGAGCTGGGGAGTAGCAGGTGGAGTACACTGCGAGAGAATCCCATTTTCTGCTAGATAACTTTAAAACTTTGCACTCAAGTACTCACCTCCTCGATCTGATTGAAGAGCCTTGATACTTAGTCTAGTTTGTTTCTCTACTTCATGTCTGAACTCCTAGAACCTTTCAAAGGTTTCAGACTTATACCTTAAAAGGTACACATAATCATACCCAGAGAAGTCATCAATAAAGGTTATGAAGTAATGAAAATTCCCTCAGGCACTAACACTTAATGGCCCACAAACATCTATGTGGATCAAATCCAACACATTCTTTGCACGTTCCACTTGTTTAACAAATGGAGACTTAGTCATTTTTCCTCTAAGACCTGATTCACATGTTAGCAGTCCTTGCTCTTCCCTAAGGTCAAGCAATTGTGCTAACTTGTTAATCCTCTTTTCAGAAATATAACCTAGTATAGCGTGCCAAAGTGTAAGGGAATTTTGGTATCTTTTTTTTTTACTTTGTTGTATATGCATAACTGGTTTTTGGGAGTAAGTGTGTATAAACCATTTGTTAATGCACCAGAAAAGATCAAAGAAGAATTTCTAAAAATGGAACAGCTTTCATCTTTTATTGAAAAACTAAAACCTTCTCTATCCAAATTTGGAATCAAGATAATATTCTTAATCAATTCTGGTATGTAAAAATAATTGTTTAAAACAAACTTAAAACCATTATCTGAAGCTAAGTACATAGTTCCTACGGCTAATGCAACAACTTTTGCTCTATTTCCCATGCGCAGGACTGTGTCTCATTTACTTAGCTTCCTGCTTCTCGGCATCACCTGCAAATTATTGCATAGATGTGAGCCACAACCGGTATCCAATACCCAAGAATCACCGTTAACTGATAAGTTAACTTCAATAAAGTAAATATCTGAACCTTTCAAGCTTGCAAGAAACTCCTTGCAGTTCCTCTTCCAATGCCCATTTTTACCGCAATAGTGGCATTTGTCATTGGACTTATTAGAGACCTTTAAGACTCCAACCTTGGCCTTGAATCTTTTGGATTTAGAGGAACTATTCCCATTTCCTTCATTCTTCTTAGGCTTTACAGCTTTGGAATTGGACAAGGATCCAATCATCTAGATCGATTTTTCCTTTTTTATGGTGGATTCAAGCGTCTTGAACATGTTGACCAATTTAGTGATGCTAGTCTCCATCTTATGCATGTTGAAGTTCACTACAAATGAGTCAAACGATGGTGGCAGAGACTGCAGGATGAGATCCTTATAGAATTCATTATCCATAACAACTCCAAGGGTTTCGAGCCTTTCTATCAGGCCAATCATTTTCAGCCTATGATCATGAACTGAAGAGCCTTCCATCATACAAGTCGTAAAAAGCTCTTTTGAGATATCGTATCTCGCCTACCAAGTATGTTCACCATATAAATCTTGTAAGTGAACATAGATATCATACGCATGCGCATGAACCTCGTGTTATCTCTATAACTTGTTTGACATCGATGCAATCATATAGCACTGGGCTTGCAGATCATCAACAACTTGTTGCTGATACTATGCAAGCTCCTCCTCAGTTGCATTCTCCGGTGGCCCTACCGAAGGAGGAGTCTCAAGTGTGTATGCTCTCTTTTCAAATTGCAACACAATGTTGAGGTTTCTTAGCCAATCGATAAAATTTGGACCAGTGAGTTTTTTACATCAAGTATGGATGCAATAGGATTTTTACCCATTTCAAAAGTGGATGATCTACAATAGACGATGGAAGGAAATAAGTAAACTATTGTGAATACATTTCATTTATAATAAGGTCTTTAATCATAAATGTCTCCCACTATTTTATTTGAATTTTATCACCCCTAATGGATATCGGGAAATCTTATTTCCTAGTAGGCTTGAGGTCCAATTAGTGCATTCCACTCCCCAATTTTATAAGCCCATAAAATGCACCAAAAGGTGGTTAACTCTTGAACGATTATATCACTATATAACCCTCAAGACCTTTTGCCTCACTTCTTCCCATATGCCCCAATTTTATGAGCTCATATGGTACTAATTGTCAATCAAGACCAATCAAACATCCAAGTAAATGGAGCATCTAAACCTTCCATGACTCATGGCTGAGATAGAGATGAGTCCATTCTACGGGCATCTCTATGCTTAGTAAGTGATCATAAGTTTCCTCCATTAAGTCATCCCACGACTCATAGCCGATGATAGAATGTGGTAGCATCCTCATGTCACTTATTTTTGATAGTAGGCATGGATCGATGAGTCCTATTCAACTTGTCTATATTTGATTGAAATAGAATTTTTCATAAAAATTCTTTAACTTAATTTTTGAAAAATTAAGTGGGGTTTGTTTATTTCTAAGACCTCATCAATTTAATTGGTTGGTTTATTTAATGCATGTCATCACATGTGCACAAAAATTAAATAAACCCTAGCATGCATCTAATACATACTAAAATAAATGGAATGGTCATAGCCCTCTTACCTATGCGACCCAATCGAACCAAAATTGGGTCTAGGTTAATCTAAGGGTAATAAAACGATAACCTACACTATTATATTTATGCATCCCATGCATACATAGGCCTTGGATCTTGAGCCTCCATGGTCCTTCCTTCTTTCGTCCTCCAATTACAAAAGAAAGAAAACCTCACCCCTAAATTATACTCTCTTGTAGAAAATAAAGGTATAATTACATCAAATTAAATAAGAGGCTCAAAGGCCCCGAATTAAAACCCAAAGAAAAGAAAAACAACCATTCACAATGGTCCAAGGCTCTATGATCATCCCAACATACATGCCAACCACATTCATCATATGAATTGAAAGCATATAAATTTACCAAGTTGTTTTCTTTTGTATTTTTTGAAAAGTAGGCATCTTATCTAATTTTTTGAAAAAACATTTTTCAAATATTCCAAAATTAACAATTAATTCCAGAATATTAAAATAAGATTTTTAAAAATAAAAATTGCACAAAATTGGAGACAATTGCCAAAAGCTATCGTCGCCCCATCTACCGTCGTACAACTTCAGCCAGCAACTTTCGCCGTTTGGTCTTCCATTTTGCTTTGCCAACTTGCATCCCATGCATTATCTATTATTTTTATTTTATCTGGGCTAAAAAACTCTCATCAACGAGCTAGTGCGCGGGAGGGGCCTCAGCGCATGCTCAAGTTGATGGGGAAGAATTCTTTCTGCCCTTGACAAAATCTTAATAATATTTAAGCAAAAATGAAGATATATAATATTTTAACATTTAAAATATTTCTATGCACAATAATTAAATTTAAACATGCCCCAATTTACAAAAACACAAATCATGCAAACTAGTTTATCAGATAAACTAATTTATTAATTCACACATAAACTATTAATATATTACTAACCGTGGCTCTGATACCACTGTTGGGTTCGCTATAACCATGAGGTAATGAAAATAGATGGCTATACCAATTCTAGTTTTCAATCCAAGATAAATGACTCAAAGTCTATGTCCAAATATATATTTACCATAATTGTTGGTGTGGTCAGCTAGAAGAGTTCCAAGTAGGAGACTTGTGGATTCTACCACCGAGTTTGAATACAATGCTGCATGTGATGCAGTAAAAGAAGTTGTTTAAATGAGGAACTTCATCCAAGAGATGGGTGTAGTTTCATTCATTCTTGATCCTGTATTGATATACTGTGATAACAATGGAGCTATTGCATAAGTAAAAGAACCAAGATCTCATCAAAGATATAAGCACACTATGAGGCGATACCACTTGATTAGAGAGATAATTGGTAGAGGTGACGTCATAGTGAATAGAGTCGCTTTAGCAAAAAATATAGCACATCAACTAACCAAAACCCTAGCACAAAAGGTATTCGACGGATATCTTGAGAAGATGGGCCTGAAGTATAAGGGCAATTAGCACTAGGGTGAGTGGGACATTATTAGAGTAGTGCTAGGAATGCCAATTAGATTGCGTATTTTTTATATTCTTATATTTATAAAAATAATCTTTTTCAAATTGGATAGAGTCCCTAGACCAAATTTAGTTATGGAGTATGGTCGCACATTTGATAGTGACCATAGAATATGACTAAGGTTTTTGTCTTAAATTAGTTCAGAGTCAAGGGCTTTTTGAAATAGGACAACAAATAGTCCAATAGACTCGCGCATATGATGCATACTAGTATGAGAAAGATGTCTCGCTCTATGGACATTGGTATAGGCACTAATACAGATATGCTGGTGCTTGTTAGAAAATAAGTACACTGAATAGGTCTAGTGGAAATTCTTAATTAGGAATGTTGTTTGTTAATTTTTTTTTTCTATTACGATAGTACACAATTAGTCCTTGGACTTGAGACACCATGGTACCTTTGTGCATGTCGTGTTCCCTTTTGATGCATCTTCTAATTATGTGATAATCACAAAGGAGGTAAGTTGGATGTTGCATTGACATGTATGGAGGTTAATGAGTTGCAATAAAGGATTCATCACTTGTCTGACTAAACAAGTGAATTTCCTATATTTTTGTAGTTCATAGCTCAAAACTCCTTGCCCAAGGTAGGATGAATGCTAGATGAGATTTTCTAACGATTCATCATGAGTCATTGCAACTTGAAAAGGAATCATAGTTATTGAGTCAATTAGGGTTTCGACTAGTAATCCATACCTTGGACTCAATCGAGAGATTAGATGACGGAAGGACCTTACTTGTATGAAACTCGCAATTGAAATAGGTTCACTCGCTTATTCACCTAAAACAAGGTAGTCATGATACACTTGTTAGGTGTTTTTCATGACTTGTGAGGTTCTCAAAATTAAGGAGCAAATTAAGTAATTGGATTATTAATTGAAATAATTATTATTCATAAATTAAAAATATTGCAAACTAACTGCTAGGTTAGTTATGAACCTAAAAGGTCACACACATTTGAGATGAAATATTTCTAATTTAGGAATTGATCTAAAGAATTGGATCCAATTAATTAAAGAAGATTAATTAATTAAGGCTTAAATTAACTCAAGGAGTTGAATTAATTATTCAATTAAATAATTAAATTATTTAATTGGACTTAATAAGATTATAAAGGTTAATTAGAGTGAAATAATTATTTGATTGGATTAAATTAATTGTATAGACCATAAATTAATTTACTCAATTAAATAATTAGATTATTTAATTAGACCTAATTTAATTAGGTGGGCTAGTTGGAATTAATTATTTAAATTTGGGCTTAATCAATTAATTATATTAACTGTGGGATTTGTTTTAAATCTAAGTCTAATTCAAAGAAGCCCAGTAGGAGAGGCCCATCAGAGTTGTTGGAAAAAGATGGAGTCCCAAGAATTTGATATTCTTGAAAACATTTACGTATTTTTGAAATATACAAAAGATAGAGTTGGAAATTTTGGGAGATTTGAAATTAATCAAAAACTTTCCAACCAATAAAAGAGAAGACCAAATATACTAAAAGTGAGACTCTAAGTTTTTTATAACTCATAATAATAATACACAAGGGGGCTAAAAATTAGGAGCAATTTTATACTCCATATTTTTAGCCACTAAGAAGAAAAGAGAGAGAAAATTGTTTCTTTCTTCCATCTTTTATCCAACCAAAAATTTCATCATTCTTCATAGTACTAATTCTTTTATCACAAGTTGATACTAAGAATTAATATTCACAAAAATCAATCTATAAATTAGGTTAGTAAAGGAATCTGGATTGTCAGAGTTCCAATTATGTGTTCTTGCTCAAAGTGTGGACTGCTTTAAAGAGAAGACGCTTGGATCATTGTGAACTAGATTCAGAAAAGGGGCTAGAAATCTATTTCTTCGATAATTTTCATAACTTTTGCAGAAAGTGCAAGTATTTTTGAAAAGAGTGGGTTAATAAAATCCACACTATAAGATCTTTGCAGTAGTTTTCTTTATCAAAAAATGAATACGATGTGCTCTTGCATGATAAAAAATACTACCTACCACCTTGTCGGTATGGATTTTTGATTAGGACAAATAAAATAAAAAAAAGTAAAAAAAAAATGGATGTAAAGAAAAGAGAATGGGAGTTAGAAAAAGCAAATCTTTGATTATCGGCTCTCATAATCTTTTTCCATCTATTAGGTTGCCTCCCATCAAGCATTTCATTTAATGTCATTAGCCCAACATTGCCTCCTTCATTACTCATCAACATATGTTGCTAAAGCTATCGTCCATCCAATCATTATCTTATAATTTTAAAGCACTCAAATAAGTTTGTCTGCTTGTACTTGAGTAAGGTCTTTAGCACTGATGACTAGTGATATTTCTTTCTCACCCAAGTAGACATATTTAAGATGGTTCAAGATTGGTTTAAGCTCTATTGTAGGTGCTATACTATAGAAGGTAGAAGCCTCTCATTAGATATTGGCAATTGAACATAAAAGACAACATACCTTGATTTTTTTGGCAACGAATCCAGTCTCATTATATCATTTTCAATATCCCCAACATTTGCCCATCCATATTTTTTTTTCTTTCAAATCCTCCATAAGGATATGTTTTTGTAAAGTAACCTCCACTCTATCCTTGATAGTGAACTCAAGCATTTGTTGTGACTTAGGATCAATAATGCCAACTGCAGAAACAACATTCACATCAGTAGGATATCTCATGGCTTCAAAAATATTATATTTAATAACCTTGCCATCAAACTCCATAATAAGAGTGTCATCATGAACATTAATCTTAGCTCGGGCTGTCTTCATGAGTGGTCTTTCCAAAAGAATATGTGTAGAATTAGGGCATCTATCATCCTCCATCTCAAGAACATAAAAATCAACAAGGAAAATTAATTTATTCACCTGCATAAAAACATCTTCCACAACCCCTATTGAATATGCATTAGATCTATCAGCCAATTGTATGATAACACTAGTTTCTTTTAAAGGTCTTAGGTTCATAGAAGCATAAATAGGGTATGGAATAACATTAATTGATGATCCCAAATCTAACATGCATTTTTAAAATTTGGTATTATCAATGGTACAAGGATGGTAAAATTATCCAGATCCTTACACTATGGAGGGAGTTTTCTTTGAAGAACTGCTGAAACATTCCCCCCACACTTTTTCATCCCTCCACAACTTCCATTTGATAGTGCATATCTCTTTGAGGAACTTAGTATATTGAGGCACCTGCTTGATCACATCAAGAAGAGGGATATTTACCTCTACTTTTTGAAAAGTTTCAAGGCTCTCATTTTCTTATAATTTGCTAACTTGTTAGAAAAAGGTGGATGTATCATATAAGCATGAGATAGAGGTTTAGGAGTGGTTATCGATATTAGATTCTCCTTAGGATGAATAGTCTTGTCAACAACTTTTTCATTTTGAAGAGTTGTGATGGAATTAGCCTCATTGATTGAATTTTCACGTGAAAAAGAAATATGACACTGAGTGAAGGATTAGGTTGAGGTTGAGCATGAAATTAACCTTTTTCATGAGTATTCAAAGAGGTTGTCAATGTTGAAAGTGTGTTTTTGATTTCATTGATGGATTGTGAAGTCTAGTTATTGATGTTTGTTTGTGCATGCATAAATTCTTGTAAAGTTTCTTTAAGAGATTTTATATGTGGAGCTAGATTGGTAGTTTTTGTGAATATAGCAGTTGGGTACAATTCTCATCTTGCCAACTAAAATTGAAATGATTTCTCCATTATGGATTGTAAGATTCAGATTATGGAGAATGAAAAGACCTTTTGAATTTGTTCATGAAATTTTATTATATTGGAATATTTCAGCATTCATTGGTGGAGTATCCCACAAGTCCACAAATGCGACAAACTTCTTCATCTTCCACAGATCTGATTTTTTTTTTACTTTTTTAAGTTTTATGGCCTCAATTTTTCTTGTTAAAGTAGCAATCCTAGCATTTAGATCATCTTCTTAACAAAGGTAATATTTTCATTTATTACTATTAGCAAGATTAGATCTAATAAAACTTTCGGAAAAATTAATACTATGCCATGATTGAGAGTTTTCTACCAAATTGTCTAGTTATTCTAGGGCTTCATTAGGTTCTTTATCAAGAAACTCATTAGTACACATTATTTCAATAAATTATTTTGTTTTATGAGTCCAAACCTTCATTAAAGAAACTAATTAAGCACTATCTTTCAAACGACAACAAGAGTGCTTAAAGGTATAAATTGAAACTTTTGTTTGTCCTTACAACCATTAAAAATTACGAGATCATTAAAATCACATTGGATCTGGGGTGTTGCTGTAATTGTTTTGGCATGTTTTGTTTAAAAAAATTATTTTTCCACTGCGCACAAGATCAAGCGAACCCAACATCAACAACCTCAAAAACCGTAGGTCCATCATTAACTCCATTTTTGTGAGACAATATAGTTGGATCATTCTCAGTAGCAGTAATGATATATCTTTGAATTATTTTTTATTTAAGCATCAAGTGAAGAGGGTTTTTGATAGGAATGAGGAGGAATTTAAAATGGAGATGAAGGAGTGCTTGCTAGCGGAAGGGTCTGGTGGCTTTGTGAGGAGTGGCGTTTGAATTTGGAAGCCAAGAGAAAGCATTTTCAAAGAGACTTTTGAGCTATTAGGGTTTCAACTAATAATCCGTATCCTAGGGCTAATTGGGAGATTTGTTGATTGAAGAACCATACTTACATAGTGCTCGTAATTGAAAGGGTTCGCTACTTCAACCATATCTAGGTCTTCATAGCTTATTGCTAAAAGATAACTATGAATTGTGGGTACTTAGAATTAACTAGATGATAATTAATTAGATTGATTAATCAAAATAATTTGGTTGTTCAAGTTAAGCTAGAAGAGTTGTGAGGCAAGTACTAGCTAATTGGTAAACCGACGGGGTCCCACACTAACTTGGATAATTTCATTTTTTGCCTTGGGAATTATACAAATTTTTGAATTAAATAAATTACTTAATGTAATTAGTTTATAGCGCTTAAATTAATTCAAGTGTAGAATTGATTTAATTATTTTATTAGATCAATTAATTGGACCTAAGTAGGTTAAAAGCCTAATTTGGAATAAATATTTAATTTCTTAAATTAATTAATTTTATAGGCCATAATTAATTCATGGGATGAGATAAATTTAAATAATTGAATCAATGTAACACCCACACCACTAAATATAGATATTGATATAATAATAATATTGACAAGGTAGCACATTTATACATATATATATAAACAACATGTGCAACATAATTTGTTCATATATGCGTATGTATAACCTTTTTTTTTGTTTTTGACAGAACATTGATAAAAGTAAAATATTTCCACATCCTACAACACTGTATATATGCATAGGTAATTATTAAAATATTAACAAGGTCTATCAAAATCATCATAAGCTCAAACTCCCTGTCATAAAGGAGTTGTGAAAGTGATATACACGATAAAGTCATTAATATACTGTAAAATTAAAAGCACATCCCACAAAATAGCCCAATAGGTTGTCAACCACATACATTGATCTTTGAAAGCCTACAGTAGCTCCACTGCAAGTCCAGTAAACCAGAGATCTCAAGTCTCACCACATTCACCTACAATGCATGAACTATATAAGCTAATGTTCAGTAAGAAAAAATCATGTATGCCAAGAGTATAATATAAATCTCATGCAACTAAACTTTAAGATATGATGCTAGAACTGTGTTAAATTTAAGTACTCATAAAACAAAGAGCTTTTATTCAAAATCACTTTATTTTATTACGTTGCACCAGAAAGATCTCTGCATCAAATGGGCATAAACAAATTGACTCAATCCAGGGCATCTTCTAGGATCACTAGAGGCCCACCCCCTGTCTTCCCTTATGATCCTCTAGAAGTCTTCCCACCGGCGAAGTCAATAAGGGCACAATCAAGTGGTCCACCCTCTCGTAACCACCAGAGGCACACCCCCTGTCAACCCCTATGATCTTTTGAGAAGTAACACTCATAGCACCCCAAAATATCACATAAGCATGCCTCGCAAGCATTAGTACACTAGTAGTGGCAAACCAAAATATTTTCTTTCTAAAAATCATGTCTCAAATCACATCATGCATGTAAGAGCCTCAACTATACTCATTTACCGTGCATGTACATGTAAATGCTCATGAATGGTATGTTCAATATGAAATGAAAGTCATCTTGCTCTCAACATATTTCAAGAATCATATGAATCTTAAAGTACATATTATACTTGTCATCAAATCAATTTAAATATCATCAACACATTAGGTATAAATGCTTCAAGATATAATATGTTCATGCATTTAGTTGCAAATGGATCTTTGCTTACCTTTAATCAGTTGTGTGTTACATATAGGTTTCTTAAGTATTACTCCCCAACCCTAGATGTGAAACAATCTATACAAATACAAGATATCAATCACCATACTCAATTGACAAGCTCAATATACCTAATGTAGTATAAAGATGTTGAATCTCAATTTAATTAAATAACCTTACCACTTACAAACTATAACCAAATACAACCTTCTACGCACCTTTGTTCTACATCTTAAATATATACTAACCTTGCTTAATTGATGTGTTATAACTCTTATAACACTCCCCTAAATTTTAAGGATCAAATTAACCACAACTATGTTGGAACATGTTAATGAACCAAATGGAACAGATTCACAACTTTATATTTTCTTGCTGCCACATTAATTTACATGATGATTTTGACACCCATAGACATATTCATTCACTCCCCAATTTTTATTACCCTTAGCTAACATCAAATGTGACAGTTTTGCACACTTCATAACATTAATGGTTTTGGCACCCTTAAGTATATTAAATCACTCCCAACTTTTGACCACTCTTAGATAACATATACAAAGAGATAACTAGACCATAGTCTTGAAAAAACTAATGGGTTTAATACTATAAAACCAGTCCCCTTCACATGAGATAGAATCTGAAATTCGATGGAGACAATTCTGAGCATCTCTTTAATTATCATGTCATATTTTAATTCCTAAGCTATCCAAACGTAAATACATAATCTTATCTCTTATATAAAAACATTCATAATGATAAATATAGAATTTACCCAAGGTTTCTTGCATATTTTAAGTTCAATAAACTAGAAATCAGCATATATATAGATTTTGCCCTTTAGTGGTTCTACAATATGTTTGCAACCACAAATCATTCTTTTATGCATAATAACCCTATAAATAACCTCTAACATCATCATGAACATGATAAGAATCTTAAAAAATTACAAAACCCTCAAATAATATAAAAATAGATGTCAAAACTGTATATGAACCTCAACTATGCCAGTTTCAGCTTCTACTTGTGATTACTACTTCCTTTTGCTTTCTTTGCCCTTTTCTATCACTTGGAATCACTTGGGACCAGCTTAGAGAGATTTTGACATAAATTGGGACATTGAAAATGACTGACAATGGTTGATGGTCGTCCGTAAATGGCCAAGAGTGAAGGAAAGCTTGAGGTGGCACTAGAGGTGCTTGCTTAAGATTGATAGCAAGCATAGGTAGCAAGTTGTGGTATAAATCTGATCTTTCACCTATGTTTTAAACCTAGATCAGATGTGTCTTACAATACATTAATTTTATTGCATCCTATTTTAATTACCACAAGATCCCATAGATAATTCATAAGCTAATTTCCTAGTCATTCATTTAATTTCTTACCTGATTGTCACCCGATTCTTAAATAATTATCCATATAAAAATTATATAAGCTTATACATAAATGAATATTGTAATATCACCTTCGAATCATATTATCTTATGTACAATGTCCCAAATATACAATTTATCTATATATACTTTGAAATACCTGGATGAAATTGAATCAAATCGTATAAGCTTACTAGTAACAACTTTAACACTTCCAAAATTATAACCTATGTATCCCATCGATTCCAATATTGATCAATCTCATTTTCTTATTATTTCAATTTAATTTTGATTACTTATAATATGATGATCGACAACTAAGACCATATAAAATTTTCAAGAAATTTAATGATCAAATATGATTATAAGGTAAAACGGATCATGCCATGCTAGTTGCAATGCAAAACCTTATGAATAACATGTAATGCAAGAATCATATTGGCCAAGTAAGTAGTGTGAGGCACGTTTATTAAAATTAATTAAATTAGTCTTGACTAATTAATTAGGCCTAGGTCCATTAGGTGTGGGATTGATGGAGATTAGGCCCATTTGGGATTACAGTTGGAGTCCAACCCCTAGAGATAGAAGGAATGAAGTGTCCTTATGAGATAAGGACATCATCCATTAGAGTAGGAGATAATGGAGGACTTGGAGTCCAAAATGAGGTGCAACTTTAAGGCTGATGAAATCCCAAAGTGGATGGTTTTGGAATGGGACTTCACATAATTTTTGCTAGAAATTCCATCTCTCTTGGATATGTTCTAATCTGAAAAATTAGTTTTCTTCTCATGCAAAAAATTCAAAAAAACCCTACACCCTCTAGCCCACTAGAATCGACCATCTCTTATTTTCTTTCTACCCTATTTAATTCTTGATTCCTCTTTCACAAGTTGAATTAGGAATCAAAATCAAACACCTAAACATATAATCATTGTGTGTTCAATTTTTCTAGATCCTACACATCCTAGGTTTGAATTATTGAATTAGACTTACTAGCATAGGATCCAAATGTGAGTGAACATCTAAGGTGTGGATATATTTAAATGGGAAACACTTGGAGCTCTAGGAGAATCAATTCAATTATTGGTCTTTAGAATTAGGATTGTGGACTTGACGAAAGTGAAGATAATGATTTGGATATTTTTAAATCCTCATCAAAAATTGGAAGCAATTAATGGTATAATCCCTAAACTTTCCTACACAAGTATTATTATTGCATACCTAATCCATTTGCTTGAGCAATGGGATACATGGATTTACACGTACTTGTACATATTTTATTAAATTTTAAATTTTCATTACATCACATATTTTAGGATCGTGCAAACCCAACAATAGTACCAGAGCCTAGGTTATATGATAAATAATACTTCATGATTACATCTTATTCAAATTTATGCAATAAATTGATTTTAGGATTGTGTGATAATTTGATCATGTGTTTTTTTTATTTGGGACTAACTAATTAATATTTTTACTTGTTAAAAACACTAAAAAAAAGTCAAACACTAAGGTCCCACATTCACTGACATCGTTGGTCAACATGTGATGTTGGGTGGGTAGCCAATTATGGCTTAAGAATTGGCAACAACAGCCAGTGCCTAGGCTATGTGGGTTGCCCGCGCTAGTCAGGCTTTCGATGTATGGTAGGCACGTGCCTAGCCATATTAGTGATGGGAAACTATAGCCTGACAAAGGCTAAGTATTCGGTAGCAGCTAAGTGCCCCCCCCCCCCCCAACAATCCAAGATTTGTGAAATCTTAGTCTTGTTATGCCATGACTGCTACAACTTTAAGGTTGCAAACCCAAGTGTAGGTTGTGTTAAGTAATAAATTTATTAGGAGTTTGAGATCGATCCATAGGGAAGTTGTTTGAAGTTTCAAGTTTATATTTCTTAGAAGATGAACTGAATGTGGTTTATATTACAAAAAAAAATTGTGCTATAACTAAAAAATCAATGTAATAAAAGTATTGAGGATTAGGGATCCGCTCTTGAGTTTTGGATAAAGGAACGCTTACTTATTATTTTTTTACCTCTTTTAAATGTCCTTATTGAAGTCTATACACAATGAAGGTTCTAAAGGGAAGATGTTATCAAATACCTCATGCATTAAGGTAATCATGATATTGTCTTACTGTTTGTAAATTATCACTTGACACCAATACTTGTTTACGGGATCAAGTATTTATACACATCTTTATCTATAACAAATCAAGGTTTTACGTTAGCAGTTGGTGGAGTTGAACTGTACAATAAGCTAAATAAGTTCAAGTATTTGTTGTGCCATTGGTGATTCATAAATCAAGAATCGCCACTAAACAAGAAGGGTTTTAACAGCAACACGTATTTATGGGATTAAGTATTTATGCATACCTTTGTCTACAATAAATCAAGGTTTCATGTTAGCAGTCGGTGTAGTAGAACCGTATAATAAGCTAAATGAAATCAAGTATTTGTTGTACCATTGGTGATGTATAAATCAAGAATCACCACTAAACAATAAGGATTTTAATATCAACACTTATTTATGGGATTAAGTATTTATGCACACCTTTGTCTACAACAAATCAATGTTTCACGTTAGTAGTCGGCATAGTAGAATTATATAATAAACTAAATAAACCCAAGTATTTATTGTGCTATTGGTGATACATAAATCAAGAATCACCATAAAACAAGGAGGGTTTTATTCAAAAATTATAATAATAATACAACATACCTAAACATTATGCACTTTTATAACTGTTCCTCTTCCTCCATCAAATGGTTCACCCTTTCTTCTCAACTAAATGAAATTTAGAAAGATAAAATAAAAGTAGAAAAAAATAAAAATAGAAGAGAAACTAAAGAATGGATTTCTATTACTACTAGAAAACTTAGCCTAAATAAGGACAACAATAAAAAAAAATCCTTTCTAAGGGTTTTTGTGTGTCCTCAATGATATCCAAGAGCCCTATTTATAGTAGAAAAGTATCATATTCACTCCAAATACACTCCAAATTAACTTTATATGTGCTCTAAACTCATATGTCCTTTTTAGATCTAAATTTTATCACATATAATATTTTTTTCCATATAATCAACTGATTTTGGAATATTATTCAATGTAAATGCTATGTATTTTCTGTTAGCTTCATTTTCTAACTTGAATCACCTAATTCCAACCACTAGGTCCTTTCTAATATGCACATTTGGACGAATTTTTTGTAATAATCATGGTTGAATTGGGTTGAGCTTCCAACATCAAAGTTGTAGTCCTATATCATGGCTTTCAAATAAATCAAGATTAAGGTCCACAGAGCTTTTGAACATGGAGTTATACCCAAAATACAAAAATTGCACAAGTCTGGAAACATGTTTATTTTGAATTTAGTACAAGCCCAACAATCATTTGCAAAGTTTAAGTGATTTCTTGCATATATTTTGATCTACACATGATGGACTTGGGAAAAAAATAGCTATTTTCTTCTAATTATGATGCTTTTTTGATCCAATAAAATATTATCTCTTAACTTGCTCATGAAACGTGTTGGATGCAATCAAGCAAGTTCTATATTATGCCAAGTTTTTGAAAGATTTGTGCACAATCAAAGAAAAATATCATGTATAAAAGAAGGCATTTTTAATTGAAAGTGTTAGTTCAATCATTCAACAATTCACTCCACCCAAGTGCAAAGATCCAAGTTGTCCAACCATTTCATGTACCATAGGAAATACTAGAATAGAATGTGCTTTGCTGATGTTAGTACTAGTGTAAATCTTCTACCTTTTTCAGTTTATGAATAGGTAGGTTTTTAAGAACTCAAAACAACTTCCACTGTACTTTAACTAGCTAACTGTTCAATTAAAGTTCCAAAGAGAGTAGTAGAAGATGTGTTGGTGCAAATTGATAAGTTTACTTTCTAGTGAATTTCATTATTTTGAACACATAGCCTATTACACATACACATACATAGATTCCTATCATTTTCGGTTGCCCTTTTCTTGTCACTTCTATTATTAATTATAGGAATGGTATTTTGAAGTTATTTTTTTGGAAATATGACATTAGAACTAAATGTGTTTAATATTTGTAAGCAACCTGCAAATAATGTCAAAGTACAAGAAGTGGATTCAATTGAGGAACTTGTTTATGAATATTTTACTATCACTAATTCCTTTGATCCTCTAGAAACTTGTTTTGAAACTGAAAGTATTTGTAAAAAGACATACTTTAATACTCTCTCTGAATTTTCACAGGTGCAAGAAAAACAATTTTGGAAGCCAAGGTTTGAAAAACTTTCGTTATCAACAGTACAATCTATTCCATCAAGTATTAAAGTTCATATGATTGATTTGAAACTATTACCATTTGATTTGAAATACTCTTTGTTAGGTGAGAATGAGACTTTTCTAGTAATAATTTCTTCCAAACTTGATGCATCCCAAGAAGATAAGTTGATCAAAACTCTGAAAATGTATAAGAATGCTTTAGGATGGACCATTGCTGATATTAAAGGTATTAGTCCTTTAATTTGCACACATAACATCTATCTAGAGGAAAATGCTAAACCATCTAAAGAGATACAACGAAGGCTAAATCCTAATATGAAATAAGTAGTGAGAAATAAAGTCATTAAGTTCTTAGATAATGGATTCTAACAATAAATGGGTAAGTCCTACTCAAGTTACACCCAAGAAATCTTGAGTTACTATAATCAAGAATGAAATTGATGAGTTAATTCCAACTAGAACTGTTACTGTTTGGTGAATGTGCATTGACTATAGGAAATTCAACTCAGTGACTAGAAAAGATCATTTTCCATTACTGTTTCTTAGATGGATATTTTGGGTATAATCAAATTGGAATTGCACTTGAAGATCAAGAGAAAACAACTTTTACATGTCCTTTTGATACTTTTGCATATTGAAGGATGCCTTTTGGATTATGTAATGCACCAGCTATATTCTAACGATCTATGCTTAGTATTTTTAGTGACATGGTTAAATGTTTCTTAAAGTCTTCATGGATGATTTTTCTATTTTTGGTAATTCATTTGACATTTGAAGGTTTTGATCATGTGTGAAGAAAAAAATCTTGTACTCAATTAGGTGAAAAGATACTATTTTTGAATGGACTAAAAATTGTGAAAATACTTTTGTTAAGCTTAAAAGCATGCTTACGTCTACCCCAATCATGCAGACTCCAGATTGAACTTTACATTTTGAAATAATGAGTGATGCTAGTGACTATACTGTTGGAGCTGTCTTAGGACAAAGAAAAGATAAGAAACCATATGTTATTTACTGTACAACTAAAAGTCGAATAGTGATCAATTAGATTATTCAACCACTGAAAAAGAATTACTTCTTGTAGTTTTTGCATTAGATAAATTTAGATCTTATCTTGTTGGTTCACTAGTTGTTGTTTTCACTGATCATACAACTTTGAAATATCTTTTTCAAAAAAAGATGCCAAACCTAGATAGATTAGGTTGATTCTCTTACTCCAAGAATTCAACATCATTATTCAAGATAAGAAAGGAGTAGAGAATGCAGTGGCTGATCATTTATCGAGACTTGTTTGTGATGACTCATTTCAAACCACACCCATTAATGATACTTTTCTTGATGAACAACTATTCAATGCTTCTATTTTACCTTGGTTTGCTAACATTGTTAATTTTTTCGTGACATAAAAGATGCCACTGTATTAAAATTCCCAAGATAAAAAGAAGTTTTTGACCAAGGTGAAAAACTTTTATTGGGATGATCCACATCTATTCAAATATTGTCTTGATCAAATCTTTCAAGATGCGTGCCTGACAATGAGAAAGATAATATTCTTAAATTTTGTCATTCAAAATCATGTTGTGGTCACTTTTTGGCAAAGAAAACTACTGCAAAGATCTTGCAATGTGGATTTTATTGGCCAAATCTTTTCAAAGATACTTACACTTTTCTGTAGAAGTTGTAAAAATTGTCAAAATTAGGATCCACTTCAAAGCGAAACATGATGTCCTTACACCCCATCCCAGTGATTGAAATCTTTGAATGTTGGGGTATTGACTTCATGGGACCATTTTCATTATCATTTGGCTTTATTTACATATTGATCACTATAGATTGTCTCAAAATAGATCATGACAATTCTCTGTCGAAACAATGATCATAAAATAGTGATAAATTTTTGAAAGAAAATATTTTAAGTTGATTTGGAATACCTTAATCCATCATCAGTGATGGGAAAAAATATTTTTGAAATAAAGTTTTTAAAACTTTAATGAGGAAATATGGGATCTTATATAAAGTTTCAACCCCTTATCATCTTCAGATAAATGGACAAGTTAAACTTTCAAATAGGGAGATAAAATAAATTTTGGAAAAGATAGTTAACATAAATCGTAAAGATTGGCCTCTTAGACTTACCAATACACTTTAAGCATATAGAATTACTTTTAAAACATCAGGAGACATGTCTCTTATAGGATAGTTTATAGAAAACCGTGTCATTTACCTTTTGAACTTGAACATAAAGTTTATTGGGCAATCAAACTGTTTAACTTCCACATTAATAAAGCTTCAAAATTGTGCAAATTGCAAATCAATGAACTTCAAGAATTCAAAAATGATGCATATGAGAATTCTAAAATTCACAAAGCAAGAATCAAAAAATTTCATGATAATAAAATTTCAAGAAAAACTTTGAGGTTGGTCAAAAGGTTTTGCTTTATAATTCTCGATTACATTTATCTTTTGGAAATTGAGATCAAGGTGGAGTGCTCCTTTTGTTGTAAAAGAGGTATATCCTTATGGGGTGATTGACATTGAGAATCCGAGAAATGGTAGCATATCCAAATTAAATGGCCAAAGACTTAAACCATTTCGAGAGAATCAATTTTCATAAGAGAAAATTCTATTTCTTTCTAACCTTTGTTATGATTAGTATGTGTATATATATACGTATTTTCTCTAACTTTGTTTATTTTGTAGGCTTTCTTTCTTTTATTTTTTCTTTTCCTTTCCCAATTAAGTGATGGATAATGATACTCTGTGGCTATTGAAGTCGGACTTATCAGTTTTCCAAACAACTGTAATCTTTGTACAAAATTTCTCTCTTTTTCTTATTATCTTTTTTTGTTGTTTTCAAAATGAATGACATTCTTCTAACTCTCAAGAAGTAATTTCTTTTTCTTCCTAAAAATTAATTTTAAAAGTTTGTAAAACCAGGATTGAAAGATTAAGGATGCTTATGCACCAGGGTATCCCAATGGACTTATGATGGATAATTCAAGCAAAGGTAAGAGTAGTAGGTGAATTTTCACATGAGTTCTCAAACTTGCTTACTAGATACATACTTCGTTTTAGTAAAAGCAAATATTAAAAAAAACAAAGGGCAAAAAAATGCAAGTTAGTAACAAATGTGCTCGATGGACTTGCAACACAAAGTGTCATTCCTTAGGAATGGTTTCTAAAATTAAGAAGATAAAATTCATTTCATGATGGATGGACTGAGTAAGGAGTCTTTAGATGATATTATATTGACTCTTGAGACGCATTCATGTGGATTAGTACAATGTGCAATTCTTGATTTATGGAATTACTTTTGGGATAAATATGAGCGTTATAGTCTTGAGAATCTGATATTAATAGACCCTATTTGCCAGTTTATAAGAAAATTGGATGGGAAGCATATCCTCGATCCATAGAGGGTGTTTAAGAAATTACTGGACATAAAACCAGAAGAAGATGTGAGCCATAGTCACATGTACATTCACTTGCAGTAGTTATTGTTTTTTCAAACTTTATGTCCATATTTTCAACATTTCTGATAAAAGAAAAAAGACGTGTAATAAATATATTCCTTGTTCACACCTCAATATGTAGCACCGTACTTACTTCATTTTTACACAACTCATTTTCTACTCTCTATAAAAAAAAATAGAAGTCTCTTCCACTCGCAAGTTCAACTATATTTGTATATTTTGTGAAACTAATCCAGAAAAAATGGTGAGTTTATAGGGGTAACCAATAACCTTTGTAGAACTTTAGCAGAAAGAAAAATTTATTTAGTGTATGGGGGAGACAGTCTATGGTTAATGGGGAGTGTTGCTACTTCTGCTTATGTAAAAGAAGTTAAAGTTTTAGGAGTTATCCCAAAATTTTTAATAGTATAGAATATCACATGTATGACCATTGGAGATAAGCTAAAAGTGTCACATATTCACGACAGAATGCCTAACATGTTAAACAATGCGAATACATTCATCACCACTCTACCTAGTAGTTTTGGTATATTGGGGGAATTATTCCAAGTTGTCTCTTGGGCACAACTCAACATTCACCAAAAACCTATAGGTATTCTTAATGTTAATGGTTTCTTTAATGGTTCGCTATCTTTTGTAGATCATGCTGTAGAAAAAGGTTTTATTTCACCATCTACGAGATGAATTCTAGTTTCTACTTCAACACCTAACCAATTGTTTGATCAACTTCTAGCATATGTGCTAGAACCTGGTCCAGTATTGGCTTGTGTGGATTATTTCACTAGGGACAATGGTCAAAAATGCAAATTAAATTCGACTCTCAGCCTGTGAAATTTATCCTTAATGGTTTCAACTAATAGTGTATATATTGTGTTGTTTCAACTTTATTTTCCAATAAGTCACATTTCAAGTAGTATTTTCTAAACTAGACTTTCTTATCTATTTTAGACATTAGGGATAATGTCTCGATTAGGTTGGGGGAGGGGATAGTTGATATCATGTCTTGTGTGTTCAATGTGTATTTTTCTAGATTTAAAAAAAAATAAAAAAAATTCAAGCGTGTTTTCTTTTGGGTATGTTGAAACATAAAAAAGGGTGGTAGAGTGAAGGAAAACTATAACACTCTTGAGACGTACCCCTATGTTTTTTTTTCATAACATAGGAAAGTTTTTAACAAAAGTTTGTGAATTGTCAATTTTTTTTTAGTTGTAGATGTTCTACCAATTTCAATGATTAAGATTAAGCACGAATAATGTAGTTTGATTGATGATAGGTGTTGTTTTGAACTTTTATGTTGTTTTTTGGTTAATATATTTTTGTGATAATTATTCTCAAATAGTTATTTTATTCAGTGTGAAAGCAAGTATGTCAAAATAGGTAGTCTTTGCCCTCGCTTTAATCATCACTTGGATTTTCAACATGTAGGGGTTGAGTGTTATAACTTTTCCTTTTGTTCTGTCAAGGCGAATGATTGGTTGAGCATCATTTGAAGAGCGATTAAGGCATTAGGCTTTCTAGCACCATGGCTAAATCAGCTTGTTCCCTATGTGATGTTCGAAGAGAATATCTCCCATAGTGAGCCGCTTTAAGTCTTTCAATCAATAAGCCTATTTATGTGGTAACCATATCTTCTTACCTAGCCTATATACACTATTATGCTATCTTTATTCTAAAAATAATTTGGAGCTAAATTTGTGTTGGGATAGAAGATAAGTGTGGGGGAGTTTCATTTCTAAAAACAAACAAAAAAAATTACTTAGTGTTAAAAATATTATATTTTGCAACTAAAAATGGGATGTTGTAAAATCAATTAAAATGATGAAGAGGGGTCCAATTCAATAATAATAGGCATCTGCGTTGAAATTCGTGGAGTATGAGAATTCTTCATTGATAAACTCTATGTTTCTAATCCCGTGAAGTTTTTAGAACCTTTGTTGCATCTTATCATTTTATTTCATAGCCACACCACTACCCTTTGGCCCTATTACAACCTTCGTTGAAAACCTTTTGATTTTATGTGGTGCCTTTGGTATAGTGGAGATTTGTATCAAATGAAAAGTCTTTGATGTTTAACTCTTCCATTAGAGATTGGGTGATAGTTTTTGTGAGGTTCTATTGGAATTCACTTCTTTGAAGTATGCATGGTTTCGTCACTGTTGACATTAACTATTCACACACGCGCTTGAGTATGCTTATTATGGAAATGTAATAACTTTTGAATGACTAAAGGTTAGATTCAACACTTGTTTGATTTCATTTCCATATTACTTTGTTAGTTTTTGAGAATAATGGCTAGAAGTTAGTTATCATAGGTGTCTATGGGTATCACCACTGGAAATTCTGACGATACTATAACTCATCCTCTATGGGCTATCTAGGGGTTTAAAGGATTGTTGCATATGCTAAATGCAATCATGATTTCCTATAAAAGTGGATTAGTTTAGGTTTGTTTTACACTCTTGAGACGTACCCAAGTGCAGGTTGTGTTAAGTAATAAATTTGTCGAGAGTCTAAGGTCGATCTACAAGGAAGTTGTTTGAAGTTTTCGGGGTTTATACTTCTTAAAAGATGGGGTGAATGTGGTTTAAATTAGAAAGAAAAAATTATGCTATAACTAAGAACTCAAAGTAATAAAAGTACTGAGGATTAGGAATTCGTTCTTGAGTTTTGAATAGAGGAATGATTATTTATTATTTTTTCCTTCTTTTAAATGCCAATATTGGAATCCTTACAGAATGAAGATTTCAATGGGAAGATGTTATCAATTAGCTCATGCATTAAGGTATTCATGATATTATCTTACTATTTGCAAATTATCTCTTAACACCAACACTTGTTTATTAGATCAAGTATTTATGCACACCTTCGTCTACAACCAATCAAGGTTTACGTTAGTAGTCAGTGTAGTAGAACCATACATCAAGCTAAATAAACCCAAGTATTTGTTGTGCCATTAGTAAACCAAGAATCGCAACTAAACAATAAAGATTTTGACACCAAAATTTATTTATGAGATTAAGTATTTATGCATATCTTTGTCTATAATAAAGCAAGGTTCCACGTTAGCAGTTAGTACAGTAGAACTATACAATAAGTTAAATGAACACAAGTATTTGTTGTGCTATTGGTGATACATAAAATTACCAGGAGGGTTTCAATCAAAAATAAAAAAAAATAAAATTTAGAAAAACACAATGAAAGTTGAAAAGACTAAAAATAGAAGAGAAACTAAAGAATACATTTCTCTTACTTACATTACTACTAGAAAACTTAGTTTAAAGAAAGACAATAATAAAAAAAAAATTCCCCTCTAAGGGTTTTTGTGTTTTAGTGTGTCTTGAATTCCATCCAAGAGCCCTTATTTATAGTAGAAGAGTGACAAAATTGGCATCTCCAAATTCACTCCAAATGCACTCCAAATTAACTTCAAATGTGCTCAAAATTTTCATGTCCTTTTTATATCCGATTTTTTTCATATATTTTTCTCCATGTAATCAGATGATTTTGGAAATGTTATCAACATAAAAGCTTTATATTTTTTGTTAGATTCATTTTCCAACTCGAATCATCTAATTTCAACCACTAGGGAGAAAATTATAGATCTTTTCAAATACACACATTTAGATGAATTTTCTGCTATAGTCAAGGCTAAATTGGGCTGAGCTTCCAACATAAAAGTTATATTTCTATCTCTTGACTTTCAAATGAATTATGATTTAAACCTTTAAAGCTTTTGGAAAAAGAGATATGCCCAAAATACGAAAACAACACAAGTTTGAAAACATGTTTATTTTGAATTTAATGCAAGCCCAACAATCACTTGCAAAGTTCAAGTGATTTCTTGTATATATTTTGATCTACACATGATGGACTTAGGCAAAAATTTCACTTTACTTCTAATTGTGATGTTTTTTTTATTCAATAAAATATTATCTTCCAACTTGCTCACGAAACGTGTTGTCTTCTTTGGTTTTATTTTGGCTCTTTTTTATATTTTTTCATTGATTTCCTAACACAAAACATTAATAAAACTATAATATTAACAAGAATAAAGCAAGAAAAGTATAAAATATTTGATACAAAATTATATCAAAATATGCACTTATCAATGGTGTGACACTAAGGCTCACCCAAGTACTAGTTTGTGCATGTAGTAGAGTGCCTAGGGTACTGGCCATCATCAAGTGTTGTTGAGCATTGGTAGGCTATGTAAACCCAACACCTACTGGGACCCTAAGCTAGATGTTGGGACACGACAGGTACTAGGCAACAATGCCTAACCACCGTGTATGCATACAGACTGCAAATGGTAGCTTGCGGTGATGCACATGCGCTGTTGCCCCATCTTATCTCGACATATAAATTATTACAAAAAAAATCTGAGTTTTTCATTTTAAAATTGTAACAATTTTAATTTATGAAAAAATAATATTTTCAAAAAATTAATTCTCAAATTCGAAAGAAATAGCACATAACAAAAACTATAAATTTACATGTTTTTCGCAATCATATAATGATTGAATAAGCATGTGATTGGATGATCATGGACCTTAAATCAATATGATTGGTTTAATTTTTATTCAATCATTGATATTTTTGGGTTTTAATTAAATTGAGGCTTATGAGTCTACTCTTTTCTCTTATTTTATCTCAAATGTAAAATTCATCTCTCTCCAATTTACTTCTCCTAAGTGTAATGAGAGTTGATTAATCAGTGAGATTTTATTTTAGTAATTGATGGATATTCCACGAATAAAGAGATAAATTGGAGCAAAGTGAGGGATGAAGATCCATGAATGCATGGGATGCATTTATGTAATAAATTATATATATATAACATTTTAATTATTAGCCTTAGATTGATGATCCACTTTAGCTTGAGTGCCTATCACAGGAATTAATGGCTCGTGATCATCCACTTCAGTGCTTCAATTAGGGGGTTGATAGGGGCAGGCCCCCAAGTCCTTACAAATTTTTTAAATTTTAAAAATTTTCCTCATTAAAAAACTGAAAATATCTCTTAGTCTATTACTTTTAAAAAATTTCATTCCTCCTCCCTCAAGTTTAAGTTTTCTAGCTTCGTCCCTAATCTGCTTTAATTTAGTATATATGTGATTATGTTAGTTTATTTATTATTTTCCTTTCGATGTATGCTTGCCCAATCATTAGGATAGAAAATATTAAATAAATAATAAAATAAAATGAGGCCTTGAATGCTGATATGCTACCACACTTAGTTGGCTAGCCACGAATTGTGGGATATATTAAGTGTAAGGAATTTATGACTACTACTAAACATTGTGATGCCCTTAGGGAAAACTCGTGTTTATTGTTGGCCAAGATTCATGGACTATAGATGCTCCACCTACATGGATATTTGATGGGTCTTGCATGATATTAAGTACCATATAGGCTTATAAAATTGGGATTTATGGGAAAGGCGAGATAAAATATTTTGAAGGTTGCATTGGATGCAATTGTTAATGTGTTAAATTACATTTTAGTTTTATTTAAGCTCATAAATTGGGGTGTATGATAAAATCAATTAGACATCAAGCCCATTAAGAAATTGAATTTCTCAAAGTTTCATCATAAAGGTAAGAGCAGTGGCAAATAGAACTGATGCGCGTTAGAAAGCAACATGCATTATCATACGCAGTAATTCAATATAGAGAATGGGTCTTTTAATACCTTTTTAGAAGCACTTCACTAAACCGAGTCATTACCTAATAAATAAAAAATATGGTTTCTTTCCTTTTCTTCCACACTGGTCGCTTACCATAATAAATAGTTTTAGTGTACTATAACTATATCTAAAGAAAAGTCTCTCATTTATAATATTTTTTATTAGTTATCATGTTTTGGAGTTTGCCAAAAGATTTTGGAGTGACGAAGTGACTAGGTATTTCTATCTAGTGTCTGCTAAGATGCTCTGGTCTTTGTTTGTCGCTATTATGTAGAAAGACCCCAACGATGAGAAAGGATTGGATAGTGACCTCTTATCTAATCTAGAGAGTGAACTTCTTGAATGCACAGTCATTCGAGGTTAGATAACTCAGTGGCTCAATTGAGTTCATTGATATTCCAAGGTTGCTTTAAACTTAAGGCATTTAATATGGGTTGAAGCATCTGGTTGCCCGGTTGGTTAAATGCTATTAATGAAAATACTAATTCATTATTCTTAACAATAGCACCTCGAGACTTTTTGCTTCATCATGCTATTGCTCTAGGTTTACATACAACTACACTGATCTTAGTAAGGGTTATTTAGATGCACGCCTACCATGATGAAATGATGATGTCAATTGCCAAAGAAGGACTCTATCCATGGATGCCTTAACCAACTCAAAAGTCGATCAAGGATTGGTGGAATGGATACTGCATATAGCTCCCTCATGAGCTTTAGAAAGTCACAGTCCATATATGGGAACATTCTGTATATGTAGAATTTAGGAATGTGATACACTAGAAATAATGGCTCCATAAGGAATGACCATGGGGTTTGGGTGTCTTGTTTTTTCTTTTTAATCGAAGGAGTGAGGGAACGGGAAGGAAAGAGGAAATGGTAGGTCACTAATTCTTGAAACTGGCATTCTTAAGACCAAATAGTCGGGTGGAAAGGTGGGAAAGCTCTTTGTTCCTAGTTATCCTATAGTTGGAACCTTCGGATCCCTACACGTGGCTCATTTGTGCCTTTTGAGATACTTTTTGATTAGAGACATAATTAAATACATATTAGATTAAAAGAATATTCATTTTCCACCTTGCAAGATTTTTATAGATGAAATAAAACCTAAGAATCAATTTGCATCCTACTATGTGTATTGGCTTCAAAATCTTAAAATTTTCTTTGAATCTAAAAAGATGGCTATGTCCTCAAAGCTGTGCCACTGTTGGCAGCACTACGAAGGAAGAGTCAGAGCATCTCAAGCTAGTTGATGATGATCTGCAAGCTTGATGCTAAGTGATAAGATCGATGATACTGAATAGCAAAAGAAACATGATAATATGGCACACATTATCAAGATTCACTTTCACCTATAAAAGTTGTATGGGGAGCATATAAGCAAGATATCAAGTCTTGAAAGAGCTTTTTTTAGACTCGTAAGATGGAGGGCTCTTAGTCCATAATCTTGGGTTGAAGATGATAGGCCTAACAGAAAGGCTTGAGTCTCTAGTGTTGGGTTTGCTATAGTCGCAGGGGTATACCCAGAGGAAAATTAAAAATTTATCAAACATAAATTTAACCCCTTTGATTTGAAAGTGATTTTAACGATAACGCTTATTCAAGTGAATATATAAATAAATATAAAATTTGGATTATACCTTCGAGCATTCTGGTTGTTGTAGTGAATGAAGCAATCAATTGCTTATCCTGGACTATCAAAAGTCGTAGGGATCCAAATGTCTGCCCTCTATCAAGTCCCCAATACGGAAGAACAACACTAATCAAAAAGATTTGCTAGTATCCTTTTAATTATTTACTAATTTAGAACCGAAGTAAATTTTCAAGAACAATAAAGATTGATTATTTAAGTTCTTGAAACTATAATATGAAGATAATAACAAGAAACTGATTTTCTTTAAAGAACAAGAAAAATCAAGATTATAAGAAAATGCTTTTCTTTTTCTTTCTTTTCTTGGAGAGAAAAATAGAAGACTTAAAAATAATAATTTTTGCTTAAATTTGCTGAATTATATGTTGTAATTTTCGTCCATCATCATATATAGGACTAAAAATTTACTTATTCTCCAACTCTTGGAGAGTTTGATAATTTTGAATTACTTCAAAGTCTTATCTTGGAAGGTTTTCAAATCTTCCACAACTCTTATATTTTCTCTCTCCTATGTATGTGGACTAATTTGAGACTACACTAATCATCAAAATTATCTACATACATTCTTTATATTAATTTGAACTCTTCAAATAATATCAAGATAGATATATATCATATATATACATAATTATATTTATATATAAATTAAATCTTAGTGGCCGATTTTATCCCATAAAATTGATTAATATATTTATTTTATCTATAAATATGTTAATTAAATAAATCACATTCATTTAATTTATTCTCTTCATATTTTAATGGGCTTCTTAAGTGATCCACGTTAATTTTGGGCTTGGACTAAAAAATCCCCAAATCAATCTAATTAATTCAATCCCAATTTAATCAATCCAATTGATTAATTTAATTTACTCAAATTGGGCTTCCTAATCAAATTAGGTCCAATTAATTTAATTACTTAATTGAATAATTTAATTTAACCATTAAATTAAATAGAACCCTTAATTAATTAATTTCCAACTATTGGATAAAATCTAAAATTAAAAATGTTACTCTCCATAAAGATGTGTGATCCTCTTAGATTCACTACTAAGTTAGTAGTGGGCTTGCAACATTTGTAATTTATGAAAAACAATTATTCTAATTAATTAATCCATTTGGAATTAACTCTTTAATTCCAACAACCTCACTATCCATGAAAACACCTAGCAAGTAGTCATGACAAACTAGTCTTGGGTAAAATAGCGAGTAAATCTATTTCAGTTGTAAGTATCATACACATACGATTCTTTTGACAATTAATCTCCTAATTGAATATAGAGTATAGATTATAAGTCAAAACCCTAAATGATTCAATAACTGTGATCTCATTTCATGTTCCCATAATTCTAGATGAATCACGATTCATCTTGTCTTGCCCAAGGTCTTTGAATCGTGAACTATAAAAATACAGGAGATTCCTTGTTTAAAAAAACAAGTGTTAAATTCTATGTTGGCCACTGACAAACCTCCATGCACACCAGTTCAACACCCAACATTCCCCCTTTGTAGTATGAATCAGAAGATATATCAAAGTGTTGTAGGATGCACACAAGGCTACCATCGTGTCTCAAATCTGAGGAGTAGTCGTGCACTATTGCAACACAAAAATTCTATTTCGATAGGCAAAGCCTCCAACTAAGAATTTCTTGTGTGCCCTATTTGGTGTACTTGTTCCCTAACAAGCACCCACATACATGCACTTGCATCTCTACGCTAATGCTAATAGAATGTGACATCCTCGTCTCACGAGCATGCATCATATGTGCGAGTCTTACTGAGCTATTTGATGTCCCATCTCAAAAAGCTCTGGACTCAGAACTTATTTAAGACCAATGCCTTAGAGGCATGTTCCATGATCGTCATCATATGTACGACCATGCCCCGTAGCTAAATTTGGTCTAAAGACTTTATCTAATGTGCAGAAATAAAAGTGCAAGACATAAGATAAAGAGAATGCCTTTTTATTAATATGATTCCCAATAAAATTATCTTTACAAAAGAAAAAAAGTATAATACACCCAATCCAATTGGAGTATTGGACATCCTATTCTAACACGTAGGTGGTGTTATGGACAATGAGCTTTGTGTGGTCTGGTCTTGCAATCACTTCCTACTTCATTCAAGTGATTCGGGTAAACTTTAACATATATAAGATAGAGACAAGCCTTGCTGAGTTGGTCAACATATTAAAGATGACTAAGTCCATCGTGAAGAAGGAGAAGTTTTAAGTATAACTTGATTAGTTTTAAGTTTTAAACCCCTCAAAACTCTTGAAATTTTGTTCTATTTTAATAAGACTTTTGTAAAGGGTTCCTATATTAGGCAATTCTCTTGGAAGACTAAGCCTAAAAACATAACATATGAAGAAAAGTTGATGATTTGAGAAGTGATCAAGAGTTCAATATCGAGATAGCAAAGTCTAAGACCAGAGCAGAAAACTTAGCAGGTTAAGGGTTTTAGCAAAGTGAGGGCCAAGGTGGTGACCCTAAAATAGGTGGTAACAAACCACAAGTGCATAGTATCAACATGGAATAAAGAGTGAATAAAGTATCTTATCCCTAAGGAGTGCGTGTGTAAATACCAAATAAAGTATCTTATCCATACGAATGAGTATTTTAATAGAGAGAAAAGTGTGTGTAGATTGTGGTGTGTAATATGTGTAAATTTTTAAGAATGATGTAAAGTGTGATGTAAGTGTGTGTATATATCATATGTAATGGAGTTTTACATGGTAGGTGATGTAACAAAATATATCTATTATGTGGGCTAGTGTGGCTTGCAATTAAATACAATCTAATTCGGCAAGTGTACGGCCAACAAATAATAAAGTGCATGAGCATAAGGATATCATGTCCCTAGAGAGTATGTAAGCAACTATTGAAATATAGATAATCCAACTATATTTAACTTATCAAAAGTTTGGTTGATTGATTTGAGAACTTAAGACTAGAAATTAATAAGCAACAAAAACAATCAAGCAAAATAGGGGATTTAGACTTAGGTAGAGAAGTGCCAAGATGTTGGGTTGTCATTTTATTGCTTTGTGAATTCTTACAAGTTAGTGAATAAGATTGATATTGAATTGTGTGATAGCGGGAACTTCAATTTTTTATGATACTCTTTTCTAAAATGTACCACACCTATTATTAAAAAGCAACTGGAATATTCATATACAAATGAAGCTATCCAATAATAAATTAAGCTTTGTGATTTCCTCTAGCTTTTGATGATCAAGTCTATGACTACTGCGTGTGCTAACTTTTATATTCTAATAGTGATCTAACAAATGGTATACACTACACAAGCAGTTGTTGTGAGACTACCTCCCAGTCTCAATCACAATAACGAGATTTATCTAAAAACTGGCCAAATTTCAAGAAGCATTAGTGCATGCTCATCACAAATCAATAATTATCCACATCACATACAAGTTAACAATTCATAACTTCATAGAAACGGCTTTCCAAACATTAGCAAAGTAAAGTTTAGTTCATAATAAAATAGAGCAAACAAAACTTATTTCTCAACATCATGCCTTTAAAATATTCTTAGACTAAAAAAAAAATAAAATAAATAAAAGTAAAAGTTACAACCCCTTTGGAGAGTCTTCACTTCTAGCTTTAGATTTTCCTTGCCTAATGTAGCTCCTTCCCTTTATCTGTAATCCCTAATCTCTTAATGATGTGTGTGTATGTTTTTGGTGTAGTATGTGGAAAAATATAGAAGAATGGGTGTTTTGGGTGGAGAGGAAAGCTTGTGTGAGAATTTAAGTGTAGAGTGTGCATGGGTGATGAATTGTGTGTTGAATGATATATATATTGTGTGTTGCTCAAGAAATAATATGTAAGCATGTGTGTATCTCTCATTAGTATGATGTAATTGTGTGTATATACTATATCTAATAGAGAGTCACATAGTGTGTGAGGGTGTAGTGGTGTATAACAAGAAAGATTATATGCTATGGATTAAATTGCCACTTATCTCTCCAAATCTGTAGAATTTTTTTCTATTTTGAACCACTCGAGTAGCGGCATAGAGATCAGGCACTGCGGTGCCAAATACCCTATTTTTCAGCTGCCAAGACACCAAATGGGGGTGTCTTGGCACTTTGCAAATGGCTGCTCACTGTCTAATTTTTTACCCTCACACCGTAGTGTGACCCATGAGGGTGTCGCGGCACCTCAAATCCCCCAGTTATTGCCTATTTTCAGCCTCTCATATTGCGACGCGATCTAGGGGGTGTCACAGCGTAAGACCATTTTTCTCTAATTTTTGTCATTTTTCACCATGTTTTCACTCTATTCTTCATTCTTAGTCCCTACACAATTATTACAAGATAAGACACAATTATATGACAAAAGCATGTGCAATTATGCTTAAGGAAGTGTCAAAAATTTCACAATTTATGAGCCTATTAACTACCCCTAAACTTACCTTTTACTCATCCTTGAGCAAAACTCAAAATCAAACAATTATAGCCTCATACTTTAATCATGAATTAATAAGCTTGATCAACCAATTCAAATGCCTCATCAATCTTTATTTCATATGAATCCAAAGGTTTGTCAAAAAGTTAGTCTAATGACACTACACAACTTGTGCTTCATCAATCTAGTCATGAATTCAAAATGTGTGTGTCTAATATGTTAATCTCAAGTTTCATACGTGTATTTTAGGTAAGAATTTCACAACCAATGACCTCATAATCTAAGCAAAGGGGTTCTAGGTCTTCCATAAGCTTGCTTTTCATACAACTTCTCCACTAATGTAGACACTAGCCAACTTAAATCAGAAGGACTTCAATAAGCTTGTAACGTAAGGCCTAGGTATTGGCTTACAAAGAAAATATTGGAATTAACAAAGTAAAAGAGCCTAAAGTCTTGCACATAAAATCAGACTCTCCTCATTTCTTTGATTATTTTCCAATTCTTTTCCTCTTTTCCTTGGGATTCATACTTTTCTTTTTCTTTTCTACTTCAATATTTTTTTTCTTTTACTTATTTTTCTTTTTCTTTTACTTATTTTTCTTTTTCTTCTTGAATCCCAAGGCTTCATTTCTGTTGTTTTACTTTCACAACCCCAAGCTTGTTTTTTTTTCATCAACATGAGTTGTGATAGTTTTCTTGCACATTTTCCTTGCTCATATCCATAAATGTATTCATTCATGCCCTCAACATATCTCTATATGACCCCTTGATTAGATTGTGCAAAATAATGTCACACCTTAAGCTTTCTTAGGGACAATCATAGGTTTTTCAGGCTGTAAAGGGTAGTTGTAGTGAGCTTCAAGAGATGAAGTTGAATGGTGGTCATTCATATGCATTGCATATACCATTCTTTTCATTAAGGTACAAATGGGTAACTAGTGAATAAAAATATGATCATTGTAGGCTTGAAAGCCACAAACGAGTCAAAGATGGCCTAAATCATTTCTAAGTTTTCTAGTTATCTAGGATTTTGCCTCAAAGAGTAATTGAGCAAGTTCTAGAACACCACAAAATGAACCAATATAACTCATTGAAAGAAAAATTCAAAACTAGGTAGCATGTAATTTATAAGATTTCGACACAACATGCTCAATAAAAATATATCATTCATGACAAAGATCAAATACACAAAAGAATCGCGATGCCAAAAGACTAACAATGTTTCTTTCCTGTAGACTCTACACAATATCAATTAGGTATCATCATAGGCAATCAATAATAAAGTTATTCATTCAATCATAAAATATGAACTTAACTAAGTTTGTCAACAAAGTATGCTTGCTCTTTGACTCTTATCACACAACATGGGTAATTAACACACAAAGCTTTAACAAAAATCACAAAATATTGGCACAACATTTCACATAAAGCTCAAATACACAAAATACAAATTCCACCCCTAATTTATGTTTAAAAAATTAAAGCACATAAAAGGGGAGAAATATGAAACTACCCTTTCCAATAGATGATCTACTTGGAGTCCATGAGAGACCCACATATATCACCAAGGAGACGTCCATCTACATAAGAAAAAAGAGACATGAAAGCACATGGGCTATGCACAAAATACTAAGAAATAGAGAAAAACAAAGATAATCAAAACACTAAAAGTAATAAACACAGTAGTAGATCTAATTTATAGTCTTTAACTTAACTGTGAGCCTCTATTCGGGTTAGCAAAAGAAATGGAGGACGTGTAGCAATCAACTCCGCCTCCCAAACCCTTTTTGACTACTTGACTAACGCTCAACAAAGGAATTGGGGATGTGGCCTACAAATTTGATCTTCCTACATCAAAGGCTCAATTGCACAACGTATTTCATGTATCATTGTTGAGGAACATATTTCAAATCCATCTCATATTTTGAATAGTGAACCGATAGACCTCAAAGTAAATGTGAGCTATGAAGAGAGACCTGTAAAGATCTTCTAGTAGAGGAAAAATAACTCAGAAATAAGTAAATTTCATTGGTTAAAGTCTTATGGGAAAATCAGTCAATAGAAGAAGCTACTTGGGAAAGGGAAGATAAAATGAGAGCTAAGTATCATGAGCGCATTTGGTATGTAAATTTTGGTGATGAAATTTTAATAAGGAGTGAAGGATGTAATTCATAAACCTTACACTACTCACTTGGACAATATGATTCATGCATTACATGCTATTCATATGTTGATTTCATTGATATTTACATGACGTAATTTATTTCCTCTTATAACAACATTCTAAATATTGCTAGAATTCTTGTATGTGCTAGTTGTTGATTTTTCCTAAGCTAAGTAGTCCATTTAACATTGAGATATTAAGAAAAATGAAGTTGATCAATATTTTGGATATTCATAGGTAATATACTAATATTTTAGAAGTGTTAAAGGTGTTACATTATAGTTTTGAAAGTGTTAAAGGTGTTACTAGTAAGCTATATACTTTGATTTGTTTTGATCAAGGTGTTTCAAAAATATATATTTGTAAATTGCATATTTGAGACACTAAACATGATATACTATGATTGAAATGTGATCCTATGAGGTTCATATATGTGTAAGATTAACAAAGTGCAATTTTGTCAATTGTGTAAGAATCGAGGGTTAATCGGGTTAAAAATAGACTGGACGATTAGGAATTAAGGTTGGAAGTATTTATAGAATCATGTGGTGATTAAAACATGTTGTAAGTATTACATTTTAAAACATATGATTGTGTCTTACAAGGAGAGTAAAAAAATTGATTTTACCATAAGTAGCCACCTCAAGCTCTTGCCACCTAAGCTTAAGTACCTCAAGCTACCACCTCAAGCCTTTCTTCACTCTTAAGCACTAACCCACGACTCATAACCATTTTTGAGTCATTTTAACTTCCAAACACCAACCTTAAGCTCTCCAAGTTTTCTATAGGTGACTTCAAATGAAAGAGAAGACAAAGAAAGGTAAGTGAAGTAGTAAGCAACAAGTTAAAGCCAAATTTGGGTATAGGTGAGGTTCACTCAAGGTTTTGGCATTAATTTTAATATTATTTGAGGTTTTTATGATTTTTAAACCTTCTATTCTTGTTTATAATCATATTAGGGTGTTATTTTTGTTCTTTTTATGCACAAAATAAGGATTTTTGGTTGTAAAACCTCAGTAGGAATCACTAAAGGCAGAAACTGTGGTTGCTGATTTTGATCCTTTAACCCTTATAAAAAGGAGTAATACCTTGAGAAAAACCTATATTTTCAACATGTATGTGTCCAGGTTATGGATGTAAGATTGGAAAGATTAGAAGATGAAATAAGGCATGGCAAGAATAGCTCAAAACTGTCAAGATATAGCGGTTAGTTTTAGTAGGCTGTGAAGGGGGCTGATTTTGTAAAGTTATATCTATCATTTTTGGTAGATTTAAGACATGGTTACCTTTAGCTACATGTTTTCTAATTGTGGTAAAAAAATTGGGAGTGATTGAATGTACTTTGGGGTGTGAAAAACATCTTGAAAGACAATTGAACAACAAGCAAATAAGGAAAAACCTGAATCTGTCCACTTTGATATTTTACCATGTTTATGTTGTTATGGAGTTTTATTGAGTGGGAACTTGTTTTGTCTATGTATTGGGGTTATAATACTTTATTTTTATGATGTTAACATGCATTTAAGATGAGATA
>CM033109.1:14709316-14763885 GCA_019321725.1 Paulownia fortunei | reverse complement strand
AAATTGTCACCATCGAATTTCAGATTCTGTCCTGTGTGAAGGGGACTAGTTTTGCAGCATTAAATCCGTTATTTTGGGAAATACTATAACCTGGTTGTCTCTGTGTATATGTTATCTAAGTGTGGTAAAAAAATTTAAGTGATTGAATATACGTAAGGGTGCCAAAATCATTAATGTCATGAAGTGCGCAAAACTGTCATGATAGGAAAAATCTGTTTCAGTATGCTGTGAAGGGAGCTGAACTTGGGAAGCTATATCCATGAGTTTTAGCCATTCTATGACATGGTTACATTGTTTTTGATGTTATCTAAGTGTGATAAAAAAATTGGGATTGAATGAATATGTCTATGGGTATCAAAATCATCATGCAAATTAATGTGACAGCAAAAATGTGAAATTGTGAATCTGTCTCATTTGGTTCATTAACATGTTCCAACATAGATGTGGTGCATTTAATCCCTAACATTTAGGGGATGTTATAAGAATTATAATACATCAATTAAATGAGATTAGTATACATTTAAGATGTGGAACAAAGGTACGTAAAAGGTTGTATTCGGTTATAGTTTCTAAGTGGTAAGGTTGTTTAGTTAAATTGAGATTTAAGATCTTTATACTACATTAGGTATAATAAACTTATTAATTGAGGATGGTGATTGATATCTTGTATTTTTATAGATTGTTTCACATCTAGGGTTGGAGAGTAATACTTAAGAAACCTAGATGTAACACACTACCGATCAAAGGTAAGTAAAGATTCATTTGCAACTACAATGCATAGACATATTAAATGTGTGATTTATATGTAATACCATAGATCATATGTGCATAGCAGAGGGCATGCATTACTGTCATTCATGTCCATTGAGCATACATACATGGGCATTCACATGTGCATGCATCATATACGAGCATTGTGATAAATCTTGCATTGCACGACATGATTCTGTGAAATAAAAATGTTTTGCCGACCACTACTAATGCACCGAAGCAAGCATAGATTTGCATGGTTGTATGCATGAATTTGTAGGTTTGCGTACATGGATTTGCATGCGTATGAGTATGCATGGATTTGCATACTTATATCATTATTGGTCATTGGATTATGGCGGTGTGCAGAGCTCTTTTCCGTTGCATGGATAGTACCATTAGTTAGGGGGCCAAGAAAGAAATGATTTTGAGAGAAATGTTTTGATGCATGGAATTGCATTATGGGCATAGCATTTTGAGATGCATGACTTGATATTGTGGATTATTCTTTGACATGCATAATCTTTACTTGCTGAGCGTTAGCTCATATAGTTTATGCATTGTTGGTGAGTCTGGTGATACTTGATACTATAGACTTACTAGGCAAGCCATTGGGGTTATTGTAGGTTATGAGGATCAGTGTACATGGATGACGACCTGCTGGGTTGTGTTGTGGGCATATTCTAATTTTTACATTAATTATTATTATGTAAATTGCTGACTATGTATAAAGGGCTACAAGATGCAAAATGTCCTTACTTCTTCTGAAAGTAAAGGCTATTATTTTTATTTTTTAGTCTATCGTATTATAACTTTGGGATGTCATGTCTTATATAACTCTTGAAATTTGATAATAAATCAGCCTAAGAATAGCATGACTGTGATGGGTGTTGTGTTTTTATATAAATGGTGATTTTTCTATATTCAGGGTTATATATGAGAAAATACTTTACTGTTTCTTAAAGTGCTACATTTGACAAAAGTAAATATATATATATACACATGCACACACATGTGCTGCCTTGTCAAAATTATTGTTATACCAATATCTATATTTAGTAGTGGGGGGTGTTACACATTAGCATTGTTGATGTTATCCGCCATGGCTTGATTGTCAACTCTTTTTGCTGCTCTAATAGCTCAAAGAGTCCTCTCGAATTTTGGATCAAAATAACCCATCAAGACTCCTAGTCTTACGCATACAAATACGTATAATTCAATGCAAGATAAGACAACAACAAAATATGGGAAGAAAATAAAAACAATCTAAAATAAAATCTAGACTAAGTCATAACAATATTAATGCAATTATGATAAAATAATCCTCGACAACGACGCCAAAAACTTGTTCGCGAAATATTTTGCAAACTGCAAATGCACGGTGTCAAGTTTTATTATAACAGTGAGTTGAGTATTTTATCCACAAGGATTGTAATAAAAAATTGCAGCAAGTATTGTAGTTCAAATAGTTCTAATTTTATCTAGAAAATCAAGTGATGATTGGTAAACAAAGTAGAATAAGATAAAACTTGCAAAGATAAAACTAGAGTTCTTAGAAATAATATAACAAACACCTTATGAACAAGAAATTTTAGAGGAATGACTCACCTAATTATCCCTTATATTCTTCCTTCCAAAACATACTAATTCAAGTCAACAATACATGTAAGTCAAGAATTTCTAAGCTCATCAATTCCCTCTCTCGAGTGCCGAATTGATTATGAGTTCTAATATGAATTTCAATATCTCTATAAAAACCCAAGAATAAAACTCTACAAAGGTTCAACGAATTTTCTTCAAAACTTCAAAGGTTTCAAGCTTCTCCACTCTATGATTCCTAGATTTTGTTATCTTTATGGTCATGTATAATATTCCCTCTCTTGAGTATCGAATCTCATACATCAACACTCTCATTTAATGGCCAAATAATCAAGATGCAATACTAAACAAGATAACACAAACAAGATGAATAACTTGAACAATAATATTTGGAATTCAAAACATAGGATCAAATAAGGTTACATGATCCTCTAGAAAGAAATGCTTAGTTCATCATATATGAATATAACTACAAGAAATACATAAGAAAGAACATGGAAATTGTTCACCAATTTGTTAAGTGGAAGAAATGGTTGAAGCTCTCCTTGTCTCCAAGAATGACTCTCTTTTCTATCCAAGAATAGCTCTATGTCTAGCAACACCTTTCTGTCCAAGAATACCTTTGGAGGCTCTTTGAAATCCTTAAAATATAATGGGAGAAGCCCTAAACAGGTCAAAAAACCCATTTTTCTCCTTTTATCCATCTGGTAACTCGTAGGCACTGACTCGATAGCCTGACACGGCTAGGCACTAAACTTTCTATCTTCAGCATTTTCAGCCTCTTTAAACCTATTTTTGACTATATTCTATTCTGAACTGGCTTTTGTTGTCTTCATACGAATTGTATATCTATGTCTTGGATTTCCATAGGCACTTTCATCAACTAAATATAACATTTTTGAAGATAGTTATGCTTGAAATACCATGATATGTCGTATCAAAAATTTTCAGTCCAGTACTGGCTATTGAGCTTGGTTTTTCTTATTGAGATCGTCAGAATTAGATTTTATGGTAAACATAGAAGTTATAGATATATCTCCTGCGAGTCTAGTAGTTGAAGAGTCAAAATCATATTTGAATAAAGAGTTATGATTGAAATACGAAAATGGCTATCAGTAGCACCTCAATTCAAATTCTTCAATATTTCAACCAAGTTTTTGGTTTCTTTCCATTTTTTTCTCCTTTTGTCATTACCTGCAAAATTTCAAACTAAATGCATAAAAAGTAGCAAAAACACTTGAAAATAAATAAAATGATAATCAAAAGGTATATGAATTGTTGGTATAAAACCAACTTATCACCCGTATCCCTTCATCATCATCCTCTTCCTTAGTAAGAACTAAATGCACCTCTAACTTATTTTTGAACCTATTCTCATTCAAAATTCAAGAGCTAAAAGTCAAATGCATCGATTTTATAATATCTATGCTCATCATCCAAATATTTCATAGCTTTGAACATATTAAAAATACTTGATCAGCTCCTACTCTAAGTATTAACCTCCCCAGTTGAACATCAATTAATGCCTTACCCATAACTAGGAAGGGTTCACCTAAAATGAGTGGTATGTTCACATCCTCTTCCATGTCCAAAACAAGAAAATCAACCAGAAATATGAATTTGTCTGCCTTGACAAGTATATCCTCAATGATGCCTCTAGGATACTTGATAGACCGATCAACAAGTTGCAAATATACCATTGTAGGCTTTGGCACTCCAAGTCCAAGTTTTCTAAAAACAGTCATAGACATGAGATTAATCCTAACCCCTAAATCACACAAGACTTGGGAAATGAAATTGGACCAATAGTGTAAGGGATAGAAAAACTCCCGGGGTCCTTAATCTTAGGAGGAAGCTTGTTTTGTACAATCGCTGAGCACTCCTCAATCAAGTTCACCATCTCATGTTCCTCCAATTTCTTTTTGTTAGACAATATTTCTTTCAAGAATTTAGAATAACTGGGCATTTGAAGTAAAGCATTGTCTCTTCCAAATTCAAACGCCACTCCTTACAAAGCCACCAGACCCTTCCGCTAGCAAGCACTCCTTCATCTCCATTTTAAATTCCTCCTCCTTCCTATCAAAACCCTATTCGCTTGATGCTTAAATAAAAAATAATTCAAAGATATATCATTACTGCTACTGAGAATGATCCAACTACATTATCTCACAAAAATGGAGTTAATGATGGACCTAGGGTTTTTGAGGTTGTTGATGTTGGGTTCGCTTGATCTTGTGCTTAGTGGAAAAATAATTTTTCTAAAGAAAAGATGCCAAAACAATTACAGCAACACCCCAGATCCAATGTGATTTTAATGATCTCGTAATTTTCAATTGTTGTAAGAACAAACAAAAGTTTCAATTTATACCTTTAAGCACTCTTATTGTCGTAGGGTTTGAAGAAATTGATTTCTAGCCCCTTTTCTGAATCTAGTTCACAATGATCCAAGCGTCTTCCCTCTAAAGCAGTCCACACTTTGAGCAAGAACACATAATCAGAACTCTGACAATCCAGATTCCTTTACTAACCTAATTTATAGATTAAATTTTGTGAATATTAATTCTTAGTATCAACTTGTGATAAAAGAATTAGTACTATGAAGAATGATGGAATTTTTGGTTGGATAAAGGATAGAAGAAAGAAACAGTTTTCTCTCTCTTTTTTCTTAGTGGCTAAAAATATGGAGTATACAATTACTCCTAATTTTTAGCCCCCTTGTGTATTATTATGAGTTATAAAAAACTTAGAGTCTCACTTTTAGTATATTTGGTCTTCTCTTTTATTGGTTGGAATATTTTTGATTAATTTCAAATCTCCTAAAATTTCCAACTCTATCTTTTGTATATTTCAAAAATACATAGATGTTTTCAAGAATATCAAATTGTTGGGACTCCATCTTTTTCCAACAACTTTCATGGGCCTCTCCTACTGGGCTTCTTTGAATTAGACTTGGATTTAAAATAAATCCCACAGTTAATACAAATAATTGATTAAGCCCAAATTTAAATAGTTAATTCCAACTAGCCCACCTAATTAAATTAGGTTCAATTAAATAATCTAATTATTTAATTGAGTAAATTAATTTAACAATTAAATTAATTTATGGTCTACACAATTAATTTAATCCAATCAAATAATTATTTCACTCCAATTAGCCTTTATAATCTTATTAGGTCCAATTAAATAATTTAATTATTTAATTGAATAATTAATTCAACTCCTTGAGTTAATTTAAGCCTTAATTAATTAATCTTCATTAATTAATTAGATCCAATTCTTTGGATCAATTCCTAAATTAGAAATGTTTCATCTCAAATTGTGTGTGACCTTTTGGTTCATAACTAAGCTAGCAGTCAGTTTGCAATATTTTCAATTTATGAATAATAATTATTTTAATTAATAATCCAATTAATTAATCTGCTCCTTAATTTTGAGAACCTCACAAGTCATGAGAAACACCTAACAAGTGTATCATGACTACCTAGTTTTAGGTGAATAAGCGAGTGAACCTATTTCAATTATGAGTACCATACAAGTAAGGTCCTTCCGTCATCTAATCTCTCGACTGAGTCCAAGGTATGGATTACTAGTCGAAACTCTAATTGACTCAATAACTATGATTCCTTTTCAAGTTGCAATGACTCATGATGAATCGTTAGAAAACCTCATCTAGTATTCATCCTATCTTGGGCAAGGAGTTTTGAGTTATGAATTACAAAAATATAGGAGATTCACTTGTTCTGTCAGACAAGTAATGAATCCTTTGTTGCAACTCATTAACCTCCATACATGTCAATGCAACATCCAACTTACCTCATTTGTGATTGTTAGGTAATTAGAAGATATATCAAAATGGAACACGACATGCACAAAGGTACCATGGTGCCTCAAGTCTAAGGACTAATCGTGTACTATCGTAATAGGAAAAATTTTATTTTAACAAACAACATTCCTAATTAAGAATTTCCACTAGGCCTATTCAGTGTACTTATTCTCTAACAAGCACCAGCATATATGTACTAGTGCCACTACACCAATGTCCATGGACCGAGACATCTTTCTCATACTAGTATGCATCATATGCGCGAGTCTATTAGGCTATTTGTTGTCCCATCTCGAAAAGCCCTTAACTCGGAACTATTTTAAGACAAAAGCCTTAGAGTCATATTCTATGGTCACCATCAAATGTGCGACCATGCTCCATAACTAAATTTGGTCTAGGGACCCTATCCAATTTGAAAAAGATTATTTTTACAAATATAAGAATATAAAAGATATCCAATCTAATTGGTATTCCTAGCACTACTCTAACAATGTCCCACTCGCCCTAGTGCCAATTGCCCTTATACTTCAGGCCCATCTTCTCAAGATGTCCGTCGAATACCTTTTGTGCTAGGGTTTTGGTCAGTTGATGTGCTACATTTTCTGCTGAAGCTACTCTATTCACTACGACGTCACCTCTACCAATTATCTCTCTAATTAAGTGGTATCGCCTCATAGTGTGCTTAGATCTTTGATGAGATCTTGGTTCTTCTATGTAACACCCCCATTCCTACACAACCATATATATTGTATAATTTGACATGATAGAACCTGTGTGCATGCATGGAATATTTATTTATTTATTTATTTTTTTAACATTTTAAGAAAAGCTAAATCACTTCTTACATACACAACCCTGTTTAAAATAGAAGGATCAGTATTTATATAAAAACACAACACCCATAACGACCACAATATTTACATACTTATTTACAGTAAAGTTTTAAAAGAGAAATATAGTACCAATCTAAAAACATAATACACCAGACTCAAAATATAACAAGCCAACAAAATAGCCCAACAGGTCGTCATCCATGTACACACTCCCTCAAACACCTGCAGGAGCTTCAACAGCCGACCAACCAGCCAAAGATGCTTCAAGCATCGTCGTACTCACCTACAATGCATAAACTATATGAGCTAACGCTCAGCAAGTAAAGATTATGCATGTCAAAAAATAATCCACAATATCAAGTCATGCAACTCAACATGCTATGCTCACAATGCAATTTTATACATCAAAATATTTCTCTCAAAATCATTTCTTTCTTGGGCCCCTGACCAATGCTACTATCCCATGCACCGGAAAAGAGCTCTGTATACCGCCATAATCCAATGGCTAATAATCATATAAGCATGAAAATCCATGCATACTTGTAACACCCCCATTACTATACAACTATATATATATATAGTATAATTTAACATGATAGAGCCTGTGTGCATGCATTATTATTATTTTTTTTCCTGTAATATATTAATAAATAATAAACATTTTTCCACTCACAGACTAATATATATACCTGCATAGGACCCATAACAATCATAATATTTATATACCCGTGTACAGAAAAGTTATAAAAGTAACACATAGTATAAATCCAAAAACCTAATACAATAGACTATAAAATCAAATAAGTTAACAATCAACCCAACAGGTCGTCATCTATGTACACTGATCCTTAGAACCTGTAGGAAACCCAACAGCTTGCCCAGTAAGTCCATGGTATCAAGTATCACCAGACTCACCTACAATGCATAAACTATATGAGCTAACGCTCAGCAAGTAAAGATTATGCATGTCAAAGAATAATCCACAATATCAAGTCATGCATCTCAAAATGCTATGCCCACAATGCAATTTTATGCATCAAAATATTTCTCTCAAAATTATTTCTTTCTTGGGCCCCTGACCAACGCTACTATCCCATGCACTGGAAAAGAGCTCTGTATATCGCCATAATCCAATGGCCAATAATCATATAAGCATGCAAATCCATGCATACTCATATGCATGCAAATCCATGCACGCGAACCTGCAAATCCATGCATAAAACCATGCAAATCCATGCATGCTTCGGTGCACTAGTAGTGGTCAGCAAAATATTTTTCTTTCTCAGAATCATGCCGTGCAATGCAAGATTTATCACAATGCTCGTATATGATGCATGCACGTGCCAATGACAATGCCCATATATGTATGCTCAATGGAGAGCCCTCTACTATCCACATATGATTTATGATATTACATATAATTCACACATCTACTATGTCTATGCATTGTGGTTGCAAATGAATCTTTACTTACCTTTCACTTGGTTGGTGGCTTAGTCTAAATTTGTTTAGTATTCCTCTCCAACCTTAGATGTAAAATAGCCTGTAATATTACCCAACATCAAGCACCATTCCCAATTTGGCAAGTTGAAAGCACAAAATCTCATACTAGACCTTAAACACCAAGCTATAAGCTAACAATCAAGCTTTCACAAACTAGAACCCAATATAGCCCCTCAAATACCTCAATTTCTCATCTTAAATACATGCAAACATCATGTAATTGAAGTATTATAAATATAATAGCATGTGCCTAATTGTTAACAGTCAATAGCAACATGTCTAGGTTGAAACATGCTAAGTGATCAAATGTGACAGATTCACATTTTCATATTTTCTTGCTGTCAAGTTTAGTTGCATGATAATTTTAACATCCCTAAGCATATCCAATCACTCCCAAATTTTTACCACACTTAGATAACATGTATATAAATGTAACCATATCATATTATTGCTAAAAATCACGGATATAGCTTTCCAAGTTCAGCTCTCTTCACGACATACTGAAACAGATTGTTTCCTACCATGACAGTTTTGCACACTTCATGACATTAATGGTTTTGGCACCATTAAGTATATTCAATCACTCCAAAATTTTCACCATACTTAGATAACATATATAAGAAGATAAATAGGTCATAATATTACCAAAAATAATGGATTTAGCTCCCTTAATTCAGTTTCCTTCACAGCACACCAAAACAGATTTTGCTATTTTGGCAGTTTGAGTGTTTCTCCAATATCATTCTCTATTTCAATTTCCAACTGATAAAACTTCATTCCAATACTCTTAACTCATATATGGTCATGTAAATAGTAATAATTATAGGTTTTATTCAACATAACATACACTTTTGAAGCCTAAAACACAAGAAAATAGTAAGATGACAGTTTCTGCCACAAGTATTTCCTATTAAGTGTTTGTCATTCAAAACCCTTTCTTTGTGCACCAAAGTCTAACTAAAAACTTCCTAACACCTTTATAAGAGATATTGAAAGCTTAATAAACAATAAAACCATTCATAATAATCTGAAAACTAAAGGCAAAACCGTAGATAAGTGTTACCTATGCAGATTTTGAGGTTAACTTGATGGTAATTACTTCTCCTTTGCTTTTCTTGCTTTTATTTCGACTTGGAATCAATTTGGATCACTTGGAGACCTTAAGGTGTGTGTTTGGAAGATGAAAATGGCTGAAATGAGGGTCTGGTCGTTGTTTAAGGGTGAAGGGTTTGAGGTGTTAGCTTGAGATGTTAGCTTAAGCTTAATAAGAAAGCATGAGGTGGCAAGTAAATAGAAAAATCTGATTTTCTCCCTTATCTTGCAGCCCTAATCTTGTGTGTCTCACCTATTTTTATTTGGTTGCAACCTATCTTAGTCACCATTCATTCCCATAGATATTTCCTATATCCGTTCATTCGATCTCCAAACCGATTCACATCCGATTCTTAACGAAATATCAAGTTTGCATTTCTAAAATTATATGCATATATGGGCCTTGTAATAGGACACTTAAATCACATTATATCATGTCCAATATCCCAAGTATACTAATTTACAAATATATACTTTTGAAATAACTTAATCAAATTAAATTAAACCGTATAAGCTTACTAGTAACACTTTTAACACTTCCAAAATTATAACCTATATATCCCATCTATATCTAATATTGATCCACCTCATTTTATTCTTATTTCAATATAAAACCAACTACTTAGATTAGGAAATTCAATAACTAATATCGTGCAAGAGCTTCAGAATTAAGTTTAATATTCAAGAATATCGTATAAAATGAAATAAATTATGCAATGTCAATAGAAATGCAAATAGCATATAAAATTAACACGTAATGCATGAATTATATTTGGCCATGTGAGTAGTAAGAGGCTCGGGTATCACATTTTACTTATGCAATAGCTCTATTGTTATCACAGTAAATCAATACAGGATTAAGAATGAATGAAACTACACCCATCTCTTGGATGAAGTTCCTCATCTAAACAACTTCCTTTACTGCATCACATGCAGCATTGTATTCAAACTCGATGGTAGAATCCACAAGTCTCCTGCTTGGAACTCTTCTAGCTGACCGCACCAACATTTATGGTAAATATATATTTGGACATAGACTTTGAGTCGTCTATCTTGGATTGAAAACTAGAATCGGTATAGCCATCTAGTTTCATTACCTCATGGTTATAGCGAACCCAACAGTGGTATCAGAGCCACGGTTAGCAATATATTAATAGTTTATGTGTGAATTAATATATTAGTTTATATGATAAACTAGTTTGCATGATTTGTATTTTTGTAAATTGGGGCATGTTTAAATTTAATTATTGCGCATAGAAATATTTTAAATGTTAAAATATTATATATCTTCATTTTTGCTTAAATATTATTAAGGTTTTGTCAAGGGCAGAAAGAATTCTTCCCCGTCAACTTGAGCATCCGCTGAGGCCCCTCCCACGCACTAGCTCGTTGATGAGAGTTTTTCAGCCCAGATAAAATCAAAATAATAGCCAATGCATGGGATGCAAGTTGGCAAAGCAAAATGGAAGACCAAACGACAAAAGTTGTCGGCCGAAGCTATACGACGGTGGACAGGGCGACGATAGCTTTTGGCTATTGTCTCCAATTTTTTGTAATTTTTATTTTTAAAAATCTAATTTTAATATTCTGGAATTAATTGTTAATTTTGGAATATTTGAAAAATGGTTTTTCAGAAAATTAGATAAGATGCCTAATTTTCAAAAAATGAAAAGTAAATAACTTGGTAAATTTATATACTTTCAGTTCATGTGATGAATGTGATTGGCATGTATGTTGGGATGATCATAGAGCCTTGGACCATTGTGAATGGTTGTTTTTCTTTTCTTTGGGTTTTAATTCGGGGCCTTCGAGCCTCTTATTTAATTTGATCTAATTGTACCCTTATTTTAAATGACCTTATTATAAATGAAATGTATTTACAACAGTTTACTTATTTCCTGCCATCGTCTATTGTAGATCATCCACTTTTGAAAAGGGTAAAAATCCTATTGCATCCATACTTAATGCAAAAGACTCGCTGGTCCAAATTTTATCGATTGGCTAAGAAACCTCAACATTATGTTGCAATTTGAAAAGAAAGCATACACACTTGAGACTCCTCCTCCAGTAGGGCCACCGGAGAATGCAATTGAGGAGGAGCTTGCATAGTATTAGCAACAAGTCGTTGATGATCTGCAAGTCCAGTGCTATATGATGGCATTGATGTCAAACAAGTTGCAGAGATAACACGAGGTTCATCCGCATGTGTATGATATCTATGTTCACTTACAAGATTTATATGGTGAACATACTAGGTAGGCGAGATACCATATCTCGAAAGAGCTTTTTACGACTTGTATGATGGAAGGCTCTTCAGTTAATGATCATGGGCTGAAAATGATTGGCCTGATAGAAAGGCTCGAGACCCATGGAGTCGTTATGGACAACAAATTCTATGAGGATCTCATCCTACAGTCTCTGCCACCATCGTTTGACTCCTTTGTAGTGAACTTCAACATGCATAAGATGGAGACTAGCATCACTAAATTGGTCAACATGTTGAAGACGCCTGAATCCACCATAAAAAATGAAAAATCGATCTAGATGATTGGATCCTCGTCCAATTCCAAAGTTGCAAAGCCTAAGAAGAAGGGAGGAAAGGGGAATAGTTCCTCTAAATCCAAAAGATTCAAGGCCAAGGGTGGAGTCTCAAAGGTCTCTAATAAGTCCAATGACAAATGCCACTATTGCGGTAAAAATGGGCATTGGAAGAGGAACTGCAAAGAGTTTCTTGCAAGCCTGAAGGGTTCAGATATTTACTTTGTTGAAGTTAACTTATCAGTTAATGGTGCTTCTTGGGTATTGGATACCGGTTGTGGCTCACATCTATGTAATGATTTGCAGGTGATGCCAGGAAGCAGGAAGCTAAGTAAAGGAGACACAGTCCTGCGCATGGAAAATAGAGCAAAAGTTGTTGTATTAGCCGTAGGAACTGTGTACTTAGCTTCAGATAATGGTTTTAAGTTTGTTTTAAACAATTATTTTTACATACCAGAATTGATTAAGAATATTATCTCGATTCCAAATTTGGATAGAGAAAGTTTTAGTTTTTCAATAAAAGATGAAAGTTGTTCTATTTTTAGAAATTCTTCTTTGATCTTTTTTGGTGCATTAACAAATGGTTTATACACACTTACTCCCAAAAACCAGTTATGCATATACAACAAAGTAAAAGAAAATTAGATACCAAAATTCCCTTACACTTTGGCATGCTAGACTAGGTTATATTTCTGAAAAGAGGATTAACAAGTTGGCACAATTGCTTGACCTTAGGGGAGAGCAAGGACTGCTAACATGTGAATCAAGTCTTAGAGGAAAAATAACTAAGTCTCTATTTGTTAAACAAGTGGAACGTGCAAAGAATGTGTTGGATTTGATCCACACAGATGTTTGTGGGCCATTAAGTGTTAGTGCCTGAGGGAATTTTCACTACTTCATAACCTTTACCGATGACTTCTCTAGGTATGGTTATGTGTGTACCTTTTAAGGTATAAGTCTGAAGCCTTTGAAATGTTCTAGGAGTTCAGACATGAAGTAGAGAAGCAAACTGGACTAAGTATCAAGGCTCTTCAATCAGATCGAGGAGGTGAGTACTTGAGTGCAAAGTTTTTGAGTTATCTAATAGAAAATGGGATTCTCTCGTAGTGGACTCCACCTGCTACTCCCCAGCTCAATGGAGTTGCTGAGCGCAGGAATCAAACTCTGTTAGACATGGTTCGATCTGTGATAAGCTTCACTACATTACCTTTTTTATTCTAGGGTTATGCCCTAGAAACAGCGGTATATTTTTTGAATAGAGTGCCATCAAAAATTGTTCCCAAAATACCATTTGAGATGAGGTGTAGCAAGTCACCCTCCTATAAATACCTTAGGGTATGGGGGTGTGCTGCTTATATGAAGCAGCAAGTGGGAGATAAATTAGATATGAGATATAATTTATGCAAGTTCGTGGGGTATCCAAATGAGTCAATTAGATACTATTTCTATAACACCTCGGAATAAAAGATGTTTGTTTCGAGGAACGCCACCTTCTTAGAGGAGGAGTTTCTATTGGATAGAAATGGGCAAGTCGTGGAACTTGAAAAAGTTCAAGAACCACAGAACACCACTAATACCGTAATGGAACTCCATTCGGCTGAGGTTGGACCTTTTGATAATCTGAGAGGATCTCAACGCTACCTGAGAGGTATGGCTCTCTGTTAGAGAACAGCGAGAAGAGTCTCCCCTTGGATAGTGATTCGAGGACCTATAGGGAAGCGATGTCGGACATTAATTCCGAAAAATGGCGTAGAGCCATACAGTCCAAGATGGACTCCATGTACTCCAACAAGGTATAGACCTTGGTGAACACCCTACAGGGAATTGTTTCCATTGGCTACAAATGGGTCTACAAGCGGAAGCTTGGAGTAAATGGAGAGGTAGTGACCTATAAAGCTCGATTGGTCGTAAAAGGTTATACTCAGAAGTAAGGAATTAACTATGAGGAAACTTTTTCGCCATTTGCAATGCGTAATCCATTCAGATTCTGCTTGTTATATCTGTATATTATGACTATGAAATATGGTAGATAGATGTGAAGACCGCCTTCCTAAATGGAAACATTAAGCATTAGATCTACATGAGGCAGCCTGAGGGCTTCATATCCAGTTGGAGTGAGCAAAAAGTTTGCAAACTCAACAGATCCATTTATGGACTCAAACAAGCTTCCCGATGCTGGAACATACAATTTGATGAGATAATCAAAATGTTTGATTTTCATAAAAACCCAGATGAACCTTGTGTGTATAAGAAGGTTAGTGAGACTATAGTGACATTTGTTGTTCTATATGTTGACGACATCCTACTCATTAAGAATGATGTAGGGATACTGCTGTAACACCCCTTAACCTAACTGCAAAGCCTAAACAAGCTGATACATAGACCCGACCACGGGCTGGGTCCAAACCAGACCCTACCTATAACCGAACCGTGGTCAACGGGTCAGAACCCGTTGACCACGGTTCATGGGTCGGAACCATGAACCGGCCAGTGAGTTCATGGGTTGGTTATGGTTCATCTAACTCGTGAACCACCGAGTTGGACCATGCGGTTCCACAGGCCGGAACCATCGGGACCGACCCGACGATTTTTTAAATTTTTTAGATTTTTTTATTTTTTTATTTTTATTTTTTAATCAAAATAGTGTAAAAATGTGTTATGCAGGTTTTGAACCTGTGACCTTCAAGTTATTAACAGAACACTCTAACCAATTGAGCTAATGGACCATATGTTTATAATTTTAAATAAATGCATAAATAAGTCTCATGATTTGTTTTTTTATTTTTTTCCCCTCAAATTGCTTCTCTTGTTTTTGAAAATTAATATAATTGGTGTTGTGTCCCTCTTTAAATTTAATTAATTAGTTTCAACAAGTTACAAATCAAATCCTATATTTAAGCATTCTACATTTCATCTTAATAATAAGTAAAGTTTTGGAATGCTACTTTACAATTACCTTAATAATAAGTAAATTTGTAATTTTTTAAAAATATTTAATAATATTACTTTACAATATCTATTGTTTATTCCCTAACTTCTCATTTAATATTATTAAATTATTATAATGTTTGATCGATTTTATATGATAACATTAACTCCAAAAGCTAAAATTTAGTAAATTGTGTTTTATCAATACAGTGTAAATGAAAAAATTATTTTTTAGAAATTTCATAAATTAATTTAGTCACTTTTATTTTGGATCAGATGCTTAAATTTTAGCTATTTTTTTTTTCAAATTTAAGTTTTTTTTTCATTATGTTCAAAAAGTAACAATATTTTTTGCAAATTTAAGTTCAAAAAAATTTTAAAAAATAAAATAAAATAAAATATAAGGGTCGGAACCGGCGGTTAATCGGAATCGAAACTAATGGTTCCAAAACCCAGACCGTAACTGGCTTTGATAGTTAAGGTTGAGGGTCGGAATTTTCTTGAACTGTGGAATTGATGGGTCCGAACCGTAACCGGCGGTTCCTGAACCGTGGTCAGGTCTACTGATACAGTTAAGTCAAGAAATGTAAATTTTTCAATATTAGAGTTATGGTTTTAATAAAAGTTCTCATTTTTAGCTATAACAGAGCGTCTTATTTAAAAACAAAACAGAGTTTTCAAAATAAACTACAAAATAGGTCGAAGCATGGCATATGAACAAATCTCTGTCTGGCCACTCTAGAGACTCAGTTAACCTCTAAACCTGTACATTTCCACCTGCATCACATGAATCTAATGAGCTAAAGGCTCAGTAAGATGAAACTGATGCAATAACAAATAACATATATGCACATCTCATAAATCATTAAATGCAATATTCTATTTAATAACTTTCGTTCATAAATCATTCTTTATGGCCCTTGAAGTGTGGTACCTAACTAATAGCGATAGACTGTGGTTTTCGGAACATGTTCATAATGATTGGCCCATAAAAAATCTAATACGGGGTTTCCATACTTGGTTTTTCAATCTCAGGTATTAACCGTATTCTATCTCATTCATTGTGGCTTTCCTATACCAGCTTTTCAACCTCAAGTATTTGCCACCATTTATTGGGTCCGCTGGTCCCTCCCACGTCCCTTGTCTACCCGACCATCAATCAAGTACCATACTTCCTTTTCAAAAACCTCATTATATTCTTAATAGTATCATGCTTCATAAACCATAAATACATCAAACATTACATCATTTGACAAACAATAACAATCACATTAAAACATGAACAAATATTATATGATTCTCGTGATACAGCAAATGAAAGCTTCAACTTACCTCAAGTCCACTTTGTGGCAAGTGAAAAGACCAATCTCTTTGGAAGATAGGATGTGTTAATGGCCTAACATAATCAAATCACGTACCATTTAATATCCTTTTTATAAATCATTTGGTCTATTTTAGTTAAAGTTCATATACACTTTTCAATCTTTTGTAAATAATTCTATATCAATTACATAACTTTAAAAACAATGCATACTCCATATTTTACTACTAATTCCAGACATTAAACATTAGGGCAGTCATTAAATAACTAATAATTTAAACATAATTATTAGGGCAGCCCAAAAAATATGCACACAATCCAAATTAACATGATATAAATTTAGTTCTAACTTAAATTGATTGTACCCTTCAATTAAGCAAACTAATTTCTATTGTTTTCAATCATTCAAAGGAACTTCCAAACATAATATAAGAATTACAAGATTAATAGAAATAAGTAAATTAAGCATATTTCACAAGATTATCAATTTTGCTAAAAACTAGCTTAAGCTTGGTTTTGGCTTCAAGTGTAACTTAAGTTTTCAATCATACAAAAACATACTAAAACATGTAACCATCCAAGATGCTACAAATTCATCATAAGAAACATTAAAAAGGAATATACCTTGATTAAGTTGGAATTATGCTTCAAAATCAACGGTTTTCAAGCTTAAAAAGGGTGGAACTTGTTCTAGTTTGTGTTCTATGAATTCCTATGGATTGAATTTAATTTTTGTGAGTATGAGAGTGTAGAAATTTGGGAGGAACTTAGGAGAATAAGGGCTGGTCATTTTTTAGGTGCTTCCACAAGAAATATGGATGAAAATGATTTCTTTGATCTTTCAAAGAGAGGTAAGTGGAGGGTGATGATTGGTTGCATCATGCTTGGTGTCTTCTCATGCCAAAATCCACATTCATGGGCTAAGGAGATGACAAAAATTGATGCTTTGGTGTTATAATCAAGTGCAATGCGGTTTAAAATGATTTCATGCAACCTAGTCAACCAACCAATCAAATTGCACCATTTTGCATATTTTTAGTTCTTATCCAAATGTAATATATTTAAAGCAAATATTTAGGCAAATAATCACTTTACAATGTAACAAGTATGGAGCAATATGAATAATTTATTTCAAGGCCATTCAACACATCAATCTTTTTTAACCGAGATACCGAGCTTTTCACTACAAAAAAGCACTTAAGAAATATGTTAAATCAAGAAACAAAAGTTTGATCTCATATTTCATGTACTAATGCATGTTAAGCATAACTAGAGCATATAATAATAATTATTCAAGTTCGTGCAATCATGCTATTTGTATGCTATAATTCAGTAATACACATTGATTAGATGCATATTCATGTAAGATGCTTATTATTGGCTATGTAGGAGAGAATTGGGCATTACAATCCTTCATTCCTTATAAAAATTTTATCCTCAAAATTTGATGTACCAAATAATTCTGGATACTTGCTCTGCATTTCTTCTTCTCTTTCCCACGTGGCCTCTTCTATAGAATGATTCCTCCACAATACTTTAACAAGTCGAATCTTTTTCATTCTCAACTCTTTTTCCTTCTGATCCAAAATTTGCACCGGTTTCTCCTCATAAGCTAAATCAAGATTCAATTCCAATGGTTCATAACTTAACACATGAGAAGGGTTTGAAATGTACTTTCTCAACATAGACACATGGAAAACAATGTGAACACTAGATAATGATGGAGGTAAGGCCACTCTATAAGCTATATCACCAACTCTTTTGAGAATCTCGAATGGGCCGACATACCTTGGGATGAGTTTTCCTTTCTTTCCAAATCTCATTACACCTTTCATGGGAGCTACTTTTAAGAACACATGATCCCCAATGGCAAACTCTAGATCTTTTCTCCATTTGTTTGCATAACTTTTCTGTCTACACTACGCAATCTTCATTCTCTCTCGTATCTTCTCCACTACCTTAGTGGTATGTTGAACTATTTCTGGACCAAGTAGGCTTCATTCTCCAACTTCATCCCAATGAACTAGAGATCTACATTTTCTTCCATACAATGCTTCATAAGGTGCCATTTCAATTATTGATTGGTAGCTATTTGTAATGCCCAATTTTCAATTCTCTCCTACTCATGATTGCACGAACATGAATAATTGTTATTATATGCTTCAGTTATGCTTTAACATGCATTAATACATAAAATATGAGATCAAACTTTCATTTCATGATTTAACATATTCCTTAAGTGCCATTTTTGCAGTGAAAAGCTCGGTATCTCGGTTAAGGAAGATTGATCTGTTGAATGGCCATGAAATGAATTATTTGTATTGCTCCATACTAGTTATATGCTAAAGTAATTAATTGCATAAATATTTACTTGAAATATGTTACAATTGGCTAAGAACTAAAAGTATGCAAAATGGTGCAATTTGATTAGTTGGTTGACTAGGTTGCATAAAACCATTCTAAACCACATTGCTATTGATTATAACACTAAAGCATCATTTTTTGTCATCTCCTTAGCCCATGAACATGGCTTTTAGCATGAGAAGACACCAAGTATAATGCAACCAATCATCACCCTTCATTTACCTCTCTTTGAAAGGTCAAAAAAATTATTTTCATCCATATTTCTTGTGGAAGCACCTCAAAAACGACCAGCCCTAATTAATAGTCTTGTAAAATTGTTTAATTTACTTGTTTTTATTGATTTTGTAATGCTTATATTGTGTTTGGGAGTTTCTTTGAATGATTGAAAATAATAGCAATTAGTTTGCTTAATCGAAGGGTACAATCAATTTAAGTTAGAATCGAATTTACATCATGTTAATTTGGATTGTGTGCATGTTTTAGGGGCTGCCCTAATAATTATGTTTGAATTATTAGTTATTTAATGGCTGCCCTAATGTTTAATGTCTTGAATTAGTAGTAAAAAATGGAGTATGCATTGTTTTTAAGGTTATGTAATTGATATGAAGTTGTTTACAAAATATTGAAAAGTGTATATGAACTTTAACTAGAATAGACTAAATAATTTATAAAAAGGATATTAAATGGTACATGATTTGATTATGTTAAGCCTTTAACACATCCTATCTTCCAAAAAGATTGGTCTTTTCACTTGCCACAAAGTGGACTTGAGGTAAGTTGAAGCATTCATTTGCTGTATCACAAGAATCATATAATGTTGTTTATGTTTTAATGTGATTGTTATTAATTGTCAAATGATGTAATGTTTGATACATTTATGGTTTGTGAAGCATGACACTATTCAGAATATAATGAGGTTTTTAAAAAGAAAGTATGGTACTTGATTGATGGTCAGGTAGACAAGGGACGCGGGAGGGACCGTCGGACCCAACAAATGGTGGCAAATACTTGAGATTGAAAAACTGGTATAGGAAAGCCACAATAAATGAGATAGAATAAGACTAATACCTGAGGTTAAAAGACCAAGTATGAAAACCCCGTATTAGTTCTCTTATTGGCCAATCATTATGAACAGGTTCCGAAAACTACGGTCTATCGCTATTAGTTAGGTACCACACTTCAAGGGCCATAAAGAATGATTTATGAATGAAAGTTATTAAATAGAATATTGCATTTAATGATTTATAAGATGTGCATATATGTTATTTATTATTGCATCAGTTTCATCTTACTGAGCCTTTAGCTCATTAGATTCATATGATGCAGGTGGAAATGTACAGGTTTGTTCATATGCCATGCTTCGACCTATTTTGTAGTTTATTTTGAAAACTCTATTTTGTTTTTAAATAAGCCGCTCTTGTTATGATTTTGTAAACAGATGTACTTAGTGTTAATATATGTATATGGTTTGTTTAAAACAATTCAAGTTCTTTCTCTTATAGCTAAAAATGGGAACTTTTATTAAAAATCATAACTCTAGTAATGATGAAAAATTAATATTTCTTAACTTAACTGTATCAGCTTGTTTAGGCTCTACAGTTAGGTTAAGGTTTGTTACAGTTTGTGGTATCAGAGCAGAGGTTTAGTTGTTCTTGTAGATAGAAGAAGGCATATGAATACATCCTGGCTGGGAAGCTCGGTCAACTACTTGTTTATTTGCTTTTATGTTTATTTGATTATATTCATGTTACTGTCATGATTATGCATTATATTATTGGCTAATGAATGGAATGAGTTTAGGTAATGCATATCATGTCATGGCACCAAAAGGAAGACAATGGATGATCATGAGGGTAATCATAGTGGTGTGGACAATTTGACTGATCTCATTCAACAACAAACTAAAATGTATGGTGAACAGATACAACAATTGCTAGATATACAACAAAGAACCCAAGAACAGAATCAGCGACTTCCTCCACCACAAGCTCGATAGGATCCTTCACAGGCTATATAAGGAGGGATGTCTGTATGTGATTATGTCAGAAAATTTGAACAGGGTTGCAAGTACGTGCCATACATCGCCAGAGACAACAATGAGAAGATGGATCATTTTTTGAGGGGCCTTAATCCTGAAATTAGAAGAGATGTGAGAATGTCTTTAGGAACAGAGTTTAGAGAACTGGTGGACAAGACTTTGATGGCTGACTTAGATGAGAAAGAGATTAAGAAATTCCATCAATAAAAGAAGCAAGTATTCACTCCCAGAAATTCGAATCAGTGGAAGAAAGGAGAGCAAAAATCAAACCAAGGGAATGAAAAGAGTCCTAGAGTTGGGAAGACTTCTACTACAGTTGAAAGGCCTGAATGTGCTAAGTGTGGGAATAATCATTTTGGGGAATGCTATAGTGGTACTAATCGTTATTTTAAGTGTAAAAAGCCTGGACATATAGCAAAGGATTGCCCAACAGTGCAGGGAAAAGTTTAGGGAAGAGTGTATGCAATGACACAAGAACAAGCCGATACAGATGCTTCCGTAGTCACAGGTACTATTTTAATTTCTGGGATACCTGCAATTGCATTGATAGATTCTGGATTTACGCATTCATTTGCATCATGTGCATTTGTGAGAAAATTGGGCATTACACCAGATTTATTAAAAGTAAGGTACAATGTGACTGTTCCATCTGTGGAAGAAATGGATTCCAACCAAATGTTAAGGGCTTGTTCTATTCAGATTAGTGATAGGACTCTCTATGCAGATCTTGTTATTTTACCGATGCCAAATTTTGAGGTTATTCTGGGTATGGATTGACTTACCAAATATCATGCAACAATTGATTGTAACAAGAAGATTGTGATTTTTCAGCCACCTGGGGAAGAATAGTTTATGTTTAATGGTATCTCATTCTCACGGTCCTTACCAATTATATCTGCTTTGAAAGCTCAAAAGATGTTGAATAAAGGTTGTGTTGGACATCTGGCAAGTGTTCTGGATACCTCAGTTGAAGCACAATTGAAGCCAGAAAATGTAGATATGGTTCAAGAATTTCTTGAGGTATTTCAAGATGATTTACCGGGACTACCACCGAATCGAGAGATCGAATTTATGATTGATGTTATGCCAGGTACTACTCCTATTTCTAAAGCACCATACCGAATGGCACCAATAGAATTAAAAGAGTTAAAAGTTCAATTGCAATAATTGCTTGATAAGGGTTTTATTCGCCCTAGTTATTCTCCTTGGGGAGCACATGTGTTGTTCGTGAAAAAGAAGGATGGTACATTGTGGTTGTGCATTGATTATAGAGAGTTGAATAAAATAACAGTCAAGAATAAGTGTCCACTCCTAAGAATAGATGATTTGTTTGATCAATTGCAGGGAGCATCTGTATTTTCTAAGATTAATTTGCACTCTGGGTATCATCAATTGAAGATCAAGGAAGAAGATATACCAAAGACTGTGTTCCAAACAAGATATAGACATTATGAATTTCTAGTGATGCCTTTTGGTTTAACCAATGCCCCTGTAGCTTTTATGGATCTAATGAATAGGGTGTTCAAGCAATATCTCGATAAATTTGTGATTGTGTTTATTGATGACATCCTAATTTATTCACGTGATAAAGAAGAGCACAAGGAAAATTTAAGATTGTGCTGCAAGTTCTTAAAGAAAAATAGTTGTATGCTAAATTCAAGAAATTTGAGTTTTGGCTTGAACAAGTGGTATTCCTAGGTCATGTAGTATCCAAGGATGGTATTTCTATTGATCTGGGAAAGGTAGAAGTTATCATTAAGTGGTCAACACCAACAAATATATCATAAGTAAGGAGTTTCTTGGGATTAGCAGGGTATTATCGATAATTTGTTAAGGGGTTTTAAAAGATAGCAACTCCAATGACAATATTGACAAGAAAGAATATAAAGTTCTTGTGGACCAATGCTTGTGAACGAAGTTTTGAAGAACTGAAACAAAAATTAACTACAGCTCCTGTTCTCACCATTCCAACTGGAATTGGTGGATTCGTGGTGTACAGCGACGCTTCAAAAAATGGTTTGGGTGTTGTTTTGATACAAAATGGGAAGGTTATTGCCTATGCTTCAAGGCAATTGAAGGAATATGAAAAGAATTATCCAACCCATGATTTGGAACTTGCTGCTGTGGTTTTTGCCTTGAAAATTTGGAGACATTATTTGTATGGTGAGAAGTGTGAGATATACACAGATCATAAGAGTTTGAAGTACTTCTTTACCCAAAAAGAGTTAAATATGAGACAAAGAAGATATTTAGAACTTGTGAAGGATTATGATTTTGTGATCAACTATCATCCTGATAAAGTGAATGTGGTTGCAGATGCATTGAGAAGAAAATCCACGTCTTCTCTTTTTGTTATACAAAAGTCAATATTACTGGATTTGCAGATATTAGAGCTTGAAATTGTACCTAAGAGGAAGAGAGATATAGCAAAATTTGTGGCTGAATGTCTAACTTGTCAACAAGTTAAGATTGAATATCAAAGACCATTAGGGTTGTTGAAGTCCTTGTTGATTCCAGAGTGGAAATGGGAGCACATTACAATGGACTTTGTGCTTGGATTACCTAGAACACAAAAGGGGTATAATTCCATATGGGTGATTGTTGATAGATTAACTAAATCAGCCCATTTTCTTCCAGAGAAATCCACATACAATATGGACCAGTATGCTCAACAATATATTAAAGAGATAGTCAGGTTACATGGGGTGCCAGTTTCAATAGTGTCTGACAGAGATCCTAAGTTTACATCTATATTTTGGAAAAGCTTACATAGTGCCATGGGAACGAAACTTGCATTCAGTACAGCATTTCATCCACAAAGTGACGGGCAATCAGAAAGGGTTATTCAGATATTAGAGGATATGTTAAGAGCTTGTGTGCTAGATTTTCAAGGGAGTTGTGTGATACCCGAACCTCTCACAACTCACTTGGCCAATGTGATTCATGCATTACATGCTACTTATATGCTAATTTGCATTAACATTTACATGGCATCTTATATAGCATTCTTAATTGTTAGACCTCTAATGCTATCACATGATATAAGTGGTTGAGATCTTATAAACTACATGGGCATTGGCATGTGCAAACATCATATACAAGCATTGTGATAAATCGTGCATTGCACGGCATGATTCTAAGAAAGGAAAATATTTTACTGACCACTACTAGTGCACCGAAGCATGCATGGATTTGCATGGTTTTATGCATGGATTTGCAGGTTCGCGTGCATGGATTTGCATGCGTATGAGTGTGTATGGATTTGCATACTTTTATGATTATTGGCCATTGGTTTATGGCGATGTGCAGAGCTCTTTTCCGATGCATGGGATAGTAGCATTTGGTCAGGGGGCCAAGAAAGAAATGATTTTGAGAGAAATGTTTTGATGCATAGAATTACATTGTGGGCATAGCATTTTGAGATGCATGACTTGATATTGTGGATTATTCTTTGACATGCATAATCTTTACTTGTTAAGTGTTAGCTCATATAGTTTATGCATTGTAGGTGAGTCTGGTGATACTTGATACCATGGACTTATTGGGCAAGCTGTTGGGGTTCCTACAGGTTCTGAGGATCAGTGTACATGGATGACGACCAGTTGAGTTGATTGTTAACTTATTTAATTTTGTAGTCTATTGTATTAGGTTTTGGGATTTGTACAATGTGTTACTTTTATAACTTTTCTATACATGGGTATATAAATATTATGATTGTTATTGGTCCTCTACAGGTATATATATTAGTCTGTGTGTGGGAAAATATTTATTATTTGTTAATATGTTGTAGAAAAATATAATAATAATATAATGCATGCACACATGCTCTATCATGTTAAATTATACTATATATATAGTTGTGTAGGAATGGGGGTGTTACAGAGTGGTATCAGAGCCAATTTGTGGTTCCGTAGACTGTCCATGTACATGACCTTTGAAACTGGTGGAGCACAACCAAGCCAGTAAGTTTTATTTGTTGTATAATTCATTTTGTATTTCATGAATAATATCGGCCATGTGTTTTAAGATTTTGTATAAAATAATATTGAGGCAAACTCATCAATAGTAATAGGTACAAACTTTATGGTTGGTATTCTATCTTTAGAGCTACATATTCTCTATTATCTACTATGTATGTAATAAGACTGGAAGGGTACTTGATATATATATGTATATGAGGTCAATTACAATGTTTTAATTCCTTTTTGAGGTTCAAGATCAACTAATTAGGTTTTAAGAGCTCTAGGTTAATTTTGTTATATTGGTTAGGATTATGATATAACATTTTGTGTTGATTGATTTATTAAGAATTATGCATGGTGGATTATTTCAGGATTATTAAGACTTTTAAATTCTAGGTGAAGAAAATATAGAAATTTTATGAAGGCCATAGTAGGAAAATGTTTACTATTTACAGAAAATAAGGAAAATTGTCAAATTATAATTTTATACCGTGAAAAGAGTTGTAAGAAAAAGTTATTATCGATCTTTGGGTTGTGTTAGAATTTTTAGAAATGACCAAGTTTACTAAAAATCCATTTGTGTGATCTCAGATCTCTTGATACATGTTGAAAAGAAGTTTTCGGGCATGCTATTGACTAACCAATTGATTTTATCCGGGATATAGTTGTAAGAACAAATTCAATCTCTCTTTTAGTTTATCATATACACCTATTGGAATTCGATGAACCTTAAGTGATATTGTTTTAATGTTGGGCATGGCATTAAGGTCTAGTGCTTCTTCTAAACATGCTCCACTTCATATTTACCTAGAAGAAAGATGAATCTTGAGGTTATGTATTTTTTATTGCAACTGAATTGAGTAATAACTTGTAATAAGTACAGATTTTCATATTAAGGTTTATTTGATAAATTAAGAGGAGCTATTTTGATTTTGAGGATTAATTTTAAGTTTGAATTAATTATGAATTTCTTGTTGTGCCATTGGGTTGACTAATAATGCCTTAACTATTTTGATATACATGATGAATAATATATTTGATGATTCTATATTGGTATGTTTGGGATGATATTCATTGATGATATCTAAGTATACAACAAGGAGAAATATGATTAATCTTTCACTATAATCTTGCAAATTTTAAGAAAGTAGAAATTATTTGTTCGATTTAGTAAATGCGAGCTTTCGGTTATGTAATACAATATTTATTTTGGTACTAGTAATTTTCTTAAGAAAGTGTCCTTGTAACTATTCAAACTTTGAGGTTGTACTGAAATAGAGAAGACCAATAAATGTAATAGAAATAAGAAATATTTTCTGGGTTAGTGATATTATTGGGTATTCAGTCAAAAATTTCTCCTTAGTTGTTATTGCTTTATTTCATCATACATACAGGTATATGGAATTCGAATGGTTCGCTAAGTGGGAAGAAATTTATAATTACTTAAAGAGAATTGAATTGAGCTTGAGTAGTGACTTCAACTTTTGATATACGTTATTTATTATGTATAGTGGTTTATCTCATTGTGTTTTGGTATCTGTTTGATATAATATAGAAAAATTACTCGATACTCTTTGAGTTAATTAGATTATTTATGTAATACTACATGTTACATTATAAAACTAAAGTACTTGAAATATCTATATACTTAAAAGGAGTTTAACCTGAAGAAAGGATATATATTATTAGTAACTAAATATATAGTATGATCCATATAACAACAGATGTCATTGGAATGAAATATCTCAATAGACTAATATTCAAAGAAATTTTACATCATAAACTATGATGGGAGTTGAAGGTTGTATAGAGGATGAATTAGAGTAAGTGGTGAATTATCTATTTATTAATATTTTGGTAAGACTAATTTTGTTTGATCCAATTCCAAATGCTCAAAATAAGGTCGATGAAAGGTTAGGATTAAGATGAAAGGTAGAAGAGTCACTTAAATAGATTTTTGTGATAAGTGATTATAATCACTTAATAAGAGATATGTGCGAAAATGAGGGACATGAAATTACAAGACTAAGTTTTAGGTGATGATCATGTACCTTTTTATTTGTTTTATTTAGTAGTATGAATGATGTTTGTGATCTCATGAAAATGTACAGATATCGGATACTGGACGAGCTATTATGGAATATATCGTTAATATTTGGTTTGCCACAAAAAAAGGATATATGTAAAAGTTCATATGTTGGAATGACTTAGTTCTGCTTTTATTTTCAGGTGGAAATGGGAAGGCATTCAAAATTTTTTACATCATAATGGAATTGGGTTATTGTTTATAGGTTATCTAAACATGCTCATTCTTTCTCAATTTACCTTAGGTATTCCATGGAAATCTATGGAAAGATAAATGTATAAGAATCAGTTAGACTTTATGGTTTATTAGTGTCTATTAGTTCTGATGTAGATTTAAGGTCTTTGTCCACTTCCTAGAAGATCTTACATCAGGTATTGGGAACAAAATTATATTTTAGTATTGTGATCATCCATGCATCAATGGGCAACCAGGACAAACAAATTAGGCTTTGCAAGATATGCTTAGAGATTGTGCATTAGATTATTGATGTCAATTGAGAAAATTGTTTCTTGGGAGGAATTTCTTATCACAACAGTGATAAGGCTACTTAGGATAGTTCTCTATGAGGCATTGTATGATAGAAAATTTAGGTCATCATTTTATTGAAATGAAATTGGTGTTCTTTTAGGTTGAATATGGTTTGGGAAATGATAGAAGTGGTAGAACAAATTGCTAATGTATGGAAACTAGTTAGAGGTGACCCTAGAGTTATGCAGATTAAAGAGGAATATCGTTATAATTTATGATAGGGGATCAATTTTTTAAGGTGTCTCCAATGAAATGGATTATGCGGCTTGGGCAAAAAAAAATGGGGATGTTACACACAAACTTAATCATAGGTACATTGATTTATTTTGCATTACTGAGATAATTGGGAAGATTGTCTGTAAACTCGACCTCTTTGCATCAATGTCTCGAGTTCATAATGTGTTTCATATGTTCATTTTAAGGAAGTATATCATGAATCTATATCATCTATTGAAAAGGGACCAATAGAACTAAATTAAGGTCGGAGATATGAATAAAAACCTATAGAGATTCTAGTAAGGGATGTAAAGTAACTTCAAAATGAGAATATCTCATTAGTTAAAGTACAGAGTAGAAGTCAATCAACAGAAGAATCTATTTGGGAAATGGAGGATCAAATGAGAACTAAGTATCCTGAACTTTTTCTGTAAGTGAAAATTCAGGGATGAAATTTTTATAAGGAGGGGAGAATGTGATACCTGAACCTCTCACAACTCACTTGCCTAATGTGATTCATGCATTACATGCTACTTATATGCTAATTTGCATTAACATTTACATGGCATCTTATATAGCATTCTTAATCGTTAGACCTCTAATGCTATCACATGATATAAGTGGTTGAGATCTTATAACCTAATTAAGAAATTCTATATTTAAATAAGAAAAATAATAGATTGGTCGATATATTGGATATTCATAGGTTATATGTTATAATTTTAGAAGTGTTAAAGGTGTTACTAGTAAGTTTATATGATTCGATTTAATTAGATCGATGTGTTTTAAAAGTATACATCCACGGATTAACATACTTGGGATATTAGACATGATATAATGTGATTTAAGTGTCATAATACAAGGTTCATATGTGCATATGATTTTAGAAATACAAACTAGACAATCATTTAAAAATCGGATGTCAATCAGTTTGGAGATCGAATGAACGGACATAGGAATTACCTATGGGAATGAATGGTGACTAAGATAGGTTGCAACCAAATAAGAATATGTGAGACACACAAGATTAGGGATGCAAGATAAGGGAGAAAATCAGATTATACCATTACATGCCACCTCAAGCTTTGTCACCTCATGCTTTCTTATTAAGCTTAAGCTAACATCTCAAGCTAACACCTCAAACCCTTCACCCTTAAGCCACGACCAGACCTTCATTTCAGCCATTTTCATCTTCCAAACACACACCTTAAGGTATCCAAGTGCTCCAAATTGATTCCAAGTTGAAATAAAAGCAAGAAAAGCAAAGGAGAAGTGATTACCATAAAGTTTAACCTCAAAATCTGCATAGGTAACACTTATCTACGGTTTTGCCTTTTGTTTTCAGATTATTCTGAATGGTTTTATTATTTACTAAGCTTTCAATATCTCTTATAAAGTGTTAGGAAGTTTTTAGTTAGACTTTGGTGCACAAAGAAAGGGTTTTTGATGAGAAACACTTAATAGGAAATACTTGTGGCAGAAACTGTTACCTTACTATTTTCTTGTATTTTAGGCTTCAAAAGTGTATGGTATGTTGAATAAAACCTGTAATTATCATCATATACATGTTTATATATGGTTTAATAGTATTGGAATAAATTTTCATCAGTTAGAAATTGAAATAGGGCATGATATTGAAGAGATGTTCAAAACTATCACCATCAAATTTCAGATTTGTCCTATGTGAAGTGGACTAGTTTTGGCAAGGATATGACCTGGTTGTCTCTATTTATATGTTATGTAAGTGTGGTGAAAATTTGGGAGTGATTGAATATACTTAATGGTGCCAAACCCATTAATGTCATGAAGTGCGTAAAACTGTCATGGTGAGAAAAATCTGTTTCAGTATGCTGTGAAAGGAGTTGAACTTGGGAAGCTATATCTGTGCATTTTAGCCATTAAATGACATGGTTATATTTTTTTTGATGTTATATAAGTGTGATAAAAATTGTGGAGTGAATGAATATGTCTAAGGGTGTCAAAATCATCATACAAACTAATGTGGCAGCAAGAAAATGTGAAGTGGTGAATCTATCCCATTTGGTTCATTAACATGTTCCAGCATAGATGTGGTGCATTTGATCCTAACATTTAGAAAAATATTTTAAGAGTTATAATACATCAATTAAGTGAGGTTAGTATACATTTAAGATGTGGAGCAAAGGTACGTAGAAGGTTGTATTCGGTTATAGTTTCTAAGTGGTAAGGTTGTTTAGTTAAATTGAGATTCAAGATCTTTATACTACATTAGGTATAATGAACATGTTAATTGAGTATGGTGATTGATATCTTATATTTTTACAGATTATTTCACATCTAGGGTTGGGGAGTAATACTTAAGAAACCTAGAAGTAACACACAACCGATCAAAGGTAAGTAAAGATTCATGTGCAACTACAATGCATAGACATAGTAAATGTGTGATTTATATGTAATACCATTGATTATATGTGCGTAGCAGAGGGCATGCATTACTGTCATTCATGTCCATTGAGCATACATACATGGGCATTGGCATGTGCAAACATCATATACAAGCATTGTGATAAATCGTGCATTGCACAACATGATTCTGAGAAATGAAATATTTTACTGACCACTACTAGTGCACCGAAGCATGCATGGATTTGCATGGTTTTATGCATGGATTTGCAGGTTTGCGTGCATGGATTTGCATGCGTATGAGTGTGTATGGATTTGCATACTTTTATGATTATTGGCCATTAGTTATGGCGATGTGCAGAGCTCTTTTCCGATGCATGGGATAGTAGCATTTGGTCAGGGGCCAAGAAAGAAATGATTTTGAGAGAAATGTTTTGATGCATAGAATTGCATTGTGGGCATAGCATTTTGAGATGCATGACTTAATATTGTGGATTATTCTTTGACATGCATAATCTTTACTTGTTAAGTGTTAGCTCATATAGTTTATGCATTGTAGGTGAGTCTGGTGATACTTGATATCATGGACTTACTGGGCAAGCTGTTGGGGTTCCTACAGGTTCTGAGGATCAGTGTATATGGATGACGACCTGTTGGGTTGATTGTTAACTTATTTAATTTTGTAGTCTATTGTATTAGGTTTTGGGATTTGTACAATGTGTTACTTTTATAACTTTTCTATACATGGGTATATAAATATTATGATTGTTATGGGTCCTCTACAGGTATATATATTAGTCTGTGTGTGGGAAAATGTTTATTATTTGTTAATATGTTGTAGAAAAAATATAATAATAATAATAATAATGCATGCACACATGCTCTATCATGTTAAATTATACTATATATATAGTTGTGTAGGAATGGGGGTGTTACAGAGTGGTATTAGAGCCCAATTTGTGGTTCCGTAGACTGTCCATGTACATGACCTTTGAAACTGGTGGAGCACAACCAAGCCAGTAAGTTTTATTTGTTGTATAATTCATTTTGTATTTCATGAATAATATCGGTCATGTGTTTTAAGATTTTGTATAAAATAATTTGAGGCAGACTCATCAATAATAACAGGTACAAACTTTATGGTTGGTATTCTATCTTTAGAGCTACATATTCTCTATTATCTACTATGTATGTAATAAGACTGGATAGGGTACTTGATATATATATGTATATGAGGTCAATTACAATGTTTTAATTCCTTTTTGAGGTTCAAGATCAACTAATTAGATTTTAAGAGCTCTAGGTTAATTTTGTTTTATTGGTTAGGATTATGATATAACATTTTGTGTTGATTGATTTATTGAGAATTATGCATGGTGGATTATTTAAGGATTATTAAGTCTTTTAAATTCTAGGTGAAGAAAATTTAGAAATTTTATGGAGGCCATAGTAGGAAAATATTTACTATTTGCAGAAAATAAGAAAATTGTCAAATTATAATTTTATACTGTGAAAGAGAGTTGTAAGAAAGAGTTATTATCGATCTTTGGGTTGTGTTAGAATTTTTAGAAATGACCAAGTTTACTAAAAATCCATTTGTGTGATCTCAGATCTCTTGATACATGTTGAAAAGAAGTTTTCGGGCATACTATTGACTAACCAATTGATTTTATCCTGGATATAGTTGTGAGAACAAATCCAATCTCTCTTTTAGTTTATCATATACAGCTATCGGAATTCAATGAACCTTAAGTGATATTGTTATAATGTTGGGCAAGGCATTAAGGTCTAGTGCTTCTTCTAAACATGCTCCACTTCATATTTACCTAGAAGAAAGATGAATCTTGAGGTTATGTATTTTTTATTGCAACTGAATTGAGTAATAACTTGTAATAAGTACAAATTTTCGTATTAAGGTTTATTTGATAAATTAAGAGGAGCTATTTTGATCTTGAGGATTAATTTTAAGTTTGGATTAATTATGAATTTCTTGTTGTGCCATTGGGTTGACTAATAATGCCTTAATTATTTTGATATACATGATGAATAATATATTTGATGATTCTATATTGGTATGTTTGGGATGATATTCGTTGATGATATCTTAGTATTCAACAAGGAGAAAATATGATTAATCTTTCACTATAATCTTGCAAACTTTAAGAAAGTAGAAATTATTTGTTCGATTTAGTAAATGCGAGCTTTCGGTTATGTAATACAATATTTATTTTGGTACTAGTAATTTTCTTAAGAAAGTGTCCTTGTAACTATTCAAAACTTTGAGGTTGTACTGAAATAGAGAAGACCAATAAATATGATAGAAATAAGAAATATTTTCTGGGTTAGTGATATTATTGGGTATTCAGTCAAAAATTTCTCCTTAGTTGTTACTACTTTATTTCATCATACATACAGGTATATGAAATTCTAATGGTTTGCTAAGTGGGAAGAAAGTTATGCAGATAAACGGAAAAAATATCTAAAGTTTGCCATTGGGGATCATGTGTTCTTAAAAGTAGCTCCCATGAAAGGTGTTATGAGATTTGGAAAGAAAGGAAAATTCAGCCCAAGGTATGTCGGCCCATTCGAGATTCTCGAAAGAGTTGGTGATAAAGCTTATAGAGTGGCCTTACCTCCATCATTATCTACTGTTCACAATGTTTTCCATGTTCTATGTTGAGAAAGTACATTTCAAACCCTTGTCATGTGTTGAGTTATGAACCGTTGGAATTGACTCATGATTTAGCCTATGAAGAGAAACCAGTGCAAATTCTAGATCAGAAGGAAAAAGAGTTGAGAACGAAAAAGATTCGACTTGTTAAAGTATTATGGAGGAATCAATCTGTAGAACACTTTTTCTCTTTAGGTACAATTTCAAGCTTTAATCTCTCCAAATCTAGTAATATTGACTTTTGTATAAAAAAAAAAAAGAAGACATGGATTTTTTGCTCAATGCATTTGCAACCACATTCGCTTTACCAGGATGATAGTTGATCACACAATCATAATCCTTCACAAGTTCTAACCATCTTCTTTGTCTCATATTCAGCTCTTTTTGCGTAAAGAAGTATTTCGAACTCTTATGATCTGTGTATATCTCACACTTCTCACCATACAAATAATGTCTCCAAATTTTCAAGGCAAAAACCACAACAACAAGTTCCAAATCATGGGTTGGATAATTCATTTCATATTTCTTCAATTGCTTGAAGCATAGGCAATAACCTTCCCATTTTGCATCAAAACAGCACCCAAACCATTTTTTTGAAGCATCACTATACACCACGAATCCACCAATTCCAGTTGGAATGGTAAGAATAGAGCTGTAGTTAATTTATATTTCAGTTCTTGAAAACTTCTTTCACAAGCATCGGTCCACAAGAACTTCATATTCTTTCTTGTCAACATTGTTATTGGAGTTGCTATCTTTGAAAATCCCTTAACAAATCATCGATAGTACCCTGCTAATCCCAAGAAACTCCTTACTTCTGATACATTTGTTGGTGTTGACCACTTAATGATAGCTTCTACCTTGCCCGGATCAATAGAAATACCATCCTTGGATACTACATGACCTAGGAATACCACTTGTTCAAGCTAAAACTCACATTTCTTAAATTTAGCGTACAATTATTTTTCCTTAAGAACTTGTAGCACAATCTTCAAATGTTCTTTGTGCTCTTCTTTATTCCATGAATAAATTAGGATATCATCAATAAACACAATCACAAATTTATCAAGATATTACTTGAACACCTTATTCATTAGATCCATAAAAGTTGCAGGGGCATTGGTTAAACCGAAAGGCATCACTAGAAATTCATAATGTACATACCTTGTTCGGAATGCAGTCTTTAGTATATCTTCTTCCTTGATCTTCAATTGATGATACCCAAAGCGCAAATCAATCTTAAAAAATACAGATGCTCCCTACAATTGATCAAACAAATCATTTATTCTTGGGAGTGGATACTTATTCTTGATTGTTATTTTATTCAACTTTCTATAATCAATGCACAACCGCAATGTACCATCATTCTTTTTCACGAACAACACAGGTGCTCCCCAAGGAGAATAACTAGGGCAATTAAAACCCTTATCAAGCAATTCTTGCAATTGAACTTTTAACTCTTTCAATTCTATTGGTGCCATTCGGTACGGTAAACCTGTTCATGAATACTTTACTGCTACTAAATATTCAGATTCTTTGGAGACTTGTTTTGAAAGTGAAAGTATTTGTAAAAAGGCACACACTAATACTATCTCTAAATTTTTACAAGTATAAGGAAAATATTTTTGGAAGCCAAGGTTCGAAGAACTTTCATCATCAATAGTAAAATCTATTTCATCAAGTATTAAAGCTCCTGTGGTTGATTTAAAACCTTTGTCAGTTAATTTGAAATACTCTTTCTTGGGTGAGAATGAGACTTTTCCAGTAATAATTTCTTTCAAACTCGATACACCTCAAGAAGATAAGTTGATCGAAACTCTGACCATTGCTGATATTAAAGGTATTAATCCTTTCATTTGCACACATAACATCTATCTAGAGGAAAATGCTAAACCTTCTAGAGAAATGCAATGAAGGCTAAATCCTAATATGAAAGATGTAGTGAGAAATGAAGTCATTAAACTCTTAGATAATGGAATCATTTATTCTATTTCTGATAGCAAATGGGTAAGTCCTACTCAAGTTATACCTAAGAAATCTGGAGTTATTGTAGTCAAGAATGAGAATGATGAATTAATTCCAACAAGGACTGTTACTGGTTGGCGAATGTGCATTGACTATAGAAAACTCAACTCAGTTACTAGAAAAGATCATTTTTCATTACCTTTCATGGATTAAATTTTAGAAAGAGTTGCGGGACACGAATTTTATTGCTTTTTAGATGGATATTTTGGGTATAATCAAATTGCAATTGCACTTGAAGATCAAGAGAAAATAATTTTTACATGTCCTTTTGGTACTTTTGCATATCGAATGATGTCTTTTAGATTATGTAATGCACCAGCTACATTCCAACGATGCATGTTTAGTATTTTTAGTGACATGGTTGAACATTTGCTTGAAGTCTTCATGGATGATTTTTCTGTTGAAGAAAAGAATCTTATTCTTGGACAATTGGTAGAAATGTCATTTCATGGTAACAATTGGTATTGTTCTTGGACACATTATTTCATCCGAAGGTATTGAGGTTGACAAATCTAAAATTGAGTTAATTGTCAATTTGCCAACACCAAAGACTGTGAAGGAGGTTAGATCATTCTTAGGACATGCTGGTTTTTATAGAAGATTTATCAAAGATTTTAGTATAATATCTAAACCTTTGTGTAATCTTCTAACAAAAGATACTATTTTTGAATGGACTGAAAACTTTGAAAATGCTTTTGTTAAGTTTAAAAGCATGCTTACGTCTGCTCCAATCATGTAGCCTCCAGATTGGACTTTACCTTTTGAAATAATGTGTGATGCTAGTGATTATGCTGTTGGAGCTGTCTTGGGACAAAGACAAGATAAGAAACCATATGTTATTTACTATGTAAGTAAAACTTTAAATGGTGCTGAATTGAATTATACAACAATTGAAAAAGAATTACTTGCTGTAGTTTTTGCATTGAACAAATTTTGATCTTATCTTGTTGGCTCACCAATTGTTGTTTTCAGTGATCATGCAGCTTTGAAATATCTTTTGTCAAAAAAAGATGCTAAACCAAGACTGATTAGATGGATTCTCTTATTCTAGGAATTTAATGTTATTATTCGAGATAAAAAGGGAGTAGAGAATGTAGTGGCTGATCATTTGTCGAGACTTGTTTGTGATGACTCGTTTCAAACCACATCTATTAATGACACTTTCCCTGATGAACAACTATTTAATATTTCTATTTTGCCTTGGTTTGCTAACATTGTTAATTTTCTTATGACATGAAAGATGCCATCGTATTAGAACTCTCAAGACAAAAAGAAGTTTTTGACTGAGGTTAAAAAAAATTATTGGAATGATCCATACCTATTCAAATATTGTCTGGATCAAATCTTTCGAAGATGTGTGCCTGATAATGAGATAGGTAATATTGTCAAATTTTGTCATTCAGACGCATGTGGTGGTCATTTTTCTGTAAAGAAAACTACTGCAAAAATCTTGCAATGTGGATTTTATTGGCCAACTCTTTTCAAAGACAATTACACTTTCTGCAAAAGTTGTGAAAATTGTCAAAATTTAGGGTTCCTTTCAAAGAGAAATATGATGCCCCTACACCCTACCTAGTGATTGAAATCTTTGACTGTTGGGGTATTGATTTTATGGGGCATTTCCATTATCATTTAGTTTTTTTTACATACTGGTTGCCATAGATTATGTTTCAAAATGGATCAAGGCAATTCCTTATCGAAACAATGATCACAAAATAGTGATAAAATTTTTGAAAGAAAATATTTTAAGTCGATTTGGAATTCCTAGATCTATTATCAGAGATGGGGGAAAAATATTTTTGTAACAAAGTTTTTGGAACTTTAATGAGAAAATATGGAATCATATATAAAGTTGCAACCCCTTATCACCCTCACACAAATGGACAAGTTGAACTTGCAAGTAGGGAGATAAAATAAATTTTGGAGAAAACAGTTAACCCAAATCGTAAAGATTGGTCTCTTAGACTTACCGATACACTTTGGGCATATAGAACTATTTTCAAAACATCATTAGGCATATCTCCTTATAGGATAGTTTATGGAAAACCTTGTCATTTACATGTTGAACTTGAACATAAAGCTTATTGGGCAATCAAAATATTTAACTTCAACCTTGATGAAGCTTCAAAATTGCGCAAATTGCAAATCAATGAACTTCAAGAATTGAGAAATAATATATATGAGAATTCTAAAATTTATAAAGCAAGAATTAAAGATTTTCATTATAATAAAATTTCAAGAAAAATATTTGAGGTTGGTCAAAAGGTTTTGCTTTATAATTTTTGATTGCATTTGTTTCCTAGAAAATTGAGATCAAGGTGGAGTGGTCCTTTTGTTGTAAAAAAAGTATATCCTTATGGGGCGATTGACATTCAGAATCCTAAAAATAGTAATATATTCAAAGTAAATGGACAAAGAGTTAAACTATTTCTAGAAAATCAATTTTCACAAGAGGAAATTCTTTTTCTTTCTAACCCTTGTTATGATTAGTATTGTATATACTCATTTTCTCTGACTTTATTTGTTTTAAAAGTTTATTTTTTTCTTTCTTTTTTTTTAATTTTTTTTCTTTTTCCGATTAAATGAAGGATGACAGTACTCCGTGGTTATAAAAGTCGGACTTGTCAGTTTCCCAAACAACTGAAATCTTTGTACAAATTTTCTTTACTTTTCTCATTCTCTTTTCTTGTTCTTTTCAAAATGGGTGACATTTTTCTAACTCTCAAGAAGCAATTTTCTTTTCTTCCTAAAAATGTAATTTTGAAAATTTATAAAATCAACATTGAAAGATTGAGGATGCTTACGCACAAGGGCATCCTGGAGGACATACGATGGATAATTGAAGTAAAGGTAAGACCAGGTGAGTTTTCACATGAGTTTCCAGATTTGCTTATTAGATACATGCCTGGTTTTGGTAAAAGTACATATTCAAAAAAACAAAGGGCAAAAAAAATGAAAGTTTGTCATAATTGTGCTAGATGGACTTGCAACAAAAGTATCATTCTTTAGGATGGTCTCTAAAAATCGAGAAGATAAACTTAAATTCATTATGGATAGACTAAGTAAAGAGTCTTTAGATCACATTATATTAACTCTTGAGACGTATTCATGTGGATTGGTACAACGTGCAATTCTTGATTTATGGGCTCATTTTCGAAATGAATATGAGCTTTATAGTCTTGGAAATCTGACATTAAAATACCTTGTTTGCCAGTTTATTAGAAAACTGGATGGGAAGTATATCCTCGACCTATAGAGGGCGTTTAAGCCGTTACTGAACGTAAAACCAGAGGAAAATGTGAGCCACAATCACAACTACATGTACATTCACATGTAAGTAGGTAATTTTTAAATCTTGTATGTGTCCTTATTTGCAACCTTTTTGACAAAAGAAAAAGGCATGCAATAAATGCATTCCCTATTCACACCTCAATAAATATCACTGTACTCACTATATTTTTGCACAATTTATTTTCAAAAAGAAAAAAAATAGAAGTTTCTTCAACTCGCAAATTTAATTGCATTTGTGTTTTTTATGGATCCAATCTTGGAAAAAAGGGTAAGTTTATAGGGGTAGTCAATAACCTTGGTAGAACTTTAGCAGAGAGAAAAATTAATTTAGTATATGGGGGAGGCAGTTTGGGGTTAATGGGGAGTGTTGCTAATTCTGCTTATATAGGAGGTGTCAAAGTTCTGAGAGTTATCCCAAAATCTTTAACAGTACAGAATATCACAGGTATGACCATTGGAGATGAGACAAAAGTGTCACATATTTAGGATAGAATGCCTAACATGTTAAACAATGCGGATGCATTCATCATTCTACCTGGCGGTTTTGGTACACTAGAGGAATTATTTCAAGTTGTCTCTTGGGAACAACTCAATATTCACCAAAAACCTATTGGTATTCTTAATGTTAATGGTTTTTATGATGGTTTGCTATCTTTTGTAGATCATGTTGCGAAAAAAAGTTTTATTTCACCGTCTGCGAGAAGAATCCTCATTTCTGCTTCAACACCTAACCAGCTGATTGATTAACTTCTAGCATATGTGCCAGAACCTGATCGAGAATGTAAATTGAATTTGACTCTCAGTCTGTGATACTTATTGTTAATGATTTTATCTAATAATATGTGTTTTGTTTTTTTTTGTTTCAGCTTTATTAGCTACACTTCAAGTGATATCTTTCAAACTCTACTTTCCTATCTATGTTTGACACTGGGGACAATGTCTCGATTAGGCTAGGGGGAGGAATAGTTGATATCATGACTTGTGTGTTCAATATGTGTTTTTCTAGTATTTAAAAAAAATCAAGTGTGTTTTTTTATGGGTCCGTTGAAAGCATGAAAAATGGTGGCTGAGTAAAGGGTAATTGTAACACTCTTGAGAAGCATCTATATTTTTTGCATAACATGGCAGGTTTGTGAAGTTTTTAACAAATGTTTATGAATTACCAATTGTTTTATTTTTAGTCATAGAGGTTCTTCCTACTTCAATGATTAAAATTAAATATGAATAATATGGTTTGATTGATGATGGGTATTGTTTTGGACTTTGATGTTGTTATTTGGTTAATATATTTATGAGATAATTATACTCAAATTTTGTTTTGCATAAATAGTTATGTTATTCAGTGTGAAGAGAATCATATTAAAATAGATAGTTCTTATTCTCTTGCTCTAATCATCACTTGGATCTTCAACATGTAGGGGTTGAGTATTAGAACTTTTACTTTTGGTCTGTCGAGGCGAACGACTGATAGTGCACCACTAGAAAAATGATTAAGGTATTAGGTTTTCTAGCACCATTGCCAATCAGCTTGTTCCTCATATGATATTTCAAGAAAACATCCCCCTAGTAAACCACTTTGAGCCTTTCAATAAATAAATATTTTTTTCTGTTACCATATCTTTTTACCTAGCTTAAATACATTATTATCCAACCCTTGTTCTAAAAATGATTGGAGTTTAAGAGACATTCAATTGATAGCTTTAACTTACAAAAGAAATTTAGTTTGGAATAGAAGATATATGTGGGGGAATTTTCATTTAAAAAAAAAAAAAAAAAGAAAAACAATAATTAAAAAAAATAGAAAGAAAAAAAAATTGCAAAGTTCTACAAGTTGTAACTAAAAATGAGATGTTGCAAGATGAATAAGAGGGTCCAATTCAATAACAATAGACCCTAGTGTGAGATTTGTGGAGTTTGAGAATTTTTCATCGATAAATTCTATCTTTAATTCCATGAAGTTTTTAGAACCTTTGTTGCATCTTATCCTTTTATTTCTTAGCTACATCACCACCCTTTGGCCCCATTACAATCTTTGTTGAAAACCTTTTGATTTCGTATGGTGCCTTCAGTGTAGTGGAGATTTGCACCAAAGGAAAAGCTATAATGTTTAACTTTTCTATTAGAGATTGAGTGATGGTTTTTGTAAGGTTTTATGAGAATTCACTTATTTGAGGCATGCATAGTTTCATCACTATTGACATTAATTGTCCACACACACACTTGAGTATGCTTATTGTGGAAATGTATTGATTTTTGAATGACTAAGAGTTAAACTCAACACTTGTTTGATTTTATTTCCATATTACTTTGTTGCTTCATGAGAATAAAAGTTGGAAGATAGTTATTATAGGTGTTTGTGGGTATCACTGTTGGAAACCTTCTCGAGACTATAACTCATCCTCTATGGGCCACCTAGGGGTTAAAGGCTTGTTGCATATGCTAAATGCAATCGTGATTTTCAACGAAAGTGGATTAGTTTATGTTTATTTTAGGGTTGCTCGAGTACAAGCAAGGGTTAAGTGTGGGAGAATTTGATAAGTGCATATTTTGACTTATTTTTGTATCAAATCATTTATAATTTTCTTGCTTTATTCATGTTAATATTATTATTTTATTAATATTTTGTATTAGGGAAGAAATGGAAGCATATTTCCAAACTTGTGCAATGTTTGTAATTTGAGCATAACTTCATGATCAAAAGCCCTATGGGCCTGAAGCTTATTTTATTTGAAAGCCAAGAGATAGAGGTATAACTTTTCTGTTGGAAGCTCAACCCAATTTAGTCTTGATGATAGCAAAAAATTCATCCAAATAGTTGCATAAAATGGATCATCAAAATTCGGATCAGAGTTCAGCCCAGTATTGACTTAATGTACCAATTGGGTTATATCTTTTGAGCCCAAAATTATTTTGGGCTGAAATTCGGATATGTTATACACAAGAGGTAATAAACAAGTTTTCTAAAGACAAGATGGTGTGAAAATATGTTAAAAATGGTAAAAACATAGTCTGCAAGTTGCTGCTACTGTTAAATGACGGCTCTTGGAAATGACTCGGTAATTTGACCATATCTCCTTTATCGGACCGCTAAATTTGAGAAACGATATATGAAAATATATCAGCACCGAAAGATCTACAATTTTATTTCTTTACACATCTTCAAAATCTGGTTGTATCTAACGAAAAAATGTAATTTAATTCAACGGGTGAGAAATTGGTGTAACAACTTACCAACTCTTGGCAACTAGCATACCACTTGATTAACCACTCCATTATTTGTTTGGCCTCTAACTTACTCCAAGTACTATAAATATGCTATGTATTAAGCTTGTAAAAGGAGGGGAAAGATGGTTTCTTTAGGCTAAGTTATCTAGTTTGTATATTTTCTAGTATTGTAAGTTTTCTAGTAGTAATAGAAATGCATTATCTAGTTTCTCTTTTATTTTTAGTCTTTGCTACTTTTATTATGTCTTTCTAAATTTTATTTTGCTGAGGAAAAATGGTGAACCTCTTGATGGAGGAAGAGGAATGGTTATAAGGGTAGAAAATATTTAAGTATATTGTATTATTATTTTTATTTTTGATCTAAACCCTACTTATTTTGTGGTGATTCTTGATTTATGTATCTCCAATGGCACAACAAATACTTGGGTTCATTTAGCTTATTATACGGTTTTACCTCACCGACTGCTAATATGAAACTGAACCTTTTTCATAGTGGACTCAGTCGTCTTTAACATATTTACAAGCTCAGAGAGACCAGTCTCCGTATTGTGCATGTTAAATCCGACAACAAAGGTGTCAATTGAGGAAGGTAGAGATTCCAGTAAAAGATTTGTATAGAGTCTGTTCTCCATAATGACTCCAAAGGATGCAAGCCTTTCAATGAGGGCTATCATCTTCAATTCATGGTCATGGACTGAAGGCGTCCAATCATACAACATTTGAAAAGCTCCTTTGAGATCTGATATCTTGTCTGCTTGGTAAGTTCACTATACAACTCTTGTAGTTGAAGGAGAATCCCATAAGCAGTATCTTGATCCTCATTCTGCCTTTGTAGTTCATTTGACATCGATGCCAACATGTAGCATTGAGCCTACAAATTATCATCAACATGATGTTAGTAATCTACATAAGCCTCTAAAGTAATATCATCTGGTGGAACTGAAGGAGGCATGGTGTCGAGGATGTATACTCTCTTATCATATTAAAGGATGATCCTAAGATTTCTTAGATAATAGACAAAGTTTAGTCTAGTTAATTTATTTTGCTTAATAATTGTTGCTAGTGGATTCTTTGCCATTTTTAGCAGAAAGATCGATAAAAAATTATACATGAAGCAGAAAATGAGTAAACTATGGAAAAAAACATATTCATTTAATATAAGGCCTTTAATACTAAATGTCTCCCACTATTTTCTTCTAGCTCCATCACCTCTAATGGAAGTTTTGGAAAATTGAATTTTCTAGAGGGCTCGAGGTCCAACGGAAATATTTCACACCCCAATTTTATGAGCCTATGAAATAGTTATATTGGTGGTCAACTCTTTGATGATTATATCACCATACAATCCTAAAGTTTGTTTTGCCTCACCTCTTCCCATATACCTCGATTTTATGAGCCTATATGGTATAAGTGTCAAACAACACCCATCAAATGTTTGTGTAAATAGAGCATCAAGATGTCCCACGACTCATGGCCAACATAATGACGATTCCATCCCACGAGCATCTCTATGTTTGGTAGAGCTCACAACTTTCCAACACAAGACCACCCTACAACTCATGGCCAGTGATCAAGTGTGGCAGTATCATCATGTCTCTACCTTTGATGGTAGGCATGGAACGATAAGTCCTACCTAACTTGTCCTTTTTTTGTTTGAAATTGAATTATAGAATATTGTTTACTTAATTTCATAAATTAAGTAGTTTTTTTTATTCAAGACCTCATCAATTAAATTACTAGGTGGGTTATGTAATGATCATCATCATATGTGCGCAAGTAAGAAAATTACATAATATCTAAATACATCCTATGCAAAAAGCGTTGAGATGATCATGGCCAACCTATGTGACTTGTTTGAGCCAAAAACGGGTCAAGGTCAATATTAGGGTAGAAATATAAAGAACTATTCTATTACATTTCATTTTGTACCCATATATTTATAGGCCTTGAATCTCCTATTCTATTGCATTTGCATTTAATAACCCATACAAGCATGGGCCTTTAGTCTTCAAATGTCCTCTATTTACAAAATTTAAAATTGAAACTCACTTTCTATTATACTCTCTTTGTAAAAATTAAATGCAATACAAAAAATAGAATAAGAGGCTCGCAGGCCCCAAATATCCAAAGATAATTAAAACATCCAATCACATTGGTCATAGGCTTATGATCATCCCTAAAAAAACATGCAATAAACATTCATCACATGAATCTTAAAGCAAGTAAATTTATCAAGTTGTTAAACAACTCATTTTCAAGACTTGGACACAACTCTATTTTATAAAAAATAATTTTTCAGCATTTCAAAATTAATAATTAATTTAAAATTAATAAAATAAAATATTTATCAAAATCGCATGTAAACAGATTGCTCGACAGCAAATTGTGCAACCAAATAACAAACTATTGTTGAGTCACACATGTATCGTTGGGCGGAACCAGCCCCTACATGCATCAGGCTGGTGCACCAATAGCCCTTGTCCGTGCCCCACTGCGCATAGTAGCCTGTGCACATAGCACCCACACTCTGCTACCTACTAGCTATGTGCACATTGCATGTAGCAGTATGTTGTACACGCGTGCAGCAGCACGCACGGGGAACATTCACCTATGTTGCTGCTGCCTTGCACTGAGTAGTACACCCGCAGGTTCTGAGTCCAAATGCAACTTATCATTTGGTTTAATATTTTAACAAATTTAAAATATCTTACATATAATTAATAAAATCAATTGTGTCCAACTACTAAAAATACAAAAACAACAAAGTCATGTTTATCAAATAAACATTCAAAATAAATAATATCAACTTTTAACATCATGAATCACAACAATTGTTAACAACATCGCTATAACCTAAGGGGTAAACGTAGTGGAAATTAAAATTTTAAAATAAAAGATGCAATAACATTTATTGAGTTACTCCAAATTTCATAGAGATTCTAACAACCAACGTTATTAATAGTTCAATAAATAGAATATAAATTTAATGATGATGTAATTCATTATGCTTTTTTGATTCTTCTATTCAGTGCAAGGCTTGAGGCAATCAATTGCCGGATTGTAGCAAATCTCTCACCAATGAGTCCACGCATTCTCTCTCTAAATAAGTCCACACTTAGACTAGAATAACCAAAAGCAAAGGACTTACTTATGTTCATTGTTTTCTTTTCCAATTCTAAAAACGAAGTGAACACTAATCTTTAATACAACAAGTGGAATCAAAGGTTAAATGTTTTTGTTAATTGATCTTAATCCAACTAGTGGAAGAAGAACAATACACTAGGATAATTTGAAGAATAAGGAGATAGAGAAAAGTGAAGAAAACTTTTTCTTTCTTTCTTGCTTGTGGCCGATTTTTGGAGTAGTAGAAGAAAAGGATTTTTGTCTTCAATTTTATTTTATATGGTGGCTACAAAAATTATATCAAACCTAATATTAGCCCCATATGTTAGTTTGGTTGTTTGGAAAGTCTAACTTTCCTAACAAACCAAATCCACATCATACCAAAATCCTATCTTCTTTTTATCTTTAATTGCCAAAAATATGGCCTCTAATTGGCTATCAATTTTCGGCCCTCTTTCCCCTTCAGATACATTGAACCTATCCCATATTCAATCTTGATATCCAAATACATTGAACATATCTCATAAATTCAATCTTGATTTCTTATACCTATTTAAATAAGAAAAATTACTTTTTCTATTTAATTTAATTCTTCTAATATTCTATGTGGGCATCTACTAATGAGCCATTTTTAAGTTGGGCTTAGACTTCAGCAAACACATTAACTAATCCAATTAATTAATTAGCATAAGTTCATTTAATTGATCTAGTCAACTAATTAATTCACTCCAATTTGGATTTTCAATCTTATTGGATCTAATTAAATAATTTTATTATTTAATTGGATAATTAACTCAATTAATTTAAAATGGTTTAATCCTTAATTAATTAATCCAATTATTTAATTATATCCAACTCTTTGGATTAATTTTATACTAGATATTATTCATTTCAAATTGTGTGAAACCCTTTAGGTTCACTACAAAGCTAGTAGTGAGCTTGCAATATTTGCAACTTATGAATAATAATTATTCTGACTAATTAATCTAATTAATTAATCCACTTGGAATTAACTTTTTAAAACCAAGAACCTCAATATCAATGAAAACACCTAGTAAGTAATCATGAAAAACTAGTTTGAGGTGAAATAGCAAGTGATCTTATTACAATTACAAATACCATGCATGTAAGCTCCTTCCATCAACTATTCTCCTGATTGAGTCTAGGGTATGGATAAAAGTCAAAACCCTAATCGACTCAATAACTATGATTCCGTTTCATGTTCTGGTGACTCTAGATGAATCGTCAGAAACCCTTCTTTGACATTCATCATACCTTGGCCAAGGATTTCAGAGTTACAAACTACGGAAACATAGGAAACTCATTTGTTCTACTAGACAAGTGACTGATCCTTTGTTGGTCACTCATTAACCTCCATACGTGTAGATGTAATACCCAATGTAATCCCTTTGTGATTGTCATGCAATCAGAGAATACATCAAAGTAAGACATAACACGCACGAGATTACTATGGTGCCTCAAGTCAAAGGACTAGTCGTGCACTATCGTAACATAGAGATTCTTAATTCAACAAATAAATTTCTAATTAAGAATTTATGGCAAGTCAGTTTAGTGTACTTATTCTCAAATAACCATCAACATACATGTATTTGCATCACTACTCTAATGCTTATGTAATGAAACTTTCTCCTTATGCGAGCATGCATCGTATGTGCAAGTCTATTAGGCTATTTGATATCCCATCTCTAAAGGTCTTAACTTGAAACTTATTTAAGACCAAAGCCTTAGAGGCATCTTCCATGATCACCATCATATATGCGACCATGCCCCATAACTATATTTGGTCCATGGACTTTATCTAATATGCAGAAAGAAAATATAAGATATAAGATAAAGAAAGTGTCTTTCATATTAATATGATTCCCAATAAGATCATTTTATAAATGAAAGGAGTACAATAAACCCAATCTAATTGTGGCACCAGGCATTCTACTCTAACACTCTAAAGATGGAAAATTTACATTGAAAGTGGTATATGGTAGTGTGCGATAGTACAGAATGAGGCAATAATATTTTGGGGTAATTTCGAATCGAGCATTGACACCTATTATGTTAATCTTTATTTTAGAAATTGTTGTAGTTTTGCATTTGAGATTATGATAAAGCAAAGATTTGAATTGTCGTAAATGTCAAGGTTGTGCTAACTCAAAATCATTAGCACACCTACTTTTGTGTTATGATCAGGCTATGACTGTTTGGAGATACTCTGTAGAGATTTTTGGTATCTAGTTACCATTCACAAAGAACATACAATTTTGGATCTAATTCTAGAGTAGTTTTACCCAATTTGACAATGTTAGAGCTATTTTTTCATTGACCATCCTTTGGTTTATCTGCAAGAGAAATGATGCAAAGTACTGCAGCAAATAAGTTTAGCACTATACTTTGGTTTATACATGGTGTTCAAGAATATTTACCTACAGTTTATCCAACTATCTGGAAAGCTAAAGCATTAGCTACAACTAGGTTTGGGATGAGACAGCCTATGCATTCTCATTTTGTTTAAATAAAGAGAGTCTAAGATGGATGGTTCGAGTAAGGAAATCCTAGGACAGTTTGGTGTGGGAAGGATTGTTCAAGACATAGATGGTAATCCATGTGTAGCGTATTATGATTTTATTAGCATAGCATCCAACATGGAATCAAAACTTCAGGTTTTCATCCGTGATCTTTAATCTGCAAGCAACTAGGCTATTATAACACCTGGCCAGAACTGGATTGGGAAGCCATTATTCATCTCATTCAAGGGAGTTGTTAGGGACATTGGCAACCATTTCACTAAAGCTAGGAAATTGATTTCTCAGCTGGTATGCTAGATCACTGACATATCTGGAGAGGGTAATCAAATTGCGGGTTACATTAGCAATCTTGTTGTTTCAATGCAACACACCGATGTTTTCCAAGTTGATCAGATGCCAGTAGCAATCAAAGGCCTCATCCACTTAGATAGGATTCAATTATCTAATTTTTAATACTTCTAATTCATTGCTTTTATGAATCTAAAGGAGTAAGTACTCTTTATTTCCTGCTTTTGACTTGTAAAAGTTTACTTCTAATTTTTATGATTAATAAATGGGTAGGGATCCATGCTAAACCCCCTGTCTTGGCACATGAGGCATTTTCCAAAAAAAATCCTAGTCACTTGATTGTCTATGATGATAAATTCTAAGGCTTGCTTCTAAAAACATTCGCAGTGGCCGCCTGAGAGCTTTTGCTTTAAAAAATTTCATAATCACTTGATTTTTAATATAATAAATGGGTAGGGATCGACCAAATCCCTATCTATGCATAGACGACTTTAACAAAAAAAAATCCTAGCCACTTTGATGAACCACCACCCCTTGTGGTGTAGTGGTACCTAGCTTTACTCTCTTGTGTAAGGTCAGGGTTCCAATCCTTCCCCTCTCCTCCTTCCCCCCCTTCCCTTGGGTTTGAGCTCCTCCTCACTCCACACACTAAAATTCATGGTCACTTGATGAAAAAAATTTCTAGTCACTTGATGAAAAAAATTCTAGTTCACTTAACTTGATAAGCCAAGGTAACTTTTTGGTAATTATTTTGCACCTAGGACCTTGCTGATTATGGGGTTGAGTCACTTAGCCAATTAGAGACTTTTTCTATTTTTCATCCCTTGGACAAAGATTTTTTAAGTCTAAGTACTATGGAAAACTTAATTTATTAGCATAGATCCTATGTTGGCCGCTTATAAAATTTCATATATGATTATATTGCACCAAAACTATTCCCCTTGTGATATCAAGTTATCGAAGAATAAATCAAAGTACAATATATCATGTACAAGATTACAATGGTATCTCAAATCAAATGACTAATTCTTGTACAATTATAAAGTGGAAATTTCTTATTTGACAACATTTCATTTCCAATAAGGAATTTCCAGATGGAGTTGTTCAATGTACTTCTTCCATAGCAAGCACCCGTATACATGCACTAGTGTCATTACATCGATACCCATATAATGAGATATTCTCTTTATGAGTCTGCATCATATGTGTATGTCTTATTGGATCATTGATGTTATGTCTCAATGATCTTCAATTTGAAACATTGTAAGACCAAAGCTATAGAGGCATAAACCATAATTGTCATTGTATGTGTAGTCATGTTCCGGTAGCTATATATGGTCTACAAAATTAATCTAAATTAATATAAATAAAAATAAAAATTAAGAATTGCCTATGATTTTAATTAAAAAAGATTGTTTACACGAAGAGTATTAAGCGGCCAGTCTGATTAGCTCATTGAGTATTACTTTAACAACTTAACTTGGGAAGATCTTGGCCAAGATGGGATTATAATTATGAAATAGTCTTTTAATTTCATCATTAAGCCATAGCACTACGAATGGACACATAGTTATTAGGCTATTTGGAATTCGACTAATAATCCATTCATATACCTAATTGGGAGATTAGATGATAGGAGGACCTTACTAGCATGGTACTCGTAATCAAAAGATTTTGTTAACTTATCTATATCTTGGTCTTCATATCATGTTGCCAGACTTCAAACATGATTGATGGGTTCCTAGAATTAAGGGGTAATTTTAAGAGAAACAATTAATTAGATTCATTAAATAAAATAATTTTAATTATTCAATTAGTTTACATAAGTTGTGTGTTCGCTAGAAGCTTATTGGTGAAGAGGGATAAACACTAACTTGGATAAGTCCATCTCTTACTAAAAGAAATACTTCAATTATTAGATTATATTAAATTAATTAATTCAATTAATTAATTTATTAGATTTTAATTAACTCAAGTGTTGAAATAATTTAATTAATTGATTGAATCGATTAATTAGCCCTAATAAGATTAAAGAAACCTAATTAAAATAAAATAATTAATTAATTAGATCAAATCCTTAACTAATTTACAAGATTAATTAATTGAATGAATTGATATGATCAATTAATTAAACTTAATTTAGTTGTCTAGTTCCAAAAGGTGTCGATTTGATTTAATTAATTAATGTCAATAAAATTAGACATAGAATATCTACACTCAATTTAAGAGAGTAAAACAACATAAAGTTGATTTTTTTGTATAACAGAAAAGAAGATTATCATGTGAGAAGAGCACCACATGGAAAGAAAATCCCAAAGGTGGTGGAACTCGTCGTAGGTGAAAATTGCTGTAATTTTTCTACCCAATTTTCACCCATCTCTTTTCTCTCTCTCTCTCTCTCTCTCTCTCTCTCTCTCTCTCTCTCTCTCTCAACATAAGAACAAACTACCCATATATAAAGATTGTGTTTTCTTTTCTCTCAAAATTTCATATACTCTCCTAATTAGAAACTATCGATCAAAATTATTAGCATAGTTCAAATTTTATGTGGGCATTCAAAGTGTCAATTTTAGAAAAAATACATTTGAAGCTCCAAGACGAGCACGTCCAAATATAAAAAATGGGTTAATAAGTTATTTCAGTTAGATATTCATGGATTGCGAATTAATTCGCGTGATCTACCGACTTTATCTGCCAAAAATGATTTAATAAAGTTTTGAATTTTACCAACACAATAATAAATATCACATGATTGATCAATCACAATTAAAATAGGATACATATGCATAATTATGAATGTCAAAAAAAATTATTTCATTAAAATTTAAATTTTTACTTTGCCACGTAGCACGAGGCCTATGTGAACCTAACACTGTGACATAATTTTTCATAAGGTATAACTTTTAAATAAAAGAAATGAGTGAGACCAAAAGTAGACATTAAAGTCTCTTTAATGATATAAAGAATATGGGTTAATTTTTATACATAAGAATATTCATAACTTTAATTATTATAAATGATTTATTCTTTTCTACTTTCATTATGTCAGTTTTGGCTAGTTTGCATTCGTTGACGAATTTGTGTCACAGTTTCTATCATTTCTGTTAGAGTAGTATTCGACAAGCCAATTGATTTGGCCATTATTATACTCTTGCGAATCATTCTTATTCATATTAATATCATTTAAATGAAAATCTTTATCTTAAATTCATCATAAGAATTAGATGAAATATTTAGATCACACATAGCAATGGAGCATGGTCGCGCATATGATAGTGATTGTAGAATATACCTATAAGGTTATGGTTTTAAAACATTCCAAGTCAAGGATCAATGAGATAGGACATCATTGATCCCATTAAGACTTGCGCATATGATATAGGCTCAAAAGGAGGATGCCTCATTCCATAAGCATTAGTGTGGAGACAGTAATGCATGTATGCGGGTGCTTGTTATGAAACAAGTACACTGAACTACTCTACCTGAAAATTCCCAACTAGAAATATTCTATTATCGAATGGGAATTTTCTTATTACGATGGTGTAAGAATTAGTCCTTGAACTTGAGACACCATGGTAACCTTGTGCATAACATGTTACACTTTGATGTATTTCTTGATTGCATGACAATCGCAAGGGTTTGCATTGGGTGTAACATCTTCATGTATGGAGATTAATAAGTGGCCAACAAAGGATCCATCACCTATCTAGATGAATAGGTGAATCTTCTATGTGTTCCATTATATTTGACTCTAAAATTCTTGGCTAAGGTTGAATGGAAATTAAACGTGGGGTTTTATAATTGTTCATTATCGAGTCGAGTTACTAGAAATGAAAATATAGTTATTGAACTAATGAGGTTTCGACTAAACATCAATGCCCTAGGCTCAATTGGGAGATTAAATAATGGAAGGACTATACTTACATAGTATTCATAATTGGAATAGATTCGCACATTCATCTAAGACTAAGAGTCATGATGCATTACTAGATACTTCCCATGACTTGTGGGTTCTTGAAATTAATGGGTTAATTTTCAGAGAATTAATTAATTGGATTAATTAATCAAAATAATTAATTATTTAACTAAGTCACAAGAGTTGTGAGCCTATGGTTAGCTTAGAGTGAACCTAAGGGGTCACACACAAAACTCGAACAAGTCCATTTCTAGCCTAGAAATTAATCCAAGTGTTGGATTAAATTAATTAATGTAACTAATTAATAAGGCTTAAATTAATTCAAGTGTAGAATTAATTTAATTAATTAATTAGATTAATTGATTGAACTTAATTAGATTAGAGAGCCCAATTAGAATATTTAACTAAATGATTGGATCAATTAATTAAGATAGGCCTAATTAATTAGATAAATTAATTTAATTGATTAGATAAATTAAACTAAGGCCTAATTGATTACTTAGTCTTAGGCCCATTAGGTGTGGGCTTGTAAGAAGGCCATTAGAAAATTAGATTGGGAATCCAATTCCTAGAGGAAGTTAGATTGGGAATTCAATTCCTAAGAGATAGTAAGGAAAAAGGAAAGTCTTTATGAGATAAGGAAACTTCTTAAAAAAAGTTGGAGATAAGAAAGAAAGAAGAGTCCTACATGGAAAGGACTTGTGGTAGCCATTATTGGCAAACTTCTTGGATATTTTTAGGGACTTGTTACTGAAGATTTTTGCTGGAAAAAAGTGGAAAAACAGCCCCCCTCTCTTAAAGAAAAATGATTTTCTTCATCTCAAAAAATTCGTCCCTTCTTTCCCCTTTAATTTCCAAAAGTTTGTCAATATTTTATCTAGTTTAATTCTTGATTTAATTATTGAATTAAAAATTAAATTAAATAACTAAAATACTAATTGTTAGTGTGTTCTTGTTAGAAACAAAATCGTTCTATAATAGAATTATCAAATCGAAAAACTACTAACATTGGATTCGGTTGTGAGTGGGTATCCAACATGTGGATACTGTTAGCGGGATCACATTTTGGATCCTAGAAGTGAATCAGTTTTCAATCAAAGGGGTTTGAACTGAAGAACTTGGAGATTCATTTGTGTTTGGATAACGATTTAAATTGTTTCAATCCCTACATCAGCCGGAGTGCAAATAAAGGTAAGGGTTTCTGAAACCTTCTTGCTTTAAGTATCGGAAAACGCACAATTGAGTAATTGTGAAAAGGTTCCAGGATTAGTTTTACTACATGTGATATAATGTATATTTATATTTTTGAAAAAATTTAAATTCCGTTGCGTATACGTTTCTTAGGATCACGCGAACCCAATAATTTCTTGAATCATATTTGGACCCAAAAGATTCTTTTCACCAACATCATCCCAATGAACAAGAGATCTACATTTTATTCCATATCATTTCATAGGGGGTCATTCCAATAGTTGGTTGATAACTGTTACTATAAAAGAATTCCACTAAATGTAAAAAAAATATCCATTGACCATAAAAATCTGATACACAAGCTGTAAGCATATATTCTAATATTTGTATTGTTTGCTCTGATTGTCCATCAGTTTGGAGATGATATTCAGTACTGAAAGATAATTGAGTTTCCAATGCCTTGTGTAAACTCTTGCAGAACATAGACAGAAACCTTGAATCTTTATTAGAAATAATAGATAGAGGTACACCATGAAGTTTGGCTATTTTCTATATATATATATATCTGTGCATAATGGTCCATGGAATAGGTGGAACAAATTGGAAGAAAGTGAGCAGATTTAGTTAACCTGTCAATGATAACCCAAATAGCATCATGACCTTTAATTATTTTGAGTAATCCCGACATGAAATCTATAGTAATTCTTTCCTATTTCCATTCTAAAATAAATAAAGGTTGTAAGGCTCCTACTGGTCTTTGATGTTCTGCCATTATTTGTTGACATGTTAAATATTGTTCTATAAATTGAGAAAGATCTCATTTCATGCCTGGCTACCAATAATGTGTTATCAAATTTCTAAACATTTTATGTGATACCCGAACCTTTCACTACTCATTTGGCCAAATATGATTTATGCATTATGTGTTTATTTTATATGCTACTTGCATTTATATTAACATTGCATAATTCATTTCTTTTATACTACATTATTGAATATTGAACTTAATTATGAAGCTCTCACACAGTATTAGTTATTAAATTTTCTAACCTAAGTGGTTGATTTTGTATTGAGATAAGAATAGATTTAGGTATCAATATAGTAAATAGTGCTAGGTTACACGTGGTAACCTTAGGAGTTCGAAGGTGTCACCGAAAAGTTCATAGAAAGTGAGTTGGTCGATCATGAATTTTAATATTATATTTATATTTAAATCATACACTTGGGACAACTAGACATACAATACTATAATTTAAATGTTATATAACTAGGTGCATAGGTTTGTATTGTAACACTATCGGTGCACAAACTTATCAATCGGGCAAGAACGGATGATTTTTCAGGTAAAGAACCTAATGAACAGACATAGGAATTAGCTACGGGAATGAATGGTGACTAAGATAGGTTGCAACTAAATAAGAATATGTGAGAAACACAAGATTAGGGTTGTAAGATAAGGGAGAAAATCAGATTATACCATTACATGCCACCTCAAGGTTATGCCACTTCATGCTTAGACTTATCAAGCTAGCACCTCAACCTATTCTTCACTCTTAAGCTAACAGCCCCAATTTGAACCTTCTTCTGCAATGTTTCAGCTTCTAAATACATAGAAAAATCTCTCTAAATAGGTCCTAAGTGATTCCAACCGAAAAGGGAGGCAAAACAAGCAAAGGGAATGAGAAATAATCAAGTTCAAGTAGAAAACTTTGTAAGGTGAGCTTAACCTATGGGTTTGGCATGACTTTCAGATTTATTTTGAGGTTTATTGGCTTATTAAGCTTTGAATATTATTTATAAATATGTTATTATGTTATTAGATAGGCTTTGGGGCACAAAGAAAGGGTTTTTGGTTGCAAATACTTGATAGAAAATACTTGTGCTAGAAACTGTCACCTTATTATATTCTTGTATTTTAGGCTTCAAAAGTGTATGGTATATTGAATAAAACCTATAATTATCATCATATACATGTTTATATATGACTTAAGAGTATTGGAATAAATTTTCATCGGTTAGAAACTAAAATAGGGCATGATATTGAAGAAACACTCAAAACTGCCAAAGTAAGAATGTCTGTTCTAGTGGCTGTGAAGGGGCCTGAATTAAAGGACCTAGACCTATGTGTTTTGGAAACTTTATAGCATGGTTATATTTTTCTATATGTTATCTAAGTGTGGTAAAAATTTTAGAGTGAATAAATGTAATGCCCAATTCTTTCCTATATAGCCAATAATAAGCATCTTGTATGAATATGCATCTAATCAATGTGCATCATCGAATTATGGCATACAAATAGTATGATTGCACAAACATGAATAATTGTTATTATATAC
>CM033109.1:14626561-14709216 GCA_019321725.1 Paulownia fortunei | reverse complement strand
ATATACACCATCAAGTATTGACCTAATCCCATTAGGTCTCATATTCCTTCCTTATTTATCTCTCTCTTGTTTCTTTCTTTCTATCCAAGACATAATCATTTCCATCTTTAATTAGGAGCCTTTAATTCCCTAGTCAAGACACTCTAGTAGGCCTTCTACGAGCCCATCAAGCCCTGGGCTTGAAGTTTATTTAATTAATTAAGTCCATTGAATTGATCTTGATCAATTAAACAAACCCAACTCAATTAATTGGTTCCATCAGTGCAGCTGAATCTAGTTAAGCGCAATTGACAATAATCTCATTATTTTAATTGGTTAAATTAATTTAACTCCATAAATTAAATTAAGCCCATTTAATTAACTAATTCAATCAATTAATTAATTAACTCCTAGAGGCCCCTAATCTCCATTAGGTCATTAAACAATCTTATAAGTTAATTAAATGAATTAATTCAACTCTTTAAATTAATTATTGCTCAAGTTAATAAATCATAATTATTTAACTTAATCCAACACCTTTGATCAATTACTAGATTAGAAGCAGATCATCCCCATTTGTGTGAGACCCATTAAGTTTACAACTAAGCTAGCAGTGGGCTTGCAATTATTGCAACTTAGTAAATTTATTAAAAATATATATTCATGATCCATTAATCCGATTAATCGATCCAAACTCTTTAATTTCATGAACCTCACAAGTCAAGGGAAGCACCTACCAATGCATCTTGACTACATATTCTAAGGTAAAAAGAAAGTGAACTGTTTTCGTTATGAGTGCTATGTAAATACGCTCTTCGATTAAGTCTAGGATATGAATTATTAGTCAAAATTTTATTTTGACTTAATAACTGTGATTCTATTTCAAGTCACATTAATCTATTGATGAATCATAAAAAATCCTACGTCTAATATTTATTCTGTCTTGGCCAAGGTCTTTAGGATTAAGGACTGTAAAAACATAAGAGATTAACCTATTGTACTAGATAGGTGACAAATCCTTTGTTGGCCACTTATTAGCCTTCATACACGCATACCATACACCCAACATGAACCCTTTGTGATGTCAAGCAATTAGGAACTACATCAATATGTATGATGTCATGTACAAGACTACCATGGTGTCTCAAGTTGAAGTACTAATTAATGTACTATTATAACTAGGAAATTCTCAATCAACAAAATAATATTTCTAATTGAGAATCCCCACTGGCTTGTTTGGTGCATTTGTTCTCCAATAAGCACCCACAGACATGTACTAGCATCACTATACCAATATCTATGAATGAGGCATTCTTCTTTCAAGCATGCATTATGTGTGTGAGTCTATTGGGCTTATCAATATCCCATCTCAATGAACCCCTGACTCAAAATAAGTTTATGATCAAAGTCATAGAGGCATATTCGATGAGCGACATTATATGCGCGACCATACCCCATAGTGATTTATATTTTAAGGACTTTATCTAAGTGATAAAAATAATTAAAGATAAAGCAAATAACTTTTATTATTAAACAAATGACAAGGTTTTAGAATAAGATAAATACTAAAAATTACAATGTACAATTTTGCTGATGAGATAATCAGAAAGATTGTGAAAATCAAAACATGATATCTAGTGCATAAATAAGGAGAGAATCTTACAGATAAAGAAGCCAAAATCTAATAGATAAGGGAGAAGATCTTGCAAATATATGCAGCAAATCTGATAGATTTGAAGATTGGTGTAATATGAAGTAAAAAGGGATTATAATCCGATTTCTTAGAGATTCATGTAAGCTGGTTTACAAAGACATCAAATGGGCAAAATCATTGAAGAACTTTAGAGGGATGATTAATGATGGTTACTAGATTACAAATTAAAGTTCATCAAATTCTTCACGAGAAGAATCTAAAGTCTTTAGGAGAAGACAATTTGCCATCTGAAGGGAGTTCAGTGTTGAAGGAATTTCAACAATGCAGATTTCAAGTCAAGGGGAGCTCACTAAACAAATTCACCTCTTTGGTTCAAGACAAAGAAACAACAATTAAAAGAAAGAATCTTTAAATTGTAAGTCCAATTTTTGTACTTGTAACTATTTGAATTAATGAATTATCCAATACCTGGATATGGCCTTGTCAAGTAGGTTTATGCGAATCACGTAAAAATTGCTTATATTAATTTTTACTTTTTGCCTTATGTTACAACTTAATTAGATTGATGTTACAACATAATAAGTTGATAAGTTAAATTAAAGTGGGTAAAGTAATAAAAATAAATATTACAATTCACATCTAGAGCAAAACTGGTCACTAACGTGTTTTGGTGATATTTTGTCATTGATCTATTTCAGGTATGGATCACCTACACGAAGTAGGATCAATTTCAAGCCCTCCATTGTTGGATGGAAAAAAAGCTCTTACTAGAAAGTCGGAATGAAGGCATTTATCAAATCATTTGATCAAAGGCTTAGCGTGTAGTCTTGACTGGTCGAAAACATCCAACTACATCACATGAAAATAAGAATTAGATTCTCAAGCTTGAGGAAACTTGGACCAGTGAGGAAGATCAAATTACCAACAACTCCTCCAAAGTAATGAATGATATTTGCAATGGGGTTGATGTAAACTATTTCAAGCTTATTTCAACATGTGAGTCTACTAAGAAAGCAAGGGACATTTTGCAAGTTTCAAATGAAAAAATTGCAGTAGTTAAACTCTCCAAATTATAATTGCTAGCATTAAGATTTGAAGATATAAGGATACAAATAAGTGAGAAAAATATTGACTTCAATGCCAAATTATGTGACATAGCAAATGAAGCCTAGGCATATGGAGACAAATACACTGATTTCAAACTTGTAAGAAAAACCTTAAGGTCTTTTCCCAAGAAGTTTGTCTACAAGATCACACTACCATTGAAAAAGCTCGTGATGTTAGTATAGTCCCTTTATATGAGAGCTAAAGTGTTAAATTTGTTGAAGTACTATGAGATTGGAAGAATCGATGGACTTTCTACATACTTTCAAAATGAGTTTGAAACAAAACAAGAGAAAAGAAAAATGAAATTGCTTTTCAAGTAGGGGTTTAAAATTCCACTAATCAAAATGAGCTTGACGAGAGTGATGAAATGTCAGATTCACTTGCCTTGTTGGCTAAGATTTTTTTCAAATTCCTGAAGAAAATTATCAAGAAAAACAATGCTCCAAAATCTAATAAGATTGCCAACCTTTAAAAAACTAAGAGTGTTATTAACGCTTCAGATTTCAAGAAGAATAGAGGAATACAATATCGAGAATGTGAAGGCTATGAGCATATCCAAGTTGAATGTGCCTACACTTATAATAAGATGGGATACTTACTCAATATAACATGGGGTGAAGTCTGAAGGAAGTCAGGATGATGATGACGAACAAGTCAGCAACTATGTGGCCTTTTGTTTTATTGTCTGTAAATTATCTTTTAATGCCAACACTTAATTATGAGATCAAGTATTTATGTACACCTTTGTCTACAACAAATCAGAGTTTCATATTAGCAATCGTATTATAGAACCAGATATCTAGCTAAGTGAAGCTAAGTATTTGTTGTGCTATTAATGATACATAAATAAAAAATCGCCACTAAACAAGGAGGGTTTTAAAGTCCGTCTACATTCAGTATCCCCTTCCCAAGAATTCATCATCTAACTCTATCTCCAAAAGTAACATGTCCTCCTTCTTAGCTTTGATAGTCCCTTAGTTTTCCTTATTACCTGTCATATGTTTAGAGCATCCACTATCAAAATACCAAGATTCAATGGTGTTAGCTTTTGAAGAAGTATGAGCCACATGATATGGACGATTAATTTTTCTGATCCAAATTTTATGATTAGATTCATTTTTTAAATCAATCTTAATATTAGGAGTGTTTTTACAGATGTTGCAACACTCCATAAAACATTGAATCAAATCTCATGCGATTAAGCAAAACATTTTAATATTTGAGACATTTAGGTTTGATATGCTCAAGTATTTGACAGAAATGACAAGTAGGGACAAACCTTTTGGGTTTTGGTCTCTGTTTTTTTTATTAGAACTTTTTGACTGATTCAAACATAGATTCAGACTGACCAATTTTCTTTACAAAAACTGTTTTAGAACTTTTACCTGAGTTCTGCAATTCTGCAGTTTTTAAGGATGATTCTTCTTAACTCTTCTTTGGAAAGAATTTCATCTAATTGAGAAGTTCTAGAATTCAGATTTCTTACAGACTTCATTGTGTTCTCAAGTTCCTTCTTGACTCTATCAAGTTCATATATCTTTTTAGTAGCCAGATGTTCAAATCTGATCACATCAGCTTTGAGAACCTCAATTCATCTAACCTCAATTCTATAAGATCCCTAGCTTTCTCAATAGTAGTCACTTTATATGCAAATCTCTCTAGAAGTGATATCAAGACTTTTCTAACAAGTTTAAAATCAGTATATTTTTCTCTTAAAGCATGTGCTTCCTTGGCAATATCACATAATTTAGCATTAAATTCAACAATTATTTCATTTACTTGCATCTTAAGATTTTCAAATCTAGTGGCAAGAATCTGAAGTTTAGACATTCTTATATCTTTAGTTCCTTCATATGCGATTTTCAAAATATCCCATGCTTCTTTAGCATATTCACACGTAGAGATTTGTTTGAATTGATTTTCATTAACAGTACTAAATATGGCATTTAAGATTAGCGACTTGATCCTCTAATGTAGACCACTCTATTTCTAGTTTGAGGATTATCTTTTCTACAACAGTTTTTGTTGGATGCTTCCATCTTGTCAAAAATGACCTCCATGCTTTCTCATCAAGTGACTTGATAAATGAGATAAATGTTATCCATTTATCTTTCTAATAAGAGTAATTGGATCCATTAAGTAATGGAGGACGTGACACTGAACTTTCTTCACGTAGTTGTTTTATGCCTGTAATAGATAGAAACCAGAATCTCACTAATTAGTTTTAGCAACCCACTCTTAATGCAAATTGATAAAATTTATTGCCTATTTTTTCTTAAAATCCTAAGTATTGTGAAAAGTGTTGTAACATCTAAATAGAACACACATCAAAAATAAAAAGATAACACCAGAATTTCTTATGGGCTTCAAGCACAACGTACTCTACATGCACGAGGCCACGTCCAGAGGAAGAAATAATCCACTAATTAGTAACAGTTTACAGAATACATTTCATGGAATTAAAATAATTTAAAGACTCCCTCTTTAAATGAAGACTATCCTATGTATTCCACTGATTGGTTGTTCCTGCAAGCTCTCCTCGCCTTCAATCAGCATGGCTGGACTCCCTCCACCTCTGAACTCCTTCAGATGGCTGATGTGGTCTTCTCCCAAAATCCTTCACTTTCTTCTACTGAAGAATGTATATGAGTAATCAGTACTGCTAGACTCCCTCCAACTCTGAACTCCTTCTGATGGCTAATGTATTCTTCTTCCAAAGACCTTTTCACTTTTTTCTCCCAAAGAATGTATGAGAGTAAATTTTGTCTGACCCTTAAATTACTTTCATGACACTATTCAGTTCATCCACTTAATTTCTTCAATTTTGAGACTTGGTATATATGCAGCTGTGTATTTCAATCTAAATCCCCTTGAAATTAGATTGTCATTGTTGAATATCTGAAAAGGATTGATTTCTTAATTTGTTACCATATCCATAAGATTATGCAAATCTTCTCTTACCTTATCAAAACAAATCAAGAGTATATTTAATTTCAACACATTTATCACACATGTGACTCTACGAAATACCTAAAATAAATATTTCAAAAATCCTGAATTATGGAAACCTAGGCACAATAATTATAATTAATTAATAAAATATTATTCCACCGTTGTTGCAACATCTCTTATAACATTTATTGCAACACCTGATTTTTGTGCAAAATTCCAACTTCCATAAACCCAACTTTTTTTAACATTAACACAAACCATCATATACACAAGTCATAAAAAGGAACCATTAAACAAACCATCATAAAAGTTAACATTAAAAGTAAAATATCATCATATACATATTAAACAAAAGTCTAATACACTTAAAAAAATTGACTGAACTTGATGACCACCAAAATGAGAACCTTTAGGTGCCGTTCCAGCCATGACTACAGAATAACAAGCCAAAAATATAGTTAGAAATCAACATTATATTTTAAACTTAGTTGTGTATATCAAAACAATATCAATGACTAATATAAAAAACATTGATATAATAATTTATCCATAGAAAAGGTAAGAATAACTGTACAAATTCGAAACACTTACACTAAACTACAACTGAGGCAGTAGAGGGGATGGAGCTGAGAAGGATGGCTATTGTTGGGTCAGTGTCTGTATAGCTAGCGATACACCGGTAGACATCCTTTCAAGAATCTACAAAATCATGCCATGTTGTGTCTCCATGATTTGCAGTCTGAATTTATAAACTAGTAGCTCAATCTTGGTGACTGCTAGCTCCTCTTGTCATGTAAAGCTAATCCTTAACTATTGCATTGGTCGGTGTAGACGATGTAGCATCGAAACTAGTCGACTTGAGAGGTTTGGGCCTATTTTGAAGCCCACGCACGTACCCAACGTGTACCAAGGTCCTAGTCACACACTCTATCTATAATATGTAAGTCGTCTAAGGTGTGAGCATCATCCCTGATATCTATCTAGTCCGTGTCTTCGGTAGTCTTCTCGAAGTCGCACCACTTCATCCAAAAATCAATAAATATGTTAAAAACTAAAGTATATAATTCAAAATAAATTGAAAAAAAAACAACTAAATGTATTCAATACTTACATATGTGCTCTTAGCTCTCTTTCCTATCTAGCCTTTCGTAGAGCTATAGTGTGTTTCATTAAAGATGGTGATTCGAGCCTTTCTACTAGATCCATTAGCCTACAAATAATATTTCATTAGATTAAAGTCGAATCAAATAATAATTTAATTGAAACTAAATAGTTAATACTTACACCATCGTGACTATATTGCAAAAAGAACTTTGAACTTCTACGATGATTATTTAGTAACTTAGCACAATTTGTAGAGTTTATTTCTAAATATTTTTGTAAAAAATAGTTAATTTATAAGAAATAAAGTTAATTGCTAAATATAAGATTTAATTAAGTTATATAACTATATATACCCCTTTATAAATGAATTTACTTAAAATAGATTGATAAGTTATGTTCTCGTTAGATTATCTATAATTCTAGTTTCTTGTTAGATTATCTATATTCTCATTAAAAATCAATTTTAGATTGTTCAGTTTTTTTTAAAATAAAACAAACATTACATCACATGTAATTAAAATCAAATTCCAGAACCCTTCGCGATTACTCAGTAGTGCCCTTTCAAAAACCATTAACTTGAGTTGCACTTTGGCTGATGTAGGGATTGAAATGATTCAAATCGCTATCCCAACATGAATGAATCTCCAAGTTCTTCAATCCAAACCCCTTTGATTGAAAATTGATTTGCTTCTAGGATTTCAAATGCTATCCCTCTAATGGTATCCACACATTGGATATCCACTCACAATTGAATCCTATGCTAGTAGTTTTTTATTCGATAATTCATCCTAGAATGATTTTGTTTTGAACAAGAACACACTAACAATTAGTGTTTTAGATGTTTAATTTAATTCTTAATTCAACAATTAAATCAAGAATTAAACTAGGTAAAAGGTTGGCGAACTTTTGGAGAATAAAGGGGAAAGGAGTGACGAATTTTTGGAGATGAAGACAACCATTTTTCTTTAAGAGAGAGGGTCTACTTTTCATGTTTTTCCAGCAAAAATATATAGTAAAAATCCCCCTTAAAATGTCCAAAAAGTTTGCCAATAAAGGCTACCACAAGTCCTTTCCATGTAGGACTCTTCTTTTTTTCTTATCTCCAATTATTTTAGAAAGTTTCCTCATCTCATAAGGACCTTCTTTTTTCCTTGTTACCTCTTAGGAATTGAATTCCCAATCCAACTTCATCTAGGATTTAGATGTCCAATCTAATTTCCTAATGGGCTTCCTACATGCCCACACCTAATGGGCCTGAGCCTAATTGATCAATTAGGCCATAGTTTAATTGATCCAATTAATTAAATTAATTTATCTAACTAATTAGGCCCATCTTAATTAATTAATTCAATCAATTAATTAAATATTCCAATTGGGCTCTCTAATCCAATTAGGTCCAATTTATTAATCTAATTAATTAATTAAATTAATTCCACATTTGAATTAATTTAAGCTCCATTAATTAATCATATTAATTAATTTAATCCAATACTTGGATTAATTTCTATGTTATAAATGGACTTGTCCAAGTTTTATGTGTGACACATTAGGTAAACTAGCCGTGGACATAACTCTTATGATTTAATTGAACAATTAATTGTTCTAATTAATTAATTCCTAGAACCCACAAGTCATGGGAAGCACCTAGCAATGTATCATGACTCTTAGTCTTTGGTGTATGTACAAACCTATTCCAATTACAAATACCATACAAGTATGGTCCCTCCATTATCTCAACTCCCGATTGAGCCTAAGGTATGTATGTTTAGTCGAAAGCCCATTAGCTCAATAACTATGCTTCCAATCCTAGTAGCTTAACTCAATGATAAATAATTAGAAAACCCACACCTAATTTTCATCCAACCTTGGCTAAGGATTTTAGAGTCAAGTATAATAGAACACATAGAAGATTCATCTATTCATCTAGATAGGCGATGGATTCTTTGTTGGTCACTCAGTAATCTCCATACATGAAGATGTTATGCCCAATGTAAACCCCTTGTGATTGTCATTCAATCGAAAAATACATCAAAGTGCAATATATCATGTACAAGGTTACAATGGTGCCTCAAATCTAATGACTAATTCTTGCACTATCGTAATGAAAAAATTCAAATTCGATAATAGAATATTTCCAATTGGGAATTTTCAGATGGGGTAGTTTAGTGTACTTGTTTGTCAATAAACACCCATATATATGCACTAGTATCTCCACACTAATGCCCATAGAATAAGGTATCCCTCTTTTGAGTCTGCATTTTATGCGCAAGTCTCTACAGGATCAATGATGTCCCATCTCATTAACCCTTAACTTTGAACGTTTTAAGACCACAACCTTAGAGGCATATTCCACGATCACCATCATATGCGCGACCACACCCCTTAGCTATGTGTGATATAAGGACTTCATCTAATTCTGATGATGAGTTTAAGATAAAGATTGTCATTTAAATGATATAAATATGAATAAGAATAATTCACAAGAGTATAAGAATGACCATATGAATTGGCTCATCGGGCACTACTCTAATAATCTCCCACTTGCTCTAGAGACAATTGCCCTCGTATTAAGGCCCATCTTCCCCAAGATGTCCCTCAAATACTTATCCAAAGGGTTAAATCAGTAGGTCTACTATATTTTCTTCCAAGGTAAATCTTTCCACGTTGATGTTACCTCTACTAATGATTTTCCAAATCACAGTATTGCTAATCTATTTTTGCTTGGATCCTTTAACGAGACCTTTGCTTCTTTGCTTGTGCAATAACCCCTATTGTTATCGCAGTACTCCAGTACTCAATCAACAATGGTTGGAACTACATCCAACACTTGGATTAAGTTCCCTATCCAAACAGTCCATTTTCACAGCATCGCATGCCCCGATGTATTCAATCACGGTGGTGGAATCCACGATTGTTATAAACTTTGGGAGTGATTGAATATATGTAAGGGTGCCAAAATCATTAATGTCAATAAGTGCACAAAAGTATCACGGTAGGAAAAATCTGTTTCAGTATGCTGTGAAGGGAGCTGAACTTGGGAAGCTATATCCATGAGTTTTAGCCATTCTATGACATGGTTATATTATTTTTATGTTATCTAAGTGTGATAAAAATTAGGGAGTGAATGAATATGTCTATGGGTGTCAAAATTATCATGCAAATTAATGTAATATCAAAAAAAATATGAAATTATGAATCAGTCCCATTTAGTTTATTAACATGTTCCAACATAGATGTGGTGCATTTGATCCCTAACATTTAGGGGGATGTTATAAGAGTTATAATACATCAATTAAACGAGGTTAGTATACATTTAATATGTGAAACAAAGGTATGTAGAAGGTTATATTCGGTTATCGTTTATAAGTGGTAAGATTGTTTAGTTAAATTGAGATTTGAGATCTTTATACTACATTTGGTATAATGAACTTATTGATTGAGGATGGTGATTGATATTTTGTATTTTTATAGATTGTTTCGCATCTAGGGTTGGGGAGTAATACTTAATAAACCTAAAAATAACACACAACCGATCAAAGGTAAGTAAAGATAATATGAATATTTTAATTTATTCTTTTGTATTTTTGTTTGGGATAATTAAATTTGAATTTTATGTATAATTTTTAATTTTTAAAATTTACATAACATAATTTAAATAAAAAAAATTGATTGCCCACTGTTGTGTGATGATAGTAGACACGCAGTGATGGATAAGCATGAAGGCTTATCTATCATGCTACGCTACCACGACCAAGGCTATGCAAAGCGATGGGCACTTCATGCCCATGCTTGGCGTACCACTAAGCTCTTGCTATCCCAGTAGACAGGCTTAGAGTTGAGCGAGCATAGGCCTTACTGATAGCCGACGAGGTATGGTAAAGGCTAGTTGTTTTAGGCAACCCATGCCAAGGTTAATTAGGTGATGTGTTGTCACCCAAGCAAGTGCGATGGGCGAGTATCACCTGATGCACAAGCAACTAAGGTGAGAGATAAGTTAGACCTATGCCGTGCACTGGGCACATTGGGTTCCTGCCACTCTACATGCAAACACCTGCTAGGCGAGAAGGGCAGCAAACTGATTATTACTCCATTATCGTGTCATATGCATAAAATTGATTTCTCAAAACTTTAAATTAAATTTTTTTTATATTTGTGAAAAAGGGTTTCTTTGTGAAAAATTATGAATTAATTCCTAAACTAAAAAAATGGCAATTTTATAAATGGATAAATTTACATGCTTTGAACTTAGTTCATTGGATTATTAAATTGAGCATGTATGGTTTGGATCATCATGAAGTTTAGACCATTTGAATGCTATATGATGGTTTTAATACTTTTAATTTTGATTAAAATGAGGCCTGTGAGTCTCCCATTTTCTCTATTTTTCTCTGAATGTAAAATTTTATCTCCTTTTCATATACCTACACATGTAAGAAATTTCAAGGTTTCTTATTAGGATAAGAAATGTAATGAGAGTAGTTTTAGGATGGTGAAGTCTCCTTTTGGTTTTGGTGGACATTACAAGAAGAATGAGCAAAGTGGAGAATAGAAAATATTGAAGGCCCATAAATGTACGCGTGATACATTCATGTAATAGATAAGATCTAATATTATCTTTAGATTAACCTAGATACACTTCGACTCAATTGAATTGCATAGGATAAGGCCTATGATCATCCTTTTATATATGTATAGTAGATGCATTTATAGATTTATTTAATGCTTTCTTATGGTTATGCTTGCAATCATTACAAATAGTGCAACATTAAATAAACAACTTAAGAAAATGATGAGGTATTGGTAAAATGGAACCCTTACTTAAAAATATTTTATGTTTAAGAATTTTTAAGTAAATTATCAAGTGCCCCAATTGTCCAAGCCTTCCATCAAAAGTACTTGGCATGTGAAATGCTATTGCACTTAGTACGTTGGCCACGAGTTGTGCAATGTGCTAAGTGGAGGTAATAGTTGTGATCATTACTAGCATGGAGATGCCCATGGGGTAGGAGCGCCAAGGGTGTTGGCCACGAGTCGTGGGACATATTTTAGTTATCTTGCTCGTATAGATGTTTAATGGGTCATGGTTGACACTTATTACCATGTGGCTCATAAAATTAGGGTGTATGGGAAGTAGAGAAGTAAAATAGTTTAAGGGTTGTATATAGATGCAATTTCTAATGTGTTTGCTACCTTTTAGTTATACTATACGGGCTTCTAAAATTGACGTGTATAATAAAGCTAACTAGACCTCAAGCCTACTACTCAAATTTCTATTTGGGGGTGATAAAATTTGAGTAAAGTAGTGGGGGATATTTTGAGTTAAAGACCTTATTATAAATGAAGAAACTAATGAATATATGCTCATTTTTTATCTCGCATTTTTAAATATATCTTATTTATAAATTGTATAAAATCCACTTACATCAATTCTTAAATAAACTCACCGGTCCCAACAATGTCGACTGGCTGAGGAACGTTCGAATTTTTCTCTAATCTGAAAAGAGAATAGGTTATCGATGTGACACTACCACTAGTTCCACCAGCTGACGCAATTAAGAAAACATTTCTAGAATACCATAAGTAAGTTGAGAATGATCTATAAGCTCGATGCTATATGATAGCATCAATGTCAAACGAGTTGTAGATTTAACTTGAGAGTATGGCACAAGTTGCCAATATTCACCTTCATCTAAAGGAATTGTAATGTGAGCATACTACAAGGCAATCGAGATACCAACTCTCGAATGAGTTATTTCAATGTTGTATGACAAAAGGCTCTTCATTCAAAGGCTATGGTCTGAAGATGATAGGCCTTATCAAAAGGCTTAAGTCCCTTGGACTTGTTATAGACAATGAACTCTATGTGGATCTCATCATATAGTCTCTACCACCATCATTGGATGCCTTTGTAGTGAACTTCAACATGTATCCATCTGTCTACTATTCCACAGTTGAACGAAGTAGCTGAGTAAAGGAATCGAACCTTGTTGGACATGGTTCCATGATGAGTTTCATTCTTTTTTCATTTTGGGGCTATGCTATAGAATCGATAGCATATCCTTTAAATAGAGTGTCATCAAAATCAGTACTCCAAACACCATATGACATATGGTGTCACAAATTCTATCTTACAAATACCTAGGGTATGGGACTGCCCTAATTATGTGAAGCTACTAATGGGAGATAAGCTGGATGTTAGTTCAATTGTATGAAAGTTTATGGGGTATCCAAAAGAATCCGTTAGATATTATTTCTATGACCCCTTAGAACAAAAGGTATTTATTCGCCACCTTCTTAAGGAAAGAGTTTCTATTAAATAGAAAAGGCGAGGTCGTAGAACTTCAAAAAAAATTAAAGAACCACAAATCATTCCATAGAGGGTAGTTATGCCTAAACCACTAATAACTAATACTTCATTCAAACAGTTTCCTAGGAGATCTAAAAGGATCTCAAGGTCACCTGAGAGGTATGGTCTTTTGTTGCATAACAATAAAGAGAAGTATTCTTTGGATACTGATCCAAGGAATTATCAAGAAGCGATGTTAGATATTGACTCATGAAGATGACAAGAGGCCATGCAAGCTGAGACAGACTCTATATAGTCCAACAAAGTATGGGCCTTCGTGGATGGTAACCCTAAAATGAGTGGTACAAACTGCAAGTGTACAATATCAATAAGTAATAAAGAGTGAGTAGAGTAGAGTATCCCTAAAGAGTACATATGTGAGTACCAAATATAGATTAATGAATTAAAATGCGATAACTACTAAGTTGACAAAATTAACTAAAACCCAATGAGACTAAGGGATTGAATTCAATACTAAGGAGAGTCATAGCATTGTTGAATTCTTACAAGTTAGTGATTAGGATTGATATTGAATTGTGTGACAGTGGGAACTCTAATTTTATGTGATACTCTTTTCCAAAATATACCACACATATTACTAGAAAGCAATCGGCATATTTCTATACAAATTAAGCTATCTAATAATGCATTAGGCTTCGTGATTTTCTCTAGCTTTCGATGGTCAAGTGTATAACTACTGCATGTGCTAACTCCTTTATTCTTTTAGTGACCTAGCCCATGACATACACTGCACAAGCACTTGTTGTGACACTACCTCCCAGTCTCAATCACAACAACAAAGTTCATCTCAAAATTGGCCACATTTCAAGAAGCATTAAAACATAGTGCATGCTCATCACAAATCAACAATCATCCACCTCACATACAAGTCAACAAATCAAAACTTCCTAGAAATGGCTTTCCAAGACTTGATAAAAGTGAATTAGTTCATATTTAAATTAATCAAGCACTAAGTGTTTCCCAATATCATGATTCTTACAAATTTCTCAAAACTAAACAAATTGAAGGAAGAAATTAAAATACAAGATCACAACCACTAAGTGATTTTCACTTTTTCTTCAACATCTTCAATGCCCAATGAAGCTCCTCCTCTTCTTATCTTCAAGTCCCCAGCTCTTGGTGAATGGGTAATGGGTGTGCGTGTTCTAGGTGTGGTGTGTAAAGAAATATGGAGAAATGTGTGTTTTGGTTGGAGAGAAAAAGTGTGTGAGAATTTAGGTATAGAGTGTGTGGGGGTTATGAATTATGTATTGAATCATGTGTGTATCGCATTTGTGTGATGTAATTGTGTGTATATAGTGTATCTAGTAAAGTGTCACATGGTGTGTGTGAGGGTGTAGTGGTTTATAACAAGAAAGATTCCATGCAAGGATTAAATTGCCACTCATCCCTCAAAATTCTGCACATATTTTTGTTCAGCATTGCATCACTAGCCCTATGGTACCCAAGAGGGGTTCGCGGTGCTTGAAGAGAGGCAACTCACTGCCCAATTTTAGGCATTCGCATTGCGGCGTGTCCCAACTGTTCCAGATTACATTGTCCAGTCTATTCAAACTGATTTATTATCTCTTTATAGGTTGAACTAGATTTTGTGTTTTCATAAGAATTGTATCCCTATCTCTTAGCTTTCTGTATCTTTATGAATTAGCTTAATATCACTTTTATGGGGAATGTTATTCCAAAAATACAAAGACTGCACATCTAAAAGTTTCTACTAACTTTTCAATCGATATTTCATCTTTTACTCTATTTCTTTAATTCTTAGTTCCTACACATAATTATCACTAAATAAGGTATAATTGGATAAGTGGAGTGAGCCAAACATCTATTAGATTCGATCCATATAGATGTAGGCAGGCCGCTAATTATTAGTGCCTGAGAAAACTATAACTACTTTCTAATATTTACCGATGACTTCTCTAGGTATGGTTATGTGTACCTTTTAAGGTACAAGTTTGAAGTCTTTGAAAGGTTCAAAGAATTCATAAATGAAGTAGAGAAACAAATTGACTGAAGTATAAAGGCTCTTTTATCTAATCAAGAAGGTGAAAATTTAAGCACAGGGTTTCTAGATTATCAGAAAGAGAATAGGATTCTCTCACAGTAAATTCCTGCTGCTACTCCTCAACTTAATAGAGTTGCGGAGCACAAGAATTGAACCTTGTTGGACATGATTTGATCTATGATGAGTTTCACTTCATTATGTCTTCCATTCTAGGGCTATACCTTAGAAACAACAACATATCTATTAAACAGGGTGTCATTTAAAGTTGTGCCCCAAAACACCATATGAGATATGGTGTGGTAAGTCACCTTCCTACAAATACCTTAGGGTAGGGGGAATGCCTCGGAATAAAAGGTGTTTGTTTCTAAGATTGCTACCTTCCTTCAAGAAGAATTTCCATCAGAAAGAAGTGGCAAAGTCGTGGAACTTGAAAAAGTTCAAGAACCACATAACGTCTCAACTATTGTAGTAGATGACACACCAGCTAATGCTAGCCTCTCTGAGGCACAACCTCTTCAAAAATTTGAAAGGGTCTCAAGGGTACCTGATAGGTACGAAGATGGAACCCCCTTAGATAATGATCTAAGAAGCTATAGAGAGATGATGTCTGATATCGACTAGAAGAAGTGGCAAGAAGCCATGTAATCCAAGACGACCCTATGTACTCCAACAAGGCATGGGCCATGGTGTACCCACCACAAAAACTGTTCCCATTGTGTACATCCTGCAATACTTTGATATATCTTCTAATTGCTTGACAATCATAAAAGGGGATATGTTTGGTGTTTCACTGGTGTGTATGGAGGTTTGTCAATGGCCAACATAGAATTTGCCATATGTTATTTAACAAGCAAATCTCACGTGATTCGAATACCTTAGCCAAGATAGGATGAATTTTGATTCATTAGGAGTGACTGAAATTTGAAATGGGATCACAGTTATTGAATTAATTTAGATTTTGACTTATAATCCATGCCCTAGATTCAATCAGGAGATTAGTTGTTAGAAGGACCGTAGGTGTATGAGACTCGCAACTGAAATAAGTTTACTTGTTATTTCACCTAGTACTTGGTAATGATGCTACTTGCTAGGTGTTACTATGAATTGTAGGTTCTTGGAATTAAAGAGTTAATTCCAAGTGTATTAATTAATTGAATTAATTAATCGAATAATCGTTATTTATAAGTTACAAAGGTTGTAAGCCTATTGCTAGTATTAGTTGTGAACCTAAAAGGGTCCACATAATTTCAGGTGTTGACATTTCCAAATTGGTAAATCCAATTATTAATATATATTAATTAATTAGGATTTTAATTTAATTCAATTGTCGGATTAAATATTTAATTAAATGATTAAATTATTTAATTAAATCTAATTTGATTAGGAAGCCTAATAAATGGAGTAGAATAAATTAATCAATTAGATTGATTAATTTGGGCTTTGGGCATTAATTGGCTAATTGAATTAATTAGTTGTATTTTATTGAAATCTAAGCCAAGATCAATAACTAGTGGCCTAATTAGAGGAGCCCTCTAGATAAATGAAGAGAAATAAATAAAAGATAAATAGGATTTATCTTTAATGTATGAGATATATAAATATATGTATATATATTCAGATATATATATATATATGTATATATAAGTGGATACATGTATATATATGTATAGATAGGTTTTTAAAAGTCGAAATCCCTATAATTATGGGTATGGCCAAATTTTAAGAGGCAAATATAGTCTTGATTGAGGAGAGAGAATTTATTGGTTGGTTATCTTTGGATAATGGGGATTATTCAAAATTAGACCAAAATACACATGTATGTATTAAGCCACTTAGTGGCCTATTTCAAGAGGGAAAATAACATTAGAAATTGGCCAACATCCATTTGTATTTAAGGGTGGCTGAAAATTTGATGAAATATAAGCAATACTTCATTTTATTTTTCTAAAATTTTTGGCTCTCACTGATAAGTTAGTTTTATACCAACAATTCATATATCTTTTGATTAACATTTGGTTTGTTACTTTTTATGCATTTAGTGTGAAATTTTGTAGGTAATGACAAAATGAGAAGAAAATGGAAAGAAACCAAAAACTTGGTTGAAATGTTGAAGAATCTGAATTGTGGTGCAACTGATGGCAGATTTTGTATTTCAATCATAACTCTTTTCTCCAATATCATTTTTTAACGTAAGAGATTCGACACTCGAGAGAGGAAAGATTATAATACCCCCATTACTACACAATTAGATATATAGTATAATTTAACATGATAGAACCTGTGTGCATGCATGGAATATTTTTTTTGTAACACTTAAGAAAAGATAAATCACTTTTTACATGCACAACCTTATTTAAAATACTTTCTCACACGTCATGTATATAGTAGAATCAGTAGTTATATACAAGCACAACACCCACAACGACCCAATATTTATATACTTATTTACACTAATGTTTTAAAATCGAAATATAGTACCAGTCTAAAAATATAATACAACAGACTCAAAATATAACAAGCTAACAAAATAGGCCAATAGGTCATCATCCATGTACACATTCTCTCAGACACCTGCAGGAGCTCCAACCGCCACCCAACCAGTAAAAGATGCTTCAAGCATTGTCGTACTCACCTACAATGCATAAATTATATGAGCTAACGCTCAACAAGTAATGATTATGCATGTCAAAGAATATTCCACAATATCAAGTCATGTATCTCAAAATGCTATGCCCACAATGCAATTTTATGCATCAAATGTTTCTCTCAAAATTATTTCTTCCTTGGGCCCCTGACCAACGCTACTATCTTATACATTGGAAAAGAGCTCTATACACCACCATAGTCCAATGACCAATAATCATATAAGCATGCAAATCCATGCATACTCATATGCATGCAAATCCATGCATGCAAACCTACAAATCCATGCATAAAATTATGCAAATCCATGCATGCTTCGGTGCACTAGTAGTGGTCAGCAAAATATTTTCCTTTCTCAGAATCATGCCGTGCAATGCAAGATTTATCACAATACTCGTATATGATGCATGCACGTGTCAATGCCTATGTATGTATGTTCAATGGACATGAATGATAGTAATGTGTGTCCTCTGCTTTGCACATATGATCTATGGTATTACATATAAATCACACATTTTCTATGTCTATGCATTGTAGATGCAAATGAATCTTTACTTACCTTTCACTTGATTGGTGGCTTAGTCTAGATTTGTTTATTGTTCTTCTCCAATCTTAGATGTAAAATAGTCTGTAATATTACCAACATCAAGCACCATTCCCAATTTGACAAGTTGAAAGTATAAAATATCATACTAAGACCTTAAACACCAAGCTATCTAGGTTTTACAAACTAGAACCCCATCTAGTCCCTCCAATACCTTAATTTCTCATCTTAGATACATGTAAACATCATATAATTGAAGTATTATAACTCTAATATCATGTACCTAATTGTTAACACTCAATAGCAACATGTCTAGGTTGAAATACACTAAGTTATCAAATGGGACAGATTCACATTTTCATATTTACTTGCTGTCCAATTTAGTTGCATGATAATTTTGACATCCCTAAACATATTCAATCACTCCCAAATTTTTACCACACTTAGATAACATGTATATAAATGTATCCATGTCATATAATTGCTAAAAATTATGGATATAGCTTCCCAAGTTCAGCTCTCTTCACAACATACTGAAACAGATTGTTTTCCTACAGTGACAGTTTTGCACACTTCACGACATTAATGGTTTTGTCACCCTTATGTATATTCAATATCTCCCAAATTTTTACCACACTTATATAGAATATACACAGAGACAACCAGGTTATATTATTTCCAAAATTAATGGATTTAGCTCCCCTAATTCAGTCTCTTTCACAGCACACCAAAACAGATTTTGCTACTTTGGCAGTTTGAGTGTTTCTCCAATATCATTCTCTATTTCAATTTCTAACCGATCAAAATTCATTCCAATACTATTAAATAATATATAAACATGTATATGATGATAATTACAGGTTTTATTCAACATACCATACAATTTTGAAGCCCAAAACACAAGAATATAGCAAGGTGACAGTTTCTAGCACAAGTGTTTTCTATCAAATATTTCCAACCACAAACCCTTTTCTTTATGCATCAAAACTTATCTAATAACATCCTAACACATTTATAAATAATATTCAAAGTTAAATAAGCCAATAAGCCTCAAAATAAATCTGAAATTCATGCCAAACCCGTAGGTTAAGCTCACCTTGCACAGTTTTCTACTTGAACTTGGTTATTTCTCCTTCCCTTCGCTTGTTTTGCCTCCTTTTTTGGTTGGAATCACTTAGGACCTATTTAGAGATATTTTTACATGTATTTAGAAGCTGAAATGGTTCAGAATAAGGTTCAAGTCGTGGCTGTTAGCTTAAGAGAGAAGAATAGGTTGAGGTGCTAGCTTGGTAAGTCTAAGCATGAGGTGGCATGTAATGGTATAATCTGATTTTCTCCCTTATCTTGCAGCCCTAATCTTGTGTATCTCACATATTCTTATTTGGTTGCAATCTATATTCATCACCATTCATTCCCATAGCTAATTCCTATATCCGTTCATTAGGTTCTTCACCTGAAAAATCATCGGTTCTTGCCCGATTGATAAGTTTGTGCACCGATAGTGTTACAAACCTATGAACCTAGTTATATAACATTTAAATTATAGTATTGTATGTCTAGTTGTCCCAAGTGTATGATTTAAATATACATATAATATTAAAATTCATGATCAAACCGACTTACTTTCTATAAACTTTTCGGTGACACCTTTTAAACTCCTAAGGTTACCACGTGTAACCTAGCACTATTCATTATATTGATACCTCAATTTCTTCTTATCTCAATACAAAATCAACCACTTAGGTTAGGGGATTTGATTATCAATACCGTGTGAGAGCTTCAAAACTAAGTTTAATAGTTAACAAAGCCGTATAAAATGAATTATATGATGTCATACCAATAAAAATAACACGTAATTAACATGTAATGCATGAATCATATGTGGCCATATGAGTAGTAAGAGGCTCGGATATCACAAAGATTATCATGATCATGGGGATAACACAACCTAGGAATCATAGAGTTGATAAGATTATGAAACCTTTGAAGTTTTGAAGAAGAATTCATTGAACTTTTATAGAGTTTAACTCTTGAATTTTTATAGAGATATTGAAATTCATGTTAGAACTCATAGTCAATTCGGCAATCGAGAGAGGAAAATGATGAGCTTAGGAATTCTTAACTTACATGTGTTATTAACTTGAATTGATATGTTTTGAAAGGAAGAACATATGTGATAATTAGGTGAATCATTTCTCTAGAATTTCTTGTTTATAAGGTGTTTGTTGAATTGCTTCTAAAAACTCCATTCTTTTCTTTGCACTTTTATCTTACTTTACTTTGTTTACCAATCATCACTTGATTTTCTAGATAAAATTAGGACTATTTGAATTATGGTATTTAATGCAATTTTTTAGTACAATTCCTATGAATACTCAACTCAACTCATCATTGTATTAAAACTTGACACCTTGCACTTGCGGTTTGCATAATTTTCACGAACAAGTTTTTGGCGCCGTTGCCAGGGATTGTTTTATCATAATTGCATTAATATTATTATGACTTAGTCTTGATTTTAGTTTCGATTGTTTTACTTTCTTCCCATATTTTGATGTTGTTTTGCCTTGCACTGGATTATACGTATTTGTATGCGTAAGGCTAGGAGTCTTGACTTGGGTTATTTTTATCCAAAAATTGAGCGAACTCTTGGAGCTATTAGAGCAGAAAAAAGAGTTGACAATGAAACCATCCCGGATAACATCAACAATGCTAATGTGAACATCAATCTTCCATTACGACAACCACCACTACAACGAGCTATTTGGAAGTATTTTCAACTAACCATGAACCAAAACTACTCCGGGATAGCTCGACAACCTATCAATGCAAACAATTTTGAGCTTAAATGAGCTCTCATTAGCATGGTGCAACAAAATTAATTTGGAGGAAGTGTATTGGAGGACCCTAATGCACACTTAGCCATATTTCTGGAGATTTGTGACACCATCAAAATGAATGGAGTGCCCGACGATGCCATTAGATTTTGCTTATTTCCATTCTTACTTCGGGATAGAGCTAGGCTATGGTGTAGCATACCGAGTTGGAATGACTTGACACAAAAATTCCTTACTAAGTACTTTCCACCAAGCAAGACACTTCAACTCAAGAGTGAGATAGCTCAATTCCGCCAACAAGATTTTGAGCCACTATATGAAGCTTGGGAGAGGTTTAAAGATTTTATAAAAAAGTGTCCTCAACATGGTTATGAGGATTGGCAGCAGGTACAATACTTTTACAATGGTTTGAATGGGCAAATTCGAACCATAATAGATGCTGCCGCAGGTGGAACTTTGATGTCTAAGACAGCAGACGAAGTCCATATTTTGCTTGAGGAGATGGCTACTAATAGCTATCAATGGTCTTCCAAGAGATCTTCCAATAAAAAGTTTGCCGGAGTTTTTGAGGTAAATTCATTTACATAATTATCTGCACAAGTTTCTGCTCATTCTAACCATTTTGCAGCTTGGACTTCTAATGGAGCTTCTCAAGGAATGGATTCCATGGCATCCACTAGCACTTCATTTGTGGAAACCAAAGGAAATGAGTAGGTAAACTTTGTCAATAATCATAATTTCAGTTTCAGGGGAAATCAATTACCTACTCACTACCATATGGGGCTTAAAAATCATGAGAATTTTTCCTATGCCAACAATCAAAATATGCTTCAACCCCTACCGGGTTACAACAATCCACCACATCCCAATCCTCAAGTAGGTGAGAAAAAGGCATCTTTGGAGGATTTGATGAGCACTTTCATTGGTGAGACAAGAGCCCGATTAAATAAGGATGAAGCAAAGATAGACAACATTGAGACTCAATTGGGGCAGCTAGCTTCAAGTTTAGGAGCTCAAATGAAATCAATGGAGACTCAAATTGGATAGCTTGCTACTAAAATTAATGCTCAAAAACATAAAGAAAACTTTTCAAGTGATACGGAAATCAATCCAAGGGAGCATTGCAAAGCTATCCAACTTTAAAGTGGAACTGAAATCAAAAGGCCGGAAATGAAAAGTTCTAAAGTTGATGAGCCAATGGCAAGAACTTCAAGTAAAAGTCCTATGGAGGAACAACCAAATGAAGAAGAAATGCAATCAAATAAACAAACAAGGGCTGAGAAGCTAAAACCTACTCCTAACTTTAAAACTTCTAAATTTCATGTTCCCATTCCTTTTCCACAAAGATTTCAAATGAAAAAGATTGATTCAAAATTTGCAATTTTTTTGGAAATCTTCAAGAAAATTCATATTAATATTCCTTTTGCAAATGCTCTTGAGCAAATGCCCAACTACACCAAGTTCATGAAAGATGTGATGTCAAAAAAAGGCGATTGGTGGAGTTTGAAACCGTGAATCTCATAGAGGAGTGTAGTGCCATTTTACAGAAAAAGCTTCCTCAAAAAATTAAGGATCTAGGGAGTTTTACTATTCCTTGTACCATAGCAGGATCTTTCTTTGATAAAGTATTATGTGATCTTGGAGCAAGCATTAATTTGATGCCACTTTCTGTTTTTAGAAAATTAGGAATTGGAGAATTCAACCCATCCACTATCACCTTGCAATTGACGAATAGGTCTCTCACCTATCCAAGAGGAGTTGTTGAAGATGTATTGATAAAAGTGGATAAATTCATATTTCCTGCAGATTTTGTGGCGCTAGATATGGAGGAAGACCAAGAAATTCTTTTAATTCTTGGTCGACCATTTCTTGCTACCGGGCGTGCTTTGATTGATGTACAATGCAGTGAATTAACTCTAAGAGTTAATGAGGATAAAGTGATGTTTAACATTTATCGTGCATTGATGTTTCAAGAGGAACCATATACTTGTAATAAGATTGAAATGTTAGAAACTTGCTTACATGATTATTTCCTCAAATAAATTCCTATCGAACTTTTAGAGCCATGCATTGTTCATTCCATAATGCAAGGTAATGACCATGATATTGATAATGATGATTTAATGTATTACTTGCTCTTTCTTGAATCAGGAGATGTGGAGTTGAAAAAGGATAAATGCAAGGAAACAATAGGATATACCACAATCAAGGAACAAACAATATCACCGGAGTTGAAAGCACTTCCCGACCATTTGCGGTATGAATTTCTAAGTGCTAACAACATGTATTCGGTAATTATTTCTGCATCCCTGTCTCCTTTAGAGGTTGAGAAATTGCTTTGTGTTTTAAGAGAGCATAAATCTGCTATTGGTTGGTCAATTTTTTATTTAATAGGTATTAGTCCTTCAATTATCATGCATAAAATCTTAATGGAAGAATTTTACAAACCATCTATTGAACATGAACGTAGACTAAATCCTACAATGAAAGAGGTTGTAAGAAATGAAGTCTTGAAATGGTTGAATACTGGAATTATTTATGCAATTTCTGATAGTTCTTGGGTGAGTCTGGTTCAAGTAGTTCCAAAAAAGGGTGGCATGACCATAATTCAAAATGATAACAATAAATTAATACCAACAAGGACGGTTACAGGTTGACGAGTATGTGTTGATTATGGAAAACTCAACAAAGCTACTCGTAAAGACCATTTTCTCCTCCCATTTATTAATCAAATGTTAGACCGACTTACAGGGTATCAATACTATTATTTTCTTGATGGTTATTCTGGGTACAATCAAATTGTCATAGCACCCGAAGACCAAGAGAAAACAATATTCACATGCCCTTATGGTACTTTTGCTTTTCAAAGAATGCCATTTGGATTATGTAATGCCCCAGCCACATTTCAAAGATGCATGATGGCAATTTTTCATGATATGGTGGAGAACATAATGGAATTGTTTATGGATGATTTTTCAGTATTTGGCTCTTCATTTGATTTATGTCTACATAATCTTTCTCTTGTTTTGCAGAGATGTGAGGATACTAACCTTGTTTAAAATTGAAAAAAATACTATTTTACCATAAAAGAAGGTATTGTTTGAGGTCACCGAGTGTCCTCCGAAGGACTTGAGGTAGACCGAGCAAAAGTTATTACTATTGAAAAACTTCCACCACCAATCAATGTGAAAACTATTCATAGTTTTTTGGGATATGCCGAGTTTTATAAAAGATTCATTAAAGATTTTTCAAAAATTGTAAAACCTTTGTGCAACCTTTTGGAAAACGATAAGCCATTTGACTTTAATGTTGATTACTTACAAGCCCTTGGTCACATCAAGAAGGCTCTCATTTTAGCTCCTAATATGGTGGTACCGGATTGGACCCAACCATTTGAACTTATGTGTGATGCTAGTGATTATGCGGTTGGAGTTGTGTTAGGACAAAGAAAAGGTAAAATTTTCAAGGCCATTTACTATGCAAGCCGAAAACTTGATGATGCTCAACAAAATTACACCACTACTGAAAAAGAATTGTTAGTCGTTGTATTTGCATTTGATAAATTTTGTTCTTATCTTGTAGGTACCAAGGTGATAGTGTATACCAATCATGCTGCTATTAGGTACCTCTTTGCCAAAAAAGATGCAAAACCAAGGCTAATTCGGTGGATACTCCTTCTTCAAGAATTTGATCTTGAAATCAAAGATACGAAGGGAAGTGAAAATATGGTGGCGGATCACTTATCGAGGTTCGAGCATAAAAATAAAAACTTTGAAGGACCAATTAAAGATTTTTTCCCAAATGAGTTTATTTTGGCAATCAAAGATAATTTACCTTGATAGATTTTGTGAATTATCTTGCAAGTGGATTATTACCCCCAGACCTCACATATCATCAAAAGAAAAAATTCTTACATGATGTGAAATCATATCTATGGGATGATCCCTTACTCTTCAAAAGGTGTTCAGATTCTTTGATTCGGAGATGCATTCCAATAGAGGAAACAAATGAAATTCTTAAGCACTATCATTCATCCCCATGTGGTGGCCATTTCGGACCTACAAGGACAACTTCTAAGGTATTGCAATCTGGTTTTCATTGGCCAACTTTGTTTAAGGATTGTTATGCTTTTGTGTGGATATGTGACCGGTGTCAAAGGACTGGAACAATTACTAGACGTCATGAGTTTCCTTTAGCTAACATGATGGAAGTTGAACTCTTTGATGTTTGGGGGTTGACTTCATGGGACCATTTTCTCCATCAAATGGCCGATCATACATTTTGCTCATTATGGATTATGTCTCCAAGTGGATAGAAGCAATTGCCACACCTACTAATGATGCCAAGGTAGTGCTTAAATTCTTGCACAAATATATTTTCACTCGTTTTGGCACACCTAGAGTAATTGTAAGTGACGAAGGTTCTCATTTTTTCAATAAATGTTTAATAACCTTTTAGCTAAGTATGGTGTAAGACACAAGGTAGATCTTGGATATCATCCTTAATCAAATGGACAAGCCAAAATCTCAAACCTGGAAATGAAGCAAATCCTTGAGAAAACGGTAAACATTAATTGAAAGGATTGAGCACATAAGCTTGATGATACATTGTGGGCATACCACGTAGCATATAAAACTCCTATAGGTATGTCTCCTTATCGATTAGTTTATGGAAAATCTTGTCACCTCCCCATTTAGCTAGAACATAGAGCATATCGGATTGTGCAATAATTATATTTTGATACAAAGGCAATAGGAGAAAAATGATTGTTGCAACTCAATGATATGGAGGAATTTAGGCTTGATGCCTATGAAAATGCTAAAATCTATAAAGAAAAAACAAAACAATAGCATGACAAAATGATCTTGAGAAGGGAATTTCAACCAGGATAACTTGTGTTGCCTTTCAATTCTAGATTAAAACTTTTTTTGGGTAAATTGAAATCTAGATGGTCCGGTTCCTTTATTGTCAACAAGACATTTCCATTTGAGGCGGTTGAGCTCAAAGGTAAGGATGACATATTATTTTATGTCAGTGGACAGAGTTAAAACATTATTATGGCAATGAAATTTGGAAGATGTTTAATCTTCCACTTGGAAAAGCAATCTAAGGTATTTAGTTTTGGTATAAATAAAGCACTTCTTGGGAGGCAACCCAAGCTCTTGTTTCTTGTTTTATGAGTGTTGTTATTCTTATGTTGTTTCATATCATGATGATTGCTCCTTGATATTTTACTCATTTTTGCAGGTTAAAGGCTAAACACCACCCATTTTCAGGAAAGTCCCCTTGTTTTACAATTCTTTCAATCATTGAGGACAATGCTTATATTAAGTTTGGGGGGGGGGAGTTCAAGAGTTTAGGATTATTGCTTGTTGCTTGAAAATTTTACTGATAAACTATGTGCATACTTGAAAAAAAAAGAGTTTAGGATTATTGCTTGTCGCTTGAAAAGTTTACTAATAAACTATGTGCATACTTGAAAAAAAGAAGTAAATATTAGAATTTGTACGTTTGTTTACATGTCTAAACATCAAATTTTGGTTTTAGTTACTTTATGAGGTCTTGTGAATCCTAATGCACTAAGTAGTTTGTTGAGTTACATTTAATTATTTAGAGACAGTTTATAAGGTCTAATTATTTCCTAAATGATCCCACCAATCTCTAAAACTTGTTTGATCACTAGTCAATGCGAAATCCTAGGTGGCATAACATTAGGGAGATGATTTAGGCCATTTTTGGACCGTTTGAGCCTTTGAAACCAACCTATACTTGAATTATTCCCTAATACACATTTCGAGCTTTAAGAAAAAAAATTAATATTCTACCATTTTTTCTTCTCATTTACACAATCATTCTTGAATGAACTGTTGTATTCAAAAAAAAGGAGAGAAAAAAAAAACAAAAATAAAGAGAAGGAAAGATTGAAAAAAACATAAAAAATAAAGAGATTGTGAATTGAGGTGTATAATTTGAACTTCCTAAAACAAATAAACCCCCGTTGCATACAATAAAAGAAATAAGTTTGGGGGTAATCTAAGATCAAAAAGAAGAAAAATGGGATGTTCAATAAAGAAAATAAGGGATTGATGAAGAAGTTGGTACTTATTCATAAAGGTTCTAACATGATTGTGTAAAATGGGCAATTTTTAGCCACAATTTTCCATATTTTCCCACCATTACCGAAGTCTCGCAATACAAGCTTTGGAAGTGGTGAAACATTGATTGAAAGAGGCTATAAGCGTTGCAGAAACTGATTCTAGATAGAAAGTGCAGCGCCTAGTTTTGGATAGAATAGGCGCTGCCGGGCGGACAAGTAAGGTTAAAATGGATATTTTGCCCTCTTTAGGGCATTTCCCATCTATTTTGATAGATTCCAAGAGCCTCCAAATCAGTTTTTAAGAAAGAAGAGTGAGGAGAAGCCAAGAAACAAGGAGAATAAGGAGACTTAAAGAGAAGAAGACCATTCTTAGAGACAAACCATTTTTGGAGACAAGGTGAGCTTTAACCATTACTTCCACTTCACAAATTGGTGAAGAATTTCTGTGTTATTTCTTATGTATTTCTTGAAATTGTATTCATCTATTATGAACTAAACTTTTCTTTCTAGAGGATGATGTAACCTTATTTGATCCTATGTTTTGAATTCCAATCAATATTAGTTAATGTTATTCATCTTGTTTATATTATCTTGTTTAGTATTACATCTTGATTAATTGACCATTAATTGAGATTTTTTGATGTATGAGATTCGACACTTGAGAGAGGGAATATTATACATGATCACAGGGAAAACACAACCTAGGAATCATAGAGTTGAGAAGTTTATGAAACCTTTGAAGTTTTGAAAAAGAATTCATTGAACTTTTGTAAAGTTTTACTCTTAAATTTTTATAGAGATATTGAAATTTATATTAGAACTCATAGTCAATTCGGCGCTCGAGAGAGAGAATTGATGAGCTTAAGAATTTTTAACTTACATATGTTGTTAACTTGAATTGATATATTTTGAAAGGAAGAACATATGTGATAATTAGGTGAGTCATTCCTCTAGAGTTTCTTGCTCATAAGTGTTTGTTGAATTGCTTCTAAAAACTCTAATCTTGTCTTTGCATTTTTATCTTACTTTACTTTGTTTACCAATCATCACTCGATTTTTTAGATAAAATTAGAACTATTTGAACTATGGTACTTAATGCAATTTTTTAGTACAATCCTTGTGGATACGATATATCACAACCTCCCAACAATATGTATAAATATATATATATATATAAACAACATGTGCAACATAATTTGTGCACGTATACATGTGTATAACTTATTTTTTTCTATTCAGTTCAACAAAACATTGATAAAAGTAAAGTGCTTCTATATCATGTCATACTGTATATACATAGGTAGTTATTAAACATTAACCAAGTCTATCAAAACTACCACAAACCCAAACTATCTATCACAAAGGAGTTTGAAAGTGATATACATGATAAAGTCACTAATATAATACAATAACTATAAAAAAAAAAACACAGCCCACAAAATAACCCAACAGGTCGTCATCCAAGTGCATTGATGTTTGAAAGCCTGTAAGAGCTCCATTGCCAGCCAGTAAACCAGAGGTCTCAAGTCTCACCATGTTCACCTACAATGCATGATTTTTACTTATTCAGCTATAATGCATGAACTACATGAGCTAACGCTCAATAAGTAAAAATCATGCATGACAAGAGTATGATATAAAATCTCATGCAACTCAACTCTAAGATATGACGTTATAAATGTGTCAAATTGAGTACTCATAAATTAAAGAGTTTTTATTAAAAATCACCTCATTTATTGGGCCCTTGGCCCACCTACTATGTACCGAATAGAGCTCTGAACAATATCAATAATCACATGGCCATAAACAAATTAACTCAGTCCAAGGGCCATCTGCTGGGATCACCAGAGGTCCACCCCCTGTCTTCCCCTGTGATCCTCCAGAAGTCTTCCCACTAGTGGAGTCAACAAGGGTACAGTCAAGTGGTCCACCCTCTTGTGACCACCAGAGGCACCCCCTATGATCTTCCGAGAAGTAATACTCGCAGCACCCCAAAATATCATATAAGCATGCCTCGCATGCCTCGGTACACTAGTAGTGGCCAACCAAAATATTTTCTTTCAGAAAACCATGTCTCAAATCATATCGTGCATGCAAGAACCTCCACTATTCTCATATGTCGTGCATGCACAAGTAAATGCTCATGAATGGTATGTTCAATATGAAATGCAAGTGATCTTGCTCTCAACATGTTTCAAGAATCATTAGACGCTCAGTCAAATTTAATATCATCAACACATTAGGTATAAATGCTTCAAGACATACTATGTTCATGCATTGTAGTTGCAAATGGATTTTTACTTACCTTTCACCTGTCACTTGGTTAGTGACTTAGTCTAGATTTATTTATTGTTCATCTCCAATCTTACATGTAAAATAGCCTATAATATTACCCAACATCAAGCACCATTCCCAATTTGGCAAGTCGAAAGCATAAAATATCATACTAATACCTTAAACACCAAGCTATCTAGGTTTTACAAACTATAACCCAATCTAGTCCCTCAAATACCTTAATTTCTCATCTTAGATACATGTAAACATCATATAATTAAAGTATTATAACTCTAATATCATGTACCTAATTGTTAACACTCAATAGCAACATGTTTAGATTGAAATATGCTAAGTTATCAAATGGGACAGATTCACATTTTTATATTTACTTGTTGTCCAATTTAGTTGTATGATAATTTTGACATCCCTAAGCATATCCAATCATTCCCAATTTTTTACCACACTTAGATAAAAATTGCTAAAACTCATGGATATAGCTTCCCAAGTTTAGCTCTCTACACGACATACTCAAACAAATTGTTTTCCTACCATGATAGTTTTGCACACTTCATGACATTAATGGTTTTAGCACCCTTAAGTATATCCAATCACTCCAACATTTTCATCATACTTAGATAACATATGTAAGTAGACAACCATGTCAAAGTACTGCCAAAATTAATAGATTTATTGCTGTAAAACCAGCCCCATTCACATAGGATAGAATCTAAAATTTAAAGAAGACAGTTTTGAGCAACTCTTTAATTATCACACTATATTTCAATTTGTAACCTCTCTAAACTTGCATACATCACCTAGACTCATCACCTAGACTCAATTTGTAACCTACTTCCTTTTGCTTCCTTCACCTTTTTTTCTTTACTTGGAATTACATGAGAGCAAATTCTAAAATTCCATATGAAGGTTTGGGATGTTAAATAGCACAGAAAATGGTTTATGGTCATGTTCAATAATAGAAATGAAGAAAGGTTGAGGTGGAAGCTTGAGGTGACAAAGGTTGAGGTGTCAAGTGGTGTTCAAATCTGATATTTTTCACACCTTATACAGCTCCAATCTAGTGTTTCTCAATATTTATTTATCTATTTTAAACCTATTTTAATTGCCATACGATCGGATAATAAATGTTTGCCCTAATTTCTTAACCGTTCATTCAATCTCTAAACCGATTGACACCCGATTCTTAAATGATTTTATAGTTTGCATTTCTAAAATCATATACACACATGGACCTTGTAATATGACACTTAAATCATATTATATCATGTTCAATATGTTCAATCAATGCACTATAAAGAAGTTTTACACTTATATATTTAAAGGTGAAACAATATATTAATTCACACATAATCAAGAAGATTGAAAGTGATTAGCCACTAAAAAGTGTTAAAAAATAATAAATAAAAAAAAACTCAAAATCCCAATTGTGATTAGCTGCTTAGCATCTACCAGGTAAGTTGGAAGATGGGAAACAAGAGCTCGATTTATCGGGATACACATGGCACCATTAATTAATTTACTTAATCTTTGGTTTAAAATGATAAAAGGCCAAATTAAGCCTAATAAGAAACAACTCACCACCAAAGCACACACATCGAAGGAATCCTCCCCACACCATGGACCATATTCTTTGATCCCTTCTTTGCATTAAACAATCATCTATACAAAGAAAGGACCAATTAATTACTAAATTCGCCAGCTCACACCATTAACACTATAACCTATGAATATCCAATATATTAACCAATCTATTCTTTTTCTTATCTACATATAGAATTACTTAATTAGGTTATAGGATCTCAACACTAACATCAAGTGATAACATTAGAGGCATAATGATTAAGAATGCTATAAAAGATGTGAAATAGATGTTAATGCAAATTAGCATATAAGTAGCGTGTAGTGCATGAATTATATTGGCCAAGTGAGTAGTGTAAGTCTTGGGTATTACACGATACTCAACTCATTGTTGTATTAAAACTTAACACCGTGCACTTGCGGTTTACATAATTTTCACGAACACTTACATAGAAGAAAAAGAAAAAATAGTTTTTCATCTTCTATCCTCCATTCTTTGATTTGTCTTTAAAAGGTGTAGAGAATAATTATTCTCTAATTATTCATATACACAAATACAATTTTCAATCACTGGTTGATTGAGGGATTGTGATTCTACTCCAAGAACTAAATTAAATTAAATAAGGCTCTTCTAGCGAAGAACTTATTTCAGTACCTATATCCAAAGGATGGATAATTTAGAGGGGAGGTGATTGAATCCCTACTTTTGGCGAGGTTACGGAGTTTTGTTGATATCCACAAAATCAAGAATTAATTCCCTTTCCATCATCATCACACGAAGAAGAGTTCTATGAGGGTAATTTCTAAATCCTTTAAAACAAATCAAATTTTTATTTTATATAAAATGATAACAAAATGTAAATCGATAAAATCACTACAAGAGTCATAGGGGCTCACATTTATTTTTGATAGATGCATTAATTTATTTAATTTTAAATCTTAAATTTCATTGCGTAAACCTCTTTCAGTAAAGCAAACCCAATAGACCTATAGCTAGAGATGGTATCAGTACTAGGGTTAGATTTGGTCCGTCTCAAGAGAAAGAACCAATTACAATAGGAAGATACGCTGTCACACAACCCATATCATTCTTAATCACAATTGAGATAGGTTCATAGCCATGTAGGATGGCTAACCAATGCATTGACTCTCCTTAGTATTGAATTTAATCCCCTAATCTCCTTGGGTTTTAGTTAATTTTATCAATTTAATAGTTGTTGCATTTTAATTTAACCACCACCACAATCTTAGGTTAAATATAGCATAGGTAATCTATATTTGGTACTTACACATGCTCTAGAGAGACAATACCCTTCTCAATTTTTTTACTTGTTGACATTGTTCACTTGCGGTTTGTACCATTTATTTTTAGGTCACCAAGTTTTTGGCACCATTGTCGGGAGTATGTTTTTGTGTGATATCAAAGTTGATTGTCTAGTTTTAGTTTGACCATTTTATAGATTTTTTTTGTTTTAATGCTTTTGCTTTTGTTTTTCTTGGTTTCATTTGAACAATTGTAGATAATAATTCACATTATTAAGCTCCAATCTATCCGGGTTGCTCTTGAGGATTGAGAATTATTTTGAAATGTAAGAGGTTAAGAAGTGTACAAAAGAAAGTCTATGCGATATTTGAAGAAACAACTCCCACAAAAGTTGTGGAAGTACCTCCCGCTGCACATTCTACAAAGAGTAGTAGAGAGCCTTCTATAGTTGTTGAAGAAGGATCTCTTATCTTTAGTTATAGGAAATTCTAGTTGTCTAAGCCCAATTTCAATTGTTGGTTCTACCTAATGTAAAACTAAAGGTCTAAGAGAACGAGTGAGCAAGATCTCTCAATTGAAACAAAATTCAATACTTGCCTAAGCTAGAGGTTATCTAGATAAGATATGTTTATGCTACCGTTGTGGTATGCGGGGGCATAAAAATAGAAAAAACAAGTATAGAATTGGTTAAATGAGTTTGAAGGGGTTAGGGTTCTAATTCAAAATTTAAGTTGGAAAGATTTCTAATTCAAATTTATATTTTGTTGAAGTCTAACATTAGCATTGACAATTCTTCTTGGGTATTAGATACCGAATATGATCCCATCTCTACGATGAGTTGTAGAGGATGACAAGGAGAATATGACTAAAAGGAAAAGGACAATCCTTAAGATTTGAGATCAAGAAAAGGATGCTTTGTTAGCTAAAGGAATGGTCCACTTAGCTTGAGATGGAATTAGTGAAGCACTAACTATTTGTCTTTCGCATTAAATGGCATGAACAGCATAATTTCTGCTAAATAGAGAAAGTTTGATTGAAAAATAAAAGGATGGAAATGTTTAATGGTTCTCGATGTTTGTGCATTGATAATTTATTTATAGTAGCCTAAAACCATCTTACATGATTCAAGAAAATAAACTTTGGTTAGATAATCATAGTTCTACATAATGGCACGAATGTTTCACCTATAGGATGAGCTTGACATGCCAACCTATGAGTCATACATTAAGGGAAAGATGACTAAATCAGCATTTGTTGGACAAATGGAACATTCCACAAATCCATTATATTTGATTCATATGGATGTATACGTGCTACTAAGTGTTGGTGCTTGAGAAAACTACCACTACTTCATTACCTTTACCAACAATCCATCAAGGTATGGGTATGTGTATCTTTATAGATACAAGTTTAAATCCTTTGTAAGGTTCAAAAACTTTAGGAATGAAAGGGAAACATAAATTAAGAGAAGTATAAAGACTCTTTGATCTAATTAAGAAGGGAAGTACTTAAGCTTAAAGTTTCTTGATTATCTAAGGAGAATCAGATTTAAAGTGAATCCATGATGAGTTTCAATAGATTTTCTTCTTTATTCTAGGGGCACATCTTGGAATCGATGGTATTCTTGTTAAGTAAGAATGTTACCTAAGTGGATGCCTAAAACATCACATAAGATATGATGACACAAACCCCTTAAATAAATATATAAGGGTGGGGGCAGGTGTAACACCCCCATTATTACACAACTATATATATAGTATAATTTGACATGATAGAACTTGTGTGCATGCATGAAATATTTTTTTTAATAAATACTAAACTATTTTTCCACCCACACACTAATATTTATACATGTAGAGGACCCATAACAACCACAATATTTACATACTCATGTACAAACTAGTTTTAAAATAACACATAGTACAAGTCCCAAAACTTAATACAGTAGACTCCAAAATCAAATAAGCTACCAACCAGCTCAACAGGTCGTCATCCATGTACATCAATCCTCAGAACCTGTAGGAACTCCAGCCACTTGCCCAGTAAGTCCATGGCTTCAAGTATCACCAAACTCATCTACAATACATGAACTACGTGAGTTAATGCTCAGTAAGTAAAAATCATACAAGATGAAGGGATAATCTAACACATATGAAATGCATTTTTATGAGATCATGACAAAAATGCAAACTCATGCATCAAAAATAGTTCATTCAAAGTCATTTTTCATCATTGGGCTCTTGGCCCACGTACTATGTATCGGATAGAGCTCTCAATAATATCAATAATAACATAGCCATAAATAGATCGACACAGTTCGAGGGCCATCTTCTGGAATCACCAGAGGTCCACCCCCTGTCTTCCTTATGATCCTCCAAAAGTCTTCCCACCAACGGCGTCGATAAGGGCACAGTCAAGTGGTCCACCCTCTCATGACCACCAGAGGCACACCCATGTCCACCCCTATGATCCTCTAAGAAGTAATACTCGAGGCACTCTAAAATATCATATAAATAAGCCACACAGGCCTCAGTACACTAGTAGTGGCCAATCAAATATTTTATTTATGAAAATAATATCATACATGTAAAATCTCAACTGTGAGCACGTGTTATGCATGCACGTGTAAATGTTGATGAATGACATGTTCAATGACATAATGGATCCCATGTCCCATCATCAAAGCAACATATGCACCATAAGATATTTATAATACTCATAATACACTCATCGAGACATAAAGATCACATTTAATATAGATAAGGCAAGAAATACTATGCCCATGCATTGTAGTTGCAAATGGATTTTCACTTACCTTTGATCTGTTGTGTGTTAAGAAACTACTCCCCAACCCTAGATGTGAAACAATCTGTAAAAATATAAGATATCAATAACCATCCTCAATTAACAGAATCATTATACCTAATGTAGTATAAAGATCTTAAATCTCAATTTAAGTAAACAACCTTACCACTTAGAAACTATAACCAAATACAACCTTCTACACACCTTTGTTCCACATCTTAAATATATACTAACCTTACTTAATTGATATATTATAACTATTATAACATCCCCATAAATATTAGGGATCAAATGAACCACATCCACATTAGAACATTTTAATGAATCAAATGGGACAGATTCACAACTTCACATTTTCCTGCTGCGATATTAAATTGTGTGATGATTTTGACACCCTTAGACATATTCATTCACTCCTTATTTTTTATCACATTTATCTAACATAAAAAAAAATGTAACCATGTCATAGAGTTTCTAAAACGCATGGATATAGCTTCCCAAATTCAACTCTCTTCACAATAAACTGAAACAGATTTTTTTCCTATTGTGACAGTTTTGCACACTTCATAACATTAATGGTTTTGGCACCCTTAAGTATATTCAATCACTCCCAAATTTTCACCATACTTATATAACATATATAAAGAGATAACCAGGTCAAATTATTTCCAAAACGAATGGATTATTTCTGTAAAACCAGCGCCATTCCCATAGGACATAATCTGAAATTCAAAGAAATAGTTTTGAGCATCTCTTTAATCATCACACTATATTTCAATTTATAACCTCTCTAAACTTTCATACATCACCTAGAATCTTATATAAACACATATATGGTGAAATACATAGGTTTTAATCAAGTTATTATACATATATAAAGCTTTAATATAAAAAATCAGCAAGTATACAATTTCTGTCCCTAATGATTTTTATTGTGATTTTGCAACTAAAAATCCTTCTTTTGTGAATTATAAGACCACAAATAATATCCTAACATGATTATAAACAATAACAGAAGATTTAAAAATCATAAACCCTCAAACAATTCAAGAACTTAAATAAAAAACATGAGTTAAACTTACCTATGCACAGTTTTAAGTTCCTACTTGCTCCTCCCTACTTCCTTTTGCTTCCTTCACCTTTTTTTCTTTACTTGGAATTACTTGAGAGAAAATTATAAAATTCAATATGAAGGTTTTGGATGTGAAATAGCTTTGAAAATGGTTTATGGTCGTGGTTCAATGATAGAAATGAAGAAAGGATGAGGTGGAAGCTTGAGGTGGCAAAGCTTGAGGTGTCAAGTGGTGATTCAAATATGATGTTATTCACACATTATGCAGCCCTAATATAGTGTTTCTAATTACTTATTTATCTATCTACAACCTACTTTAATTTTCGTAAGATCGGGTAATACATTATGCCCTAATTTCTTAACTGTTCATTCGATCTCCAAACCGATCGACATTCGATTCTTAAATGATTGTCTAGTTTTCATTTTTTAAAATCACATGCACATATGAACATTGTATTATGACACTTATGTCACACTATATCATGCCCGATATCCCAAGTATGTTAATCTATGGATGTATACCTTTAAAACACCTCGATCTAATTGAATCGAATCATATAAGTTTACTAGTGAGACCTTTAACACTTCTAAAGTTATAACATATAACCTATGAATATCCACCATATTGACCAATCTATTCTCTATCTTATCTAAATATAGAATTACTTAATTAGGTAATAGGATCTCAACTACTAATATCATGTGATAGTATTGGAAGTCTAACAATTAAGAATGCTATTTAAGATGCCATGTAGATGTTAATGCAAATTAGCATATAAATAGCATATCATGCATGAATCATATTGGTCAAGTGAGTACTATGAGGCTTGGGTATTACATCTTCCCTCCTTATTAAAATTTTGTCCTCCAAATTTACTTACCGAAAGAGTTTTGGATACTTAACTTTCATATCATCCTCCCTCTCCAAAGGAGCTTTCTTTGTGGACTGATTTCTCCATAATACTTTAACCAATGGAATCTTTTTATTTCTGAGTTGTTTTACTTCTCGTAGAAGAATCTCTATAGGTCTTTCTTCATAACTCAAATTTGCTTTCAGCTCTATAGGTTTATTTTTCAGAATATGAGATGGATTTGCAATACATTTTCTCAACATAGATATGTGGAATACATTATGTACTTGAGGCATTGATGTTGGTAGGTCAAGTGTATAAGCAACATCACCTATTCTCTCGATAATAGGAAATGGACCGATATATCTGGGACTAAACTTTCCTTTCTTCCCAAATCGCATATTACCTTTCATTAGAGCTACCTTGAGAAACACTTGATCTCCTATGGCAAACTCTAGCATTCTCCTTATTTGGTCTGTATAACTTTTCTGTCGACTCTGGAAGTTTCCATTTTTTTTGGATTTATAACACGACATCTGTCATCTCCCGAATCTTGTCCGGGCCTAAAAGGTTTTTTTCACCTACCTCATTCTAATGAACTGGAGATCTAAATTTCTTGCCATACAGTGCTTCATAGGGATCTATCCCAATTATAGCCTGATAACTATTGTTATATGAGAATTCCACCAGAGGTAGATACTTGCTCCACTGTCCTCGAAAATCTAATACGCAGGCTCTAAGCATATCTTCTAAGGTTTGTATTGTTCATTCAGATTATCCATCGGTCTGAGGATGATATGCAGTACTGAAAGATAATTATGTTCCCAATGCCCTCTGTAGACTTCTCCAAAAGGTGGACAGAAATCTCAAGTCTCTGTCAGAAGTAATGGATAGTGTTACACCATGGAGTCTAACCACTTTTTATATGTATATCTATGCGTATCGGTCTATGGAATAGGTTGAACAAATGGGAAGAAAATGAGTTGATTTAGTTAATCTATCCACAATCACCCAAACAACATCATGACCTTTCACGGTTTTAGGTAAACCCGCCATAAAGTCCATAGTGATTCTTTCCCATTTCTATTCTAGAATAAGCAGAGGCTGCAAAGTTCCCGCTAGTCTTTGATGTTCTGCTTTTATCTGCTGACATGTCAAACATTGGTCCTCATACTGTGCAATATCTCTTTTCATACCTAGCCACTAGTAATGCATCTTCAAGTCTCTATACATTTTGGTAGCTCCTGGATGTATTGAATAAGTGTTGAATATGTCTCTACAAGAATATCTTTTCTAATGTTATCCACATGGGGCACGTACAATCGTCCCCTAAACTGTAGCACTCCGTTCATGGATATTTTAAAATCAGACGGTATCCCCGAAGCAATATCCTTCTTTACCTTGGTAAAATATTCATCCCCTTGTTGTCCCTGTTGAATTTTGTTAATTAGTGTTAGTTAGAGTGTCAAGACTGCCAACTTTATTTCCATTTCTCCCAACTGTACAATTTCCACATTCATTTTTTGGAATTCAATTAACTCTGGTCTCTGAACAAAAAAAGTAGTTGTGGTACCTTGTATTGATTTTCTGCTCAGTGCATCTGCCACCACATTAGCCTTACCGGGATGATAGTTGATAACACAATCATAATCCTTTACCAGCTCCAACCACCTTCGTTGTCGCATATTTAGTTCTTTTTTGTGTGAAGAAGTATTTTAAGCTCTTGTGATCCGTATAGATTTCACGTCGCTCCTCATATAGATAGTGTCTCCATATCTTCAGTGCAAATACCACTACAACAAGCTCCAAATGTGTAGGGTCATTTTTTTCATATTCTTTTAGATGCCTCGATGCAATGCAATTATTTTCCCATTTTGCATCAGTACACATCCCAAGCCATTTTTTGAGGTGTCACTGTAAACTACAAAGCCTCCAGTACCTGATGGAATTGAAAGAATGGGTGTTGATGTCAACTTCTTCTTTAATTCTTGAAAACTTTGCTCGCACACCTCAATCCATTTAAATGTGATATCCTTTCGTGTTAACTGTGTTAAAGGGGAAGCAATCTTGAAAAATCCTTCTACAAATCTACAGTAGTATTTGGCCAAACCAAGAAAGGTACGTACTTTTAAAGGATTTGTAGGTCGTGACCAGCTATTAATAGCTTCTACTTTACTTGGATTTACTAATATCCCTGCCCCTAATATGACATGTCCCAAGAATACCACTCGATCCAACTAGAATTCACATTTCTTAAATTTATCATATAATTATTTCGCCTTTAAAACCTCTAACACCATTCTCAAATGTGCCACGTGCTCTTCTTTTGTTTTGGCGTAAATCAGGATATTATCGATAAACACAATAATAAATTTATCCAAAAAATCTCTTAATACCCGATTCATCAGGTCCATGAAAGCTGTTGGGGCGTTAGTTAATCCAAATGGCATCACCAAAAATTCATAATGTCCGTACCTCGTGCGAAATGTTGTCTTCAAAATATCATCTTTTTTATTTTTAATTGATGGTACCCAGATCATAAATTAATCTTTGAAAATACTGTTGCACCCTGGAGTTGATCGAACAAATTATCAATTCGAGGTAAAGGATATTTATTCTTTATTGTAACCTTATTCAATCCTCGGTAGTCTATACATAGTCTCATTATACCATCCTTCTTTTGTACAAATAGGACGGGCGCACCCCAGTGAAAAGCTAGGTCTGATAAAACCTTTTTCCAGCAACTCCTGAAATTGTATCCTCAATTCCTTAACTCAAATGGAGCCATTCGGTATGAGGATTTTGAGATTGGAGATGTTCTCAACTGTAGGTCAATAATGAACTCTATCTCATGATCAGGTGGTAATCCAGGAAGATCATCTGGAAATACTTTAGGGTATTCCTGAACCACTGGTACTTCACTAAGAATAGGATGGTGTTGTTCTTCAATGCTCATAACACTAACTATATACCCCTCACAGTCTGCTTCTAGTAAACGTTATGCCTTCAGCGCCGATATTAGTGGGAATCTGAAGCTCTTCATAATCCCAACAAAAATAAAAGGTTATTCTCTAGGAGGTTGAAATGTCACTGTCTTTTTCTGGCAATCTATGGTAGCACCATACTTTGATAACCAATCCATGCCCAAAATTATATCATAGTCATTCATGGCCAATACAATCAGATCAGCATATAGTTCTCTACCTTCAATAGGAATGGCATAGTTTTCAAAATTTGATTGGTCTATTTTGAGTCAGCAAAAGGAATCGTCACATTGTAACTAACTTCTGTTACATCAGGTGTCCTACCCAGCCTCTTCACATACTCAGTAGATGCGAATGAATGTGTAGCTCCTTAATCAAATAGTATGAATGCTGGAGTATCATGGATAAAGAGTTTACCTATCACTATCGATAGATTTGCCTCTGCGTCTGCTCTAGTGATGGTAAAAACTCTAACTGGTACATTTTGTTACTTTTTAGAGTTTGGATTCCTCAAGCATGTTTTGGTAATATGGCCAACCTTTCCACACATATAGAAACTTCTAGGATCTGTAGGGCAATTTCCCATATGTTGGCCACCGCATCTACGGAACATAGATTATGGCATCGGCGCTTTTCCCTGCTCTATCTTTGGTCTCTTATTTTGCTCCCACTATTGCTGCCCTTGTTTGGATCGAAATTCGAGTTTCTACCTTGAGCTTGGAATGGTCTCTTCTTTTCACTTCCAGCCCACCTATGTCCTTGTCCTTGCTTAAATTGGCGATGAGCTTTTTGCGCACTAATAATTTTGAGTTCAGCTTGCTCAACAACTAATGCTATCTCAGCAATCTGTGAATATGTGACTCCTTGAATTCCCGCTATATTAACATCTCTGTATAGTTCTGGCCTCAAACCTTCAAGGAATCTCTCTACTTTCAGTGCATCAGTGCTGACCATATGCATGGCAAACCTAGACAACTGTTCAAATTTTTGAATATAGTCCCCGACTGTCATAGCTCCCTACCGCAGCTGTATAAATTCATTTATCTTCATTACACGAACATGAGCTGTGAAGTATTTGTTCTTGAATAACTCTTTAAATCTTTCCCAAGTCATAGTAGAGGGATCCTCTATGCTCCTCATTGTATCCCACCATTATCCGGCACTTCTACAAAGCATAAAAGAGGCGCATATCACCTTCTCTTCCTCTGAGACTCTGCTATACTGGAACATATTATCTAGGGTCCTCAGCCAATCCTCTGCAGCTGTGGGATCTACCACGTCTTCAATTGTTAGTGGATTGAGTTTTCTGAATCTTTCCCCAACTATCTCCAATTATTTCGCTCGGGGTTGTGGTTAATTCATTTCAGCTCTCTATTGCCCACCCACATACATCTGCTGGATAAGTTGTTGAATTTGTTCCGACAGTTGCTGAATGAGTTTTGTAAGTCAATTTATAATAGTGTCTCAATCATCATTTGGCACATGTGTCTCCCTTTCTTGGTTTCTACCTCCTCTACTACTCTCACCCCTTGTTCTTGTCATGACTGCAATAGTATTTTAGAACATGACCAATATAATTCATGAAATAATAATACGTCACATAATAAAATAAAACTTACGTGCAAACTAGGTAAAAGATTGGTGAACTTTTGGAGATTGAAGGGGAACGAGGGATGAATTTTTGGAGATGAAGAAAACCATTTTTCTTTAAGAGAGGGGTTGTTTTTCCAACAAAAATATCTGCAGTAAAAGTACTCCAAAAAATGTCCAAGAAGTTTGCCAATAAAGGCTACCACAAGTCATTTCCATGTAGGACTCTTCTTCCTTTCTTATCTCTAACTCGTTTACTATATTTCCTTATCTCATAAGGACTTTTCTTTTTTCTTATTACCTCTTAGAAATTGAATTCCCAATTCAACTTCATTTAGGAATTGGATTCCCAATCCAATTTCCTAATGGGCTTCCTACAAGCCCACACCTAATGGGTCTAGGCCTAAGTAATCAATTAAGCCCTAGTTTAATTGATCCAATAAATTAAATTAATTCATCTAATTAATTAGGCCCATCTTAATTGATTGATTCAATCAATTAATTAAATATTTCAATTAGGTTCCCTAATCCAATTAGTTCCAATGAATTAATCTGATTAATTAATTGAATTAATTCCACACTTGAATTAATTTAAGCCCCATTAAATAATCACATTAATTAATTTAATCCAACACTTGGATTAATTTCTAAGCTAGAACAGTCTTGTCTAAGTTTTGTGTATGACCCCTTAGGTTCACTTTAAGCTAATCGTGGGTTCACAACTCTTGTGACTTAGATGAACAATTAATTATTCTAATTAATTAATCTAATTAATTAATTATCTTGGAATTAACCCATTAATTTCAAGAACCCATGACTAAGTCACAAGAGTTGTGAACCCACTGTTATAGTCTAAGGTGAATGTGTGAACCTATTCCAATTATGAATACCATGCAAGTACGGTCTTAAGGCATTGATGTTTAGTCGAAACTCCATTAGCTCAATAACTATGTTTCTATTCCTAGTAGCTTGACTCGATGATGAACAATTAGAAAACCCTACGTCTAATTTCCATCCAACCTTGGCTAAGGATTTTAGAGTCAAGAACAGTGGAACACACAGGAGATTTACCTATTTATCTAGATAAGCGATGAATCCTTTGTTGGTCACTTATTAATCTCTATATATGAAGATGTTACACCCAATATAAACTCCATGTGATTGTCTTGCAATCGGGAAATACATCAAAGTGCAACATTTCATGTACGAGGTTACCATGGTGCCTCAAATCCAATAACTAATTCTTATACTATCGTAACGAGAAAATTTCCATTCGATAATAGAATATTTTCAATTGGGAATTTTCAAATGGGATAGTTTAATGTACTTGTTCCCCATCAAGCACCCGCATACATATACTAGTGTCTCCACACAAATGCCCATAAAATGAGGCATCTTTCTTTTGAGCCCGCATAATATGCACAAGTCTCAACGGGATCAATGATATCCCATCTCATTGATTCTTAACTTGGAATATTTTAAGATCACAGCCTTAGAGGCATATTCCATGATCACCATCATATGCGTGACCACGCTCCATAGCTATGTGTGATCTAAAAACTTGATCTAATTCTTATGATGAATTTAAGATAAAGATTTCTATTTAAATAATATTAATATGAATAAGAATGATTCGCAAGAGTACAATAATGGCCAGATTAATTGGCATGCCGGACACTCTCTAACAATGTGTGCAAATTAAAGGAGTAATACCTTTAATATCAATTATGGTCCATCCTAAAGTATTCTTATGCATTTTTAGAGTTTCGATGAACTTACCTTCTTGGGATGCATCAAGTTTGGAAGAAATTATTACTGGAAATGTCTCATTCTCACATAAATAAGAGTATTTCAAATCAAATGGAAAAAGGTTTCGAATCAATCACTAGAGCTTTAATACTTGATGGAACATATTATATTGTTGATGATGAAATTTCTTCAAACCTTGGCTTCCAAAAATATTTTTCTTGTACCTGTGAAAATTCAGAGAGATTATTATCTTGTCTTTTCACAAATACTTTCACTTTCAAAACTAGTTTCTAAAGGATCAAATAAATTAGTGAAAGTAAAATATTCATGAACAAGTTCCTCATTTGAATCTACTTCCTGTACTTCGACATCTTCTGCAGGTTGCTTACAAATATTAAACACATTTAGTTCTAAAGTTATATTTCCAAAATATAACTTCATACCATTCATATAATTAATCAGAGCATTTGAAGTTGCAAGAAAAGGATGACCCAAAATGATAGAAATCTGTGTATGTGTATGTGCAATAGGCTCTATGTCCAAAATAATGAAATCCACTGGAAAGTAAAACTTATCAATTTGTACCAACACATCTTTTAATACTCCTTTTGAAACTTTAATCAAACGATTAGCTAGTTGGAGTACAACGGATATTTTGTTTCACATTTCTCATTCAAAGCAATACATGCTTGTAGTGCATTATTATTAATAAAAGAAGCTTTAAAGTTTCAATTGTCATTCATAGTCAATGTAGGATAATTTTTGTGAAACCTTGTTTTAACATATAAGGCTCTTGTCTCGGTAAGTCTGTTCTAGATTGTTTGCCTTTCAACAGAAACATTTTCCTTAACCGTAGTAGGCGGGCAGGTAAACTATATTATTCCCAGAGATATGGAATAAAGTCTTTCCTTGCTTTGGCATTTAGTAAGTTGGCTAAATAGGCATGTGTTTTAAGTTCTCCCAAACTTAACTGCTCATAAAATAAGAAAGGTAGAAAATTTACACTAGCACCAAGATCAAGCAATGCACGCTCTATTCTAGTATTTTCTATGGTACATCAAATGGTTGGACAACCTGAATCTTTGTACTTAGGTGGAGTGAATTGTTAAATGATTAAATTAACACTTTAAAATGCCTTCTTTTGTACATGATATTTTCTTTTGATTGTACATAAATCTTTCAAATATTTTACAAGTATATTCCTATTTTACATGCAATTTATAATTTTCTACACGTAGAACTAGACATATATCACCTCTCAGATCAATATGATTAGCATATCATTCAATTATAGGTCAAGTAATTGAAAACATTAAGAACCATGTAGAAAACTCAACTAGATCTAATAAACATTCAATTGAGTTGAAAGAGAAATTTAAATCATCCTAATTAGATTATATCAAAACCCTAGATTAGAAAACTTAGGCTCTAATCATATCTATCAAATTCATAGATAAATCTAAATTCATGAAGAAAGGTAAGTAAGAAGGAAAAGAAAAGAAACTCTAAAATCTTTGAGAAGAAATCCCAAATCTTTAATCTTGAAACTCTTGCTCTCTTTTCCTCTCATTTTTCCTTGTGTTTTTTTAGCCAAAAGAAGTCCCAATATCTTAGAAGTTGCCTTTTATAGTCCTCCAAAAAGAAGTGCCAAAATCTAACTTAAAAATCACGTTTTAAAGTGGCTCTAAATTTAGGGGCCCCAGGCCCAAACACACTATACAATTTTTTTGCAAATTAGCGTTGTGGCTCCTGAGTTTCAGGTCGTGGCTCAAAGTGGTCTTCCCTCTTTTGTAAATTGATTATTTTTTGTGTAAGGCTTGAAAATTTGAGGTTGCGGCACCAAATAAATTGGATTAACATCAACTTCAGCATTGCGGCTCCAACTTCTTGAGTCGTGGCGTGACTTCCATTTTTTATGAATTTTGTTTTCTTTTCTAATTTTTCCTTCTCCTTGTCATAATAATTACACAATTAACATAAAATGCATAAAATCAACATAAAATACTTGAAAATAAATAAATTATTAAGTAAAAGGATATCAAATAGTTGGTGTAAAACCAACTTATCAAAGGCCTAGGTATTAGCTGCAAAAAAATGGTATCGATAAAGAAAAGAAAGAGAGCATAATGTGGGCATGTAAAATCTCAATCTCCTTTTTGTTATTCTCTTCTTTGCTTCTCTTTATTTTTCTTTTGGGATTTGCATTTTTCTTTTTTTTTTCTTGTTCAACTCTTTTTCTTTTTCTTTTCTTCTATTTCTTTCTATTTTTTTCATAAATCCCACAACTTCATTTCTTGTTGTTTTTCTTTCACAACCCCCCAAACTTATTTCTTTTTATCTTATTGGATTGTGATGACTTCTTTTCACATCCTTCATTCTCATACTTCCAATTGTATTTTTTTAATACCTAAAATGTCTCCACATGATCCTATATAAAATTGTGTACAAGATGTCACATATTAGGCTTTCTTGGGGACAATAATGGGTTTTTGGGGCTATAAATGGTAGGTATAATGAGCTCACAAAAATGAAGTCAAATTGTAATGCCCAATTATCTCCTACATAGCCAATAATAAACATTTTGCATGAATATGCATCTAATCAATATGCATTATTGGTTTATGTCATGATTGTATGAACATGAATAATTATTACTATGTACTCCATTTATGCTTTAACATGCACTAGTACATGAAATATGAGATCAAACTTTTATTTTTTTTATTAACATATTACTTAAATGACTTTTTGCAGCTTGATATCTCGATTAAGGAAGATTGATGTGTTGAATGGCCATGAAATGAATTATCTGTATTGATCCATACTTGTTACATTCTAAAGTGATTAATTGCCTAAATATTTTCTTGAAATATGTTACATTTGGCTAAGAACTAAAAGTATGCAAAATGGTGCAATTTGATTGGTAGGTTGACTAGGTTGCATGAAATCATTCTAAACTGCATTGCACTTGATTATAACACCAAAGCATCAATTTTTGTCATCTTCCTAGCCCATAAATGTGGCTCTTTGCATGAGAAGACACCAAGCATGAGTCAATCAATCATCACCCTCCACTTATCTCTCTTTGAAATATCAAACAAGTCATTTTTAGCCATGTTTTCTTGGGGAAGCTCCTCAAAAATGACCAGTCTTCTTCTCCAAAGTTTCTCCCAAATTTCTACACTATTACTCACAAAAATTAAATTCAATCCATAGGAATCCATAGAACACAAACTAGAACAAGTTTTCACCATTTTAAGCTTGAAAACCGTTGATTTTGGAGTTTAATTCCAATCTAATCAAGGTATATTCTTTTTTTTCAATGTTTCTTATGATGAATTTATGGTATCTTGGATGGTTACATGTTTTAGTATCTTTTTGTATGATTGATAACTTAAGTGGATTAAACTTGAAGCCATAACCAAACTAGTTAAGCTAGTTTCTAACAAAATTGATAGTCTTGTGAAATATGCTTAATTTACTTATTTCTATTAATCTTGTAATGCTTATATTGTGTTTGGAAGCTTCTATGAATGATTGAAAATAATAGCAATTAGTTTGCTTAATTGAAGGATACAATCAATTTAAGTAAGAACCGAGTTGACGTTATATTAATTTGGATTGTGTGCATGTTTTAGGGGCTGCTCTAATAATTATATTTGAATTATTAGTTATTTAATGACTGTCCTAATGTTTAATGTCTTGAATTAGTAGTAAAATATAGAGTATGTATTATTTTTAAGGTTATGTAATTGATATGGAATTGTTTACAAAAGATTGAAAAGTGTATATGATTTTAACTAGAATAGACTATATGATTTATAAAAAGGATATTAATAGGTACATGATTTGATTATGTTAGGCCTTTAACACATCCTATCTTCCAAAGAGATTGACCTTTTCACTTAGCACAAAGTGGACTTGAGGTAAGTTGAAACTTTCATTTGCTGTATCACAAGAATCATATAATGTTGTTTATGTTTCAATGTGATTGTCATTATTTGTCAAGTAATGTAATGTTTGATGCATTTATGGTTCATGAAGCATAATACTACTAAGAATATTATGAGATTTTTGAAAATGAAGTATGGTGCTTGATTGATGGTCGGATAGACAAGGGATGCGGGAAGGATCAACGGACCCAATAAATGGTGGCAAATACTTGAGATTGAAAAATTGGTATAGAAAAGTCATAAAGAATAAGACAGAATACGGCTAATACCTGAGGTTGAAAGACCAAGTATGGAAACTCCGTATTATTTCTTTTATTGGCCAATCATTATGAACAGGATTCGAAAATCACGGTCTATCACTATTATTTAGGTATCGCACTTCAAGGGTCCTAAATGCCCTCGGTTCCATAACAACTTAGGAGTCTATGGCACAAGCTTTTCTAGCCAAGTATTTTCCACCCTTCAAAATTGAAATATGTGAAATGACATATCAACCTTTGCACAATTTGATTTGGAAACCTTATACAAGATATGGGAGCTATTTAAGGACTTGTTGAGCAGATGCCCCCACCATGTCTTACCTATATAGCTACAAGTTCAAACATTTTACAATAGTCTATCATCTTCCAACCAATCAATGATAGACTCAGTAGTGGAAGAAACTATCATGAGAAAGACTCCGGAAGAAACTTACAGTTTATTAGAAGAAATTATATCAAATAGTTATCAATGGCAAACAAATAGGAGTTTGGGAAAGAAACCAGTGGGAGTGCATACCACGGACACTTATTTAGCCCTTTTAGCTCAAATTGAGGCACTTAACAAGAAAATAGACAACATGATTACCTCAGTGATGAAGGTACAAACCATTACTTGTGAACTATGTAGAGATGGTCATTATAGTGCTGACTGCCAAATGGGGAATCCTTTCTCATCCTTATTCGAGTAAGCTTACTTCATTAGGATCTTCAATAGACCATAAAGTAATCCATACTTAAACATATATAGTCCCAGATGAAGGAATCACCCCAACTTATCATGGGACAATCAAGAAAATCAAAACAGTATGAGGCCACCACCTCCCGAATACGCACCTCAAGAGAAAAAGTCGAGTTTGGAGGACCACATAACCAAATTCATTTCAAACACCAAGACGAGATTCCAAAAATAAGAGGTTTCAATCCAAACTTAGAAACACAAGTAGGGTAATTAACAAGTATGATATCCTGATAAGTCCAAGGTGCTTTGCCTAGTGACATCAAAAGGAATCTAAAAGAGCATGCGAATGAAATTACATTGAGAAGTGGCAATTTGTCTAATGCGAATCCAATTACATTAAGAAGTAGCAAGGAGGTGGCCGCCCAAGTTCAAGAGGTGAAAACTCAAGTGAAGAAAGACAAGCAACCATCCAAGCCTAGTACCTCTTCCATTCTGGCTGCTCCACCTAAACTGATAAGCATTCCTTCTCATTTTCCTTTAGCTTTGAAGAGAGCTCAATGGAATATGCAATTTGCTAAGTTTCTTGAAGTTTTTAAGGAGTTGCATATTAATATTCAATTTACAGATGCTTTGTTCCAAATGCTTAGATATGCTAAATTTTTGAAGGAAAAATTATCTAACAAAATAAAATTGGAGGAGTACGAGATGATGAATCTAATTAAAGAATGCTCGGCCATTGTCCAAAACAAGCTTCCACTAAATCTTAAGAACCAGGGGAGTTTCACTATACCTTGCACCATTGGTCCACTTTCTTTCTCTAAACTCTTACATGATTTAGGAGCAAACATTAATCTTATACCTATTTCAATTTATAGAAAGTTTAGACTTGGGGAACTAAAGTCATCCGTGGTGTTGTTGCAACTAGCCAACTGGTCTATCAAGTATGCACGAGATACTATTGAGGATGTGCTAGTGAAGGTAGATAAGTTTATTTTCTTGTTGATTTTCTTATTTTGGACAATGAGGAAGATGTGGATATGCCCTTTATTTTAGATAGATCTTTCCTAGCTATAGGCAGATCTTTAATTGATGTTAAATTAGGAAATTTGATACTTAGAATAGGGCATGAATAAAAGAACCTTCAATGTTTGTAAGGCCATAAAGTGTCCGCTAGATGAGAATATATATTGTAGAATTAATGCACTCGACCCATTAACTATTTACATTTTAATAATAAAATAGGATCAATGAAAAATTAGAGGCATGCATTTTGAACTTAAAAGAAAATGAGAAGGGGATGAGCATGTTAATTTCAATGTGTTTAAGGATATGTTTGATCTCTTTGCTTTTGAGCATGTGTAGAAAAATAGGTCTAAGGATAAAATGGAAGCATACATGGTGAATTTAAAAGGAGGAGAGTTAGGGGATGAGATCTTGATGGCAGCTCTTGTAAGTCTTGATGCCAATTTGCCTTACAAGAAGCATTTTCCAGTGAAATCAATTTTTTTTGGTCGGGGCACAAAAAAGATTCTAGCCAATCACTCCTGATGTGGTGCATGTAGAGGAAATAAAATTCCTTGACACGAGATGATCAATACCAATTCAATGGCATTTTCCAAGTAGAGGTAATAAAGTCAAGCTAACAACTATAACTTAGAACTATTCTTGCTTTCATTCATTTGTTTTGTTTTTGCTTTGCTTTCACTTGATCTCTTTTGGTCTCCTCCTTGTGGTTGTAGGTTTCCATTTTCTTGGTGGCGCGTGTCTTTACATGGACTCCAAGAGATTCAAGCTTTCAAAGGCACACTCTACCCACAAGGGAGTCTTACTTTTTCCCCTTACATTCTTTCTTGTTTTAATATTGAGGACAATGTTGCATTTAAGTTTGGGGTGGGAATTGAGAAATTTAAGCTATTTTTTTTTTAATTTTCAATAAATTGTGTGCAATTGTTATGAATTGTTTGACGAATATTCAAGAGCAAGCATATTTTTTTTGTCAAACTTAATTACATTCATGTTTGAGATTGATTGATTATCTTGATGACCAACAACCTAAGAGGGATTTTAATTGGTATTATACACGGTGTAGAGGAAATGAAGAATTGCTAGTCATGTAACATGGTGATTCTTGCGTTGAGTTGAACTTTGTCATGAAAGATGAGTTTGTATTAAGCACGTTGTGTCAAAATCTTATGAATTGTATGTTTCTTGGCGTAGAATGTTGCATCCAATGAGTTATCTTGGTCAACATGAGGTGTTCTAGATATTGTTTGATTACCCTTTAAGGCAAAATCCTAGATAACTTGCAAACTTGGAAATAATTTAGGTCATGTTTGACTCTTTTGTGACTTTTAAGCTAACCATGATATTATCATTATCACTAGGTATCCTGTTGGGCCTTTTGCAAAGAATGGAAAATGTAATACATATGAATGACAACTATTTGTGTAACACCCCTTAACTTAACTGCAGAACCTGAACAAGTTAATACAGTTAAGTCAAGAAAAGTTAACTTTTCATCAATACTAGAATTATGGTTTTAATAAAAATCCCCTATTTTTGCTATAAGAGAAAGAACTTGAATTCATTTGTTGTTTCATTTTATTTTAAACACATCATATACATATTTCAAAATTGAGTACAACTGTTTACAAAACCATAACAGAATGACTTATTTAAAAACAAAACAGCTCGAAGCATGGCATATGAATAAATCTCTGTCCGGCCGCTCTAGAGACTCAGTCAATCTCTAAACCTGTACATTTCCACCTGCACCACATGAATCTAAGGAGCTAAAGGCTCAGTAAGATGAAACTGATGCAATAACAAATATCATACATGCACATCTCATAAATCATTAAATGCATTATTCTATTTAATAACTTTCATTCATAAATCATAGAGTTCAACTATTTTTTAGTCTTGTCACGTAAAGAAAATGGAAAGAGTCTCAAACGGATGGCATCATCGGCTACACCATTATGCTTGAAGGTGTTAGAAATCTTAAGAAAAATAGAAATATGGGCATTAGGGCCATCACTAGGTAGGCCTCCAAATTGGACCGAGGTTTGAATTATTTTCATAATCGCAAGTTTGATCTCGTATGTGTTAGCTTGGATGGTTGGCCTCTTTATTCTTCGTATGGTGTTATTGACCAATAGCTTTGCATAGTCCAACAATGATTGGCATTTTGCTTGTTGTTTGCCATTTTTTCTTTTGATCCTTTTAGCAAGTGGTGAAGAGTTCTTTCAATCTTTGGGTTGTATAACTCAAGATCCCAAGTAAATGACCAGGTCTTGCACCAACAAACTCCTACAAGACAAACAAAAGAACTCACAAGTAAATTGAACAAAAATAGATAAAAGAGAAATAAAAATAAAGCAAGTAAAAGGGTCAAATTACAGCTATATAAATCAACTTCAATATTGCAAAAACACACTCCCTGAAAATGGTGCCAAAAAATTGGTGTGCCTGTGCGGTGTGTGCAACATAGACAATCAAGTGTACTAGTCACAAATATAAAGTGTACGAGAATATGGGTTGTCATGTCCCAAAAGAGCGTGTATGTAAGTATCGAATAGAGATAACGTAACTTCATTTAACCTAACTAGTTTTGATATGTTGATCAAAAATAAAAACAAACAACTAATAAAGAAAAAATCGAAGCCAAGGAATGCACAAAACAGAATTCAAGGAGAGAGGGGTCAAGGCCATGGATCTCCGATTTAACTTCATTATGAGTTTCTCAAATTTATGGTTAGGATGAGTGTTCGATTGTGCGACAATGGGATTTCACAATTGTACTTGATATTCTTTTTCAAGACATATTAATTCTACTATTAAAAGTTAACCAGCTATATGTCTTTAACGAGTTCAGCTAATTAACAATGCATTAGGCTCTATGAACTCTACTAGCTTTCGACTTTATGTCTATGACTTTTTCATGTACTGAGTTCTATATGTCTATAGCGACTTAGTCCATGGCATACGTTATACAAGCATTTGTTACAATCCTACCCATCGGTCTAAATTACAACAAGATCATTTCAAAGTTGGCTAAAGCTCAAAAAACACTAAATACATAATATATGCTTAACATAAATCAAATTAAATCCAAACTACAAATAATATATCAATTCATAAATCCAAAAAAATAGCTTTCTAAGTCATAACTAAAAATAGTTTAACTCATATTGAAATAAAGAAAGCACAACATGTTCATCATCGTTATGGGTTTACAAAATTTCTCAAAATTAAACAAATTCAGGAATAATCTATGGAAGAAAATTACAACCAACTAAAGAGTAACTTCTTCACTTGAATCTTCATTGCCCAAGGTAAGATCTGTTAGTGTAGAATGCCCAACTCCCTAATTGAATTGAGTGTATTATTCTCTTTTCCTTTTGTAAAGACAATCTTATTAGGAATCATATTAATAAATAGGTATTTTCTTTATCTTATGTCGTACATCTTTTATTTTTGAATATTAGATAAAGTCCTTAAACCAAATTTAGCTACGGGGCATGGTTGCATATAAGATGGCGATCATGGAACATGCCTTTAAGGCTTTGGTCTTAAATAAGTTCCGAGTCGAGAGCTTTTTGAGATGAGACATCAACTAGCTCAGTAAGACTCACACACATATGATGCATGCCCATAAGATGAGGATGTCGCATTCTATTGGCATTAGCATAGAGACGCAAGTGCATGTATATAAGTGCTTATTAGGGAACAAGAACCCCAAACATGATCCGTAAGAAATTCTTAGCTGGAGGTTTTGCCTGTCAAAATAAGAATTTCTATGTTGCGATAGTACACGGCTAGTCTTCGAACTTGAGGCATGATGGTAGCCTTATGTGCATCCTGCAATACTTTGATATATTTTTTGATTACTTGACAATCACCAAGGGGGTATACTAGGTGTTGAATTGGTGTGCAATAAGGTTTATTAGTGGCCAACATGGAATTTGACACTTGTCTTTTTAAACAAGGGAATCTCCTATGTTTTCATAATTCGTAATTCAAAGAACTTGGCCAAGGCAGGATGAATTGCAATTCATCAAAAATAATTGGAACTTGAAATGGGATCACAGTCATTTAATCATTTAGGATTTCGACTAATAATCCATGCCCTAGATTCAATCAAGAGATTAGCTATCCAAAAACCATACGTGTATGGTACTCGCAACTGAAATAGGTTTACTCGCTATTTCACTTAAAACTAGTTTGCCATGATTACCTGCTAGGCGTTTTCATGGATAATGAGGTTCTTGGAATTAAGGAGTTAATTCCAAGCGGATTAATTAATTAGATTAACTAATTAGAATAGTTGTTATTCATAAATTGAAAAATATTGCAAGCCCACTACTAGTTTAGTAGTGAACTAGGAGGGTCACACATCTTTATAGAAAGTAACATTTCTAATTTTAGAATTTATCCAATAATTAAAAATTAGTTAATTAATATTGATCAATTAATTAATTAAGGGTTCTATTTAATTTAATGGTTAAACTAAATTATTCAATTAAGTAATTAGATTATTTAATTGGACCTAATTTGATTAGGAAGCCCAATTGGAGTAAATTAAATTAATCAATTGGATTGATTAAATTGAGATTAAATCAATTGAATTGATTTGTGAATTTTTTAGTTCAATCCCAAAAATTAATTTGGATCACTTAAGAATTCCACTAAAATATGAAGAGAATAAATTAAATAAATATGATTTATTTAATCAACATATTTATAGATAAATAAATAAAGTGACTGATTTTATGGGATAAAATTGGCCACTATAATTTATTTTATATATAAATATAATTTAAGTATATATATTTGATATATATCTATCTTGATATTATTTAAGAGTTCAAATTAATATCAAGAATGTATGTAGAGAATTTTGATGATTAATGTAGTTTCAAATAAGTCCACATACATAGAGGAGTTGGAGAAGGATTAAATTTTCAGCCCCTATACATTATGAGGGCTGAAAATTACAAGAATAATTCAATAAAAATTAAACAAAATATGTTTTGTTTAAGTCTTCTATTTTTATCTCCAAGAAAAGAAAAGAAAAGAAAGAAAAAAAAGTATTTTTCTTGTAATCTTGATTTTCTTTTTCTTTAAAAGAAAATCAGTTTCCTATTATGCTCTTCATATTATAGTTTCAAGAACTTAAAGAATCAGTCATTATTGTTCTTGAAAATTTACTCCGGTTCAAGATTAGTAAATAATTAAAAGGATACTAGCGAATCCTTTTAATTGGTGTTGTTATTTTATATTGTGGACCTGATAGAGGAGAGATGCTTAGATCCCTGCGAGTTTTGAAAGTACAAGATAAACAATTGATTGCTTCATTCCCTACTATAACCGGAGTGCGAGAAAGGTATAATTAGAATTTAATATTTATTTATATATTCACTTGAATAAGCGTGATCATTAAAATCGCTTCTAAATTGAGGGGTTAAATTTATGTTTGATAAAAAATTTAATTTTCACTGCGTATGCCCCTACAATTATAGTGAATACTACAAGTGGTATCAGAGCCAAGGTTTCGCTTATTTAGTGAATTTCATATTTATGTATCCATGATTTTAAATTATTTAAATTCATGTTAAGTATGTAAAATTTGATTTTGCATATTTTCAACAATTTTTAATGGGAATATTTTTAATTGCTAATTTAAATTATTTAAAAATTAAAATCGAAAAAAAATATGAACGGATGAGCTGCGCATGCGTTGGGTGTGAGACACCCGACGGCTGCGAGCAGCAACGTGCAGTGCCCACGACAGCATACACGAGCGTGCACAGTAGCACGTGTCGGTGCTCGGCAGTGCGTTGTGCATGCGCGCAACGGGCAGCATTCGTCCTGCTCGTCGTGTTGTTTTTTTGGGTTCGTTTTTCTTTTTAATTTTTTCAAATATTAAAAATTAAATGTTAATTTTAATAATTTTTGAAAAAATGTTTTTCAAGCATTTAAAACTTATCCTAAGTCAAAAAAAAATTCCGTTTAACAAATTAGTAAATTAAAATATTTTAATAATTGCATATGATGTTAATTATAAATATGTATGAGATGATCATGATCATTAGACCAATGTGATTGGTTTTATTTAATGTTTTAAGGTTTTAAAATGGAGTCTGCGGGCCTCTTATTCCATCTATGTAAGTTATTAATTTTCGGTAAAGGGAGTAGAATAGGTGGTGAGATTTTTCTTTTCTTTGAAAGATGAAGGAGAATCTAGAAGGAGGTTCCAAAGGAGACCCATGTTTGTATAGGATACAATTGTGTAATAGAATATGTTATATTCTATTTTATTACCCTTAGACTAACCTTATGTCCATTTTTGGCTCAAATGGACCGCATATGACTGGTTCATGATCATCCATTTATTTAAGTATGTATGTTTTTATGCTTGTACAATGATATTATGATGTCATGCATTAAATAACCAACGTAATTAAAATTATGATGAAGTTTTTGATAGAATTAAACCCCACTTAATTTACTAAAATTAAGTAAAAGAATTTCTTAGAAAATTTGATTTCAACCAAAAATGGACAAGTTAGGAAGGACCTATCGTTCCATGCCTACCGTCAAAGATAGGGACATGACGACCGCTACTGCACTTGGTCACTAGCCATGAGTCGTGGGGTAGTCTTGTGTTGGAAAGTTGTGATCTCTACTAAGTATTGAGATGCTCGTGGGATGGAATCGTCATTATGTTGGTCATGAGTCATGGGATATCTTGATGCTCTATCTACATGAATGTTTGATGGTATTGATTGACACTTAATACCATATGAGCTCATAAAATTAGGGTATATGGGAAGAGGTGAGACAAAACAAACTTAAGGGTTGTATAGCGATACAATCATCAAAGAGTTGACTACCGATAGAAATATTTCATGGGCTCATAAAATTAAGGTGTGAAATATTTTCGTTGGACCTCAAGCTCACTAGAAAATTTGATTTCCTGAAATTCCATTAGGGGTGATGGAATTCGAAGAAAATAGTGGGAGACATTTAGTATTAAAGACCTCATATTAAATGAATATATTTTTCCCATAGTTTACTCATTTTCTGTTTCGTGCATGTTTTGTAGATTATTCTACTAAAATGGCAAAGAATCCACTTACAATAATCCTTGAACAAAACAAATTAACTGGACCTAACTTTGTCGATTGGCTAAAAAACCTAAAGATAGTTCTTCATTCAGAGAAAAGGGCATATGTCCTCGACACTACGTCTCCTTCGGTTCCACTAGAGAACATTGCTTCAGAGGCTTATTAGATTACTTATGTCATATTGATGACAATCTGTAGTCTCGATGCTACATGTTGGCATTGATGTCAAATGAGCTGCAGAGGTAGAACGAGGATCAAGATACTGCTTATGGGATCCTCATTCACCTACAAGAGTTGTATGGTGAAAGAACTCGACAGATGATATATCAGATCTCAAAAGAGCTTTTTAGATGTTGTATGATTGAGACCTCGTCAGTCCAAGACCATGGATTGAAGATGATAGCCCTTATTGAAAGGTTAGCATCCCTTGGAGTCGTTATGGAGAACAAACTCTATACGGACCTTCTGTTGTAGTCCCTGCCTCTATTATTTGATACCTTTATTTCAACTTTAACATGCACAGCATGGAGACTAGTCTCACTGAGCTTGTGAAAATGTTAAAGATGGTTGAGTCCACCATGAAAAATGGCAAGCCAGTTCTGCTTGTTAGATCTTCTTCCAGGTCAAAGGCTAAAAAGCCCAAGAAAAGAAAGAAGAAAGGAAAGGGTTCCTCTAAATCCACCAAGCTGAAGACTAAGGGCAGTGTAAAGAAGGTTTCTTCTCAAGCCAATGACAAGTGCCATTACTACGGCAAACTAGGATACTGGAAGAGGAATTGCAAGGAGTATCTTGCAAGCTTGAAGAGTTCAGGTATATATTTTGTTAAAGTTAACTTGTCTGTTAACAATACTTCTTGGGTATTACATACTGATTGTGGCTCACATATCTGCAATGATTTGCAGATGATGACAAGAAGTAGAAAGCTGGATGGAGGAGAGACGGTCCTTAGGATGGGGAATAGAGCAAGAGTTGTTGTATTAGCTATAGTGACCGTTAATCTAGCTTTAGAGAATGGTAATGTAATAGTTTTAAACAATTTTCTTTTTGTTCCAGATATTATTAAGAACATTATCTCTATTCCAGTTTTGGATAGAGAAGGTTTTAGATTTACCATTAAAAATAAAAATTGTTCCATTTTCAAACGTTCTAATTTTATCTACTCGGGTTCTTTAACGAATTGTTTATATATTGATACTCCCTATAACCCCATTTTCACAATTCAATAAAATAAAAAAAAATTAGATAATCATAGTTCTATGAGCCTATGACATGCAAGATTATGACATATTTCTAAGAAAATGATTAACAAATTAGCACAATTACTTAATCTAAAGAATGAGTAAGAACTGCAAATATATGAATCATGCCTCAAAGGAAAGATGACCAAATATTAATTTGTTGGACAAGTGTTGCGAGCCAAGCATCTATTGCATTTGATCTATACAGATGTGTGTGGACCACTAAGTGTTAGTGCTCGCGGGAACTATAACTACTTCTTAACCTTTACCGATGACTTCTATAGATATGGTTATGTGTACCTTTTAAGGTACAAGTCTGAAGTAGTTGAAAAGTTCAAAGAATTCAAAACCAAAGTACAGAAACAAACTGGATTAAGTATAAAGACTATTCGATCTGATCGAGGAGATGAATACTTAAGCCCAGAGTTTTTAGATTATGTAAAAGAGAATGGGATTCTCTCACAGTGGACTTCTTCTGCTACTCCACAACTCAACAGAGTTGCAGAATACAGGAATCGAACCTTGTTGGATATCATTCGATCTATGATGAGCTTCACTTCATTGCCTCTTTCATTCTGGGACTATGCCTTGGAAGTGGCGGCATACCTATTAAATAGGGTGCCATCTAAAGCCATGCCTAAAATACCATACGAGATATGGTGTGGAAAGACACCTATAAATACCTTAGGGTATGGGGGTGTGCTGCTTATATGAAGCAGCAAGTGGGAGATAAGTTGATATGAGATCAAGCTTCTGCAAGTCCGTGGGGTATCCAAAGGAGTCTATTGGATATTATTTCTATGATACCTCGAAACAAAAGGTATTTATTTCGAGGAATGCTACCTTTTTTGAAGAAGAATTTTTTTCAGAGGGAAGTAGCAAGGTCGTAGAACTTGAAAAGGTTTAACAACCACATAACACCCAACTGACATAGTGAATGGTACACCAACTGATGCTGGACCCTCTGAGACACAACTTTATCACAGATCCGAAAAGGTCTCAAGGATACCTGATAGGTATGGCCTTTTGTTAGAGAACAAAGAAGAGAAACTCCCCTTGGATAATGATCCAAGAAGCTATGGAGAGGCGATGTTTGACATCGACTCAAAGAAGTGGCAAGAAGCTATGCAGGCCGAGATGGACTCCATGTACTCCAACAAGGTATGGACCTTGGTGGACCCACCATAGGGAATTGTTCCCATTGGCTGTAAATATGTCTACAAGCGAAAGCTTGGAGTATATGGAGAGGTAGTGACCTATAAGGCACGACTAGTAGCAAAAGGTTATACTCAAAAGCAAGGAATTGATTATGAGAAAAATTTGTCACCAGTAGTGATTTTTAAATCCATTCGGATACTGCTAGTCATATTTGCATATTATGATTATGAGATATGGAAAATGGATGTGAAGACCGCTTTCCTTAATGGAAATATTAAGGAAGAGATCTATATAAAGCAGTGAGAAGGCTTCATATCCAGTAGGAGCGAGCAAAAGGTTTGCAAACTCTAGAGATTCATTTATGGACTCAAACAAGCTTTGAGGAGTTGGAACATCCAGTTTGATGAAATGATCAAAATGTTTAGTTTTCATAAGAACCCAGATAAACTATGTGTTTACAAGAAGGTTAGTGGGAGTGCAGTTATATTTGTTATGCTCTACGTTGATAACATCCTAATCATTGGGAATGATGTAGGGATGCTGCAATCAACGAGGACTTGGTTATCTAGTTAATTTTCCATGAAAGACTTGGGAGATGTATCTTTTATCCTAGGGATAAAGATCTATAGAGATAGATCAAGAAGGATGAACGGACTATTGCAGTCCATGTACATAGACAAAGTGCTAAAAAGGTTTAGCATGGAGGAATCTAAGAGAGGATTCCTGCTTATGAGTCATGAGGTTTCACTCTCTAAGATTATGTCTCCCAAGACTCCTAAAGAGAGAAAGGATGGCTTGCATACCTTATGCTTTTGCTATAGGAAGCATAATGTATGTAATGTTATGTACAAGGCATGTAGTACATGCTTTGAGTGTCACAAGCATATATCAGTCTAATCCAGGGGAAGAACACTAGAAAACTGTTAAGATGATCCTCAAGTACTTGAGAAGGACTAAGGATATCTTTCTGATATACGATAACGGAGAACTAAAACTGGAGGGATATACTAATTCTAGTTTTCAATCTAATATAGACGACTCAAAGTCCATGTCTGGATACATATTCACTCTAAATGGTGGTGCGGCCAGTTAGAGTTCCAAGCAAGAGATGAATGTAGACTCTACCACCAAAACTGAATATATTGTTGCATCAGATGCAGCAAAAGAAGTTGTTTGGATAAGAAACTTCATCCAAGGGTTGGGTGTAGTTCCATCTGTTGTTGATCGAGTTATGATTTACTATGATGACAATGGATCTATTGCGAAAGCAAAGAAGCCAAGATCTCTTCAAATATCCAAGCACATAATGAGATAATATCACTTGATCACATAGATCATTGGAAGAGGCAACGTCATTGTGGATCGAGTTGCCTCAGCAGAAAATATAGCAGACCCACTTACTAAACCTTAGCACATAAGATATTCAACGGACATCTTGAGAAGATATGTAATACCCAAGCCTCACACTACTCACTTGGCTAATATGATTCATGCATGATATGCTATTTATATGCTAATTTGCATTAACATCTATATGGCATCTCATATAGCATTCTTAATCGTTAGACTCCCAAACTATCACATGATGTTAGTGGTTGAGATCCTATAACCTAATTAAGTAACTCTATATTTATATAAGATAAAGAATAGATTGGTCAATATAGTGGATATTCATAGGTTATATGTTATAATTTTAGAAGCGTTAAAGGTGTCACTAGTAAGTTTATATGATTCGATTCAATTAGATTGAGATGTTCTAAAGGTATACATCCATAGATTAACATGCTTGGGATATCGGACATGATATAGTGTGATTTAAGTGTCATAATACAAGGTTCATAAGTGCATGTGATTTTAGAAAATGAAAACTAGACAATTATTTAAGAATCGAATATCGATCGGTTTGGAGATCGAATGAACAGTTAAGAAATTATGGCATAATATATTATCCGATCATACAGAAATTAAAGTAGGTTGTAGATAGGTAAATAAGTAATGAGAAACACTAGATTAAGGCTGTATAAGGTGTGAATCACATTAGATATGAATCACCACTTGATACCTTAAGCTTTGCCACCTCAAGTTTCCACCTCAACCTTTCTTTATTTCTATCATTGAACCACGACCATAAACCATTTTTTTCACATCCCAAACCTTCATATTGAATTTTAGAATTTTCTCTCAAGTAATTCCAAGTAAAGAAAAAGGTGAAGGAGGCAAAAGGAAGTAAGGAGAAGCAAGTAGGAACTTAAAACTGTGCATAGGTAAGTTTAACTCATATTTTTTATTTAAGTTCTTGAATTTTTGAGGGTTTATGATTGTTAAATCTTATATTATTGTTTATAATCAATTTAGGAAGTAATTTGTGGTCTTATAATTCATAAAAGGTTAGTTTCAAAATCACAATAAAAATCACTAGGGACAGAAACTGTATACTTGCTAATTTTTTATATTAAAGCTTATATATATTTAATAACTTGATTAAAACTTGTGTATTTAACCATATATATGTTTATATATGAGTCTAGGTGATGTATGTAAGTTTAGAGAGGTTATAAATTGAAATATAATGTCATAATTAAAGAGATGCTCAAAACTGTCTTCTTTGAATTTTAGATTTTGTCTTATATGAATGGGGATGGTTTTACAGCAATAAATCCATTAGTTTTTGAAATAATTTGACTTGGTTGTCTCTTTATATATGTTATCTAAGTATGGTGAAAATTTGGGAGTGATTGAATATAGTTAAGGGTGTCAAAACCATTAATGTCATGAAGTATGCAAAACTATCACGGTAGGAAAAATCTATTTCAGTATGTTGTGAAGAGAGCTGAACTTGGGAAGTTATATCCATGATGTTTAACAATTCCACGATATAGTTACTTTATTTTTATAAGTGTGATAAAAATTAAGGAGTGAATGAATATGTCTAAGGGTGTCAAAATTATCACGCAATTTAGTGTGGCAGCAGGAAAATGTGAAGTAGTGAATCTGTCTCATTTGGTTCATTAAAATGTTCTCACATGGATGTGGTTCATTTGATCTCTAAAATTTAGAGGGATGTTATAAAAGTTATAATACATCAATTAAGTAAGGTTAGTATATATTTAAGATGTGGAACAAAGGTGCATAGACTGTTGTATTCGGTTATAGTTTCTAAGTGGTAAGGTTGTTTAATCAAATTGAGATTCATGATCTTTATACTACATTAGGTATAATGAGCCTGTTAATTAAGAATGGTGATTGATATCTTATATTTTTATAGATTGTTTCATATTTAGGGTTGGGGAGTAGTTTCTTAACACACAACCGATCAAAGGTAAGTGAAAATCCATGTGCAACTACAATGCATGGGCATAGTATTTCTTGTCTTATCTATATTAAATGTGATCCTTGTGTCTTGATGAGTGTATTATGAGTATTATAAAGATCTTATAGTGGATAGTTTCTTGGATGATGGGACATGGTATCCGTTTTGTCATTGAACATGTCATTCATCAATATTTACATGTGAATGCATAACATGTGCTCACAGTTGAGATTTTGCATGCATAATATTATTTTCAGAAAGAAAATATTTTAGTTGGCCACTACTAGTGTAACGAGGCCTGTGTGGCTTATTGATATGATATTTTGGGGCGCTGTGAGTATTACTTTTCAGAGGATCATAGGGGTGGACAGGGCATGTGCCTCTGGTGGTCATGAGAGGGTGCACCACTTGACTGTGCCCTTATCGACGCCGCTAGTGGGAAGACTTAGGAGGATCACAGGGAAAGATAGGGGGTGGACCTCTGGTGATCCCAGGAGATGACCCTCGGACTGTGTCGATATATTTATGGCCATGTGATTTTTGATATTGTTGAGAGCTCTATCCGGTACATAATAGGTGGGCCAAGGGCCCAATGATGGAAAATGACTTTGAATGAACTATTTTTTATGCATGAGTTTGCATTTTTGTCATGATCTCATAGAAATACACTACATATGTGTTAGATTATCCCTTCATCATGCATGATTTTTACGTACTGAGCATTAGCTTACGTAGTTCACGCATTGTAGGTGAGTTTGGTGATACTTGAATTCATGGACTTACTGGGAAAGTGGTTGGAATTCCTACATGTTTTGAGGATCGGTGTACATGGATGATGACATATTGTGCTGGTTGTTAGCTTATTTGATTTTGGAGTCTACTGTATTAAATTTTGGGACTTGTATTGTGTGTTACTTTTAAAACTTTTATATACATGAGTATGTAAGTATTATGGTTGTTATAGATCCTCTGCAGGTATATATATAAGTCTATGAGTGGGAAACTAGTTTATTATTTACTAATATGTTACAGGCAAAAAAAAAAATTTATGCATGCTCACAGGTTCTATCATGTCAAATTATAATATATATATAATTATGTAGTAATGGGGGTGTTACAAGATGGGCTTTAGATATGTGGGCAATTTGAGCTAAAGCAAGTGGGAGATTGTTTGAGTAAGACGCCCAATGTCCCAATTGGATTGGGTGTATTATACTATTTTTCTTTTGTAAAGACAATTTTATTTGGAATCATATTAATAAAAAGACATTTTCTTTATCTTATGTCATGCATCTTTTATTTCTGCACATTAAAAAAAGTCCTTAGACCAAATTTAGCTACGAGACATAGTTACGCATATGATGGCGATCATGGAACATGCCTCTAAGGCTTTGGTCTTAAATAAGTTTTGAGTCGAGAGTTTTTTGAGTTGAGACATCAAATAGCTTAGTAGGTCTCGCACATATGATGCATGCTCGTTAAATGAGGATGTCGCATTCATTGGCATTAGCATAGAGATGTAAGTGCATATATGTGGGTATCTGTTAGGGAACAAGAACACCGAACATGGCCCGCAAGAAATTCTTAGCTTTCTAGGCTTTGTCTATCGAAATAAGAATTTTTGTGTTGCGATAGTACATGACTAGTTCTCGGACTTGAGGCACAATGGTAGCCTTGTGTGCATCCTACAACACTTTGATATTTTTTCTAATTGCTTGGCAATTACCTAGGGGGTGTGTTGGGTGTTGCATTAGCATGCATGGAGGTTTGTAACTGGCCAACATAGAATTTGACACTTATCTTTTTAAAGGGAATCTCCTGTATTTTTATAGTTCGTGATTCAAAGACCTTGGCCAAAACAGGATAAATTGTGATTCATGAGAAATCATTGGAACTTGAAATGGGATCATAGTTATTTAATCATTTAGGATTTCAACTAATAATCCATGCCCTATATTCAATCGGGAGATTAGCTGTTGAAATGACCATACATGTATGGTGCTCGCAACTGAAATAGATTTACTCACTATTTCACCTAAAACTAGTTTTTCATGATTACTTGCTAGGTATTTTCATGGATAGTGAGGTTCTTGGAATTAATAAGTTAATTCCAACTGGATTAATTAATTAGAATAATTAATTAAAATAATTGTTATTCATAAGTTGTAAAATATTGCAAGTCCGCTACTAGTTTAGTAGTGAACCTAAGAGGGTCACACATCTTTATGGAAAGTAATATTTCTAATTTTAGAATTACCCAATGGTTGGAAATTAATTAATTAATACTGATTAATTAATTAATAAAGGGTTCTATTTAATTTAATGGTTAAACTAAATTATTCAATTATTTAATTTATCCTAATTTGATTAGGAAGCCCAATTGGAGTAAATTAAATTAATCAATTAGTTTGATTAAATTGAGATTAAATCAATTGGATTGATTAAATTGGGATTAAATCAATTGGATTGATTTGTGAATTTTTAAGTCCAAGCCCAAAATTAATGTGGATCACTTAAGAAGCCCACTAAAATATGAAGAGAATAAATTAAATAAATATGATTTATTTAATTAACATATTTATATATAAATAAATAAAGTGACCGATGTTATGGGATAAAATTGGCCACTATAATTTATTTTATATACAAATATAATTTAAGTATATATATATATTTGATATATATCTATCTTGATATTATTTAAAGAGTTCAAATTAATATCAAGAATGTATGTAGATAATTTTGATGATTAATATAGTCTCAAATAAGTCAACATACATAGCAGAGAGAAAAAATAGAAGTGTTGTTGGAAGATTTGGAATCCTTCCAAAATAAGACTTTGAAGTAGTTCAAAATTGACAAACTCTCCGAGAGTTGGAGAAATATTAAATTTTCAGGCCCTATATATTATGTGGGCCGAAAATTTCAAGAATAATTCAGCAAAAATTAAATAAAATTTATATTGTTTAAGTCTTCTATTTTTATCTCCAAGAAAAGAAAAGAAAAGAAAGAAAAATAAAAGTGTTTTTCATGTAATCTTGATTTTCTTGTTCTTTAAAAGAAAATCAGTTTCTTGTTATTCTCTTCATATTATAGTTTCAAGAACTTAAAGAATCAATCTTTATTGTTCTTGAAAATTTACTTATGTTCTAGATTAGTAAATAATTAAAAGGATACTAGCGAATTATTTTAATTGGTGTTGTTGTTTCATATTGTGGAACTGGTAGAAGGGAGACACTTAGATCCCTGTGAGTTCTGAAAGTCGAGGATAAGCAATTGATTGCTTCATTCCCTACTACAACCGGAGTGCGAGAAAGGTATAATCCGAATTTAATATTTGTTTATGTTTTTTACTTGAATAAGCATGATCGTTAGAATCACTTTCGAATCGAGGGGATATATATTTATGTTTGATAAAAAATTTAATTTTCTTCTGCGTATACCTCTGTAATTATAGCAAACCCAACAAGATCTTTGTCCTCTTGAAGTAAATTTCAAGCTTCTTTAGATGGGTGCGTGAGTTTTAATAGAGTGTGTGTGAAAAATATGAATGAGTGTGTGTGTTTGTTGGAGAATTTATGTGTGAAAATTATGTGTATAGTATGTATGATGGTTCATAAATGTTGTGATATGAGTGTATATATTGTATATCCATTATGCGTCACATGGAATCTGATATAATTTGTGTATCTAATGTGTGTGAAACAAGAAAGATGCTAAAATTCACTTTTTTCTACTAGTTGTCGCACAAATATTGCTGCAGAATCTTTTTTGTTATGCAACTTGGCACCGCAGTGCAAAACTCTTTATTTTAGCCATTATCCTTTGGTGTCGCGGCACGGAAGCTTCTGTTTTGATTGCACCTAAGCGCAAAGGTTGCAGTTTTTCCTCCTTTTTGGTGTCGGGGTGCTGTAGCTTTAGATTTTGGTACTGTAGGTTTAGTTTTTGGCGTTGTGATGTTGATTCCTTTGCATTTTTCAGTATTTTCTTCATCTTTAAGCCGCTTTTCTTCCACTTTGTACCTACACACAAACATCAAAAGATAAGTGCACAAATCTTTACTTATATGAAGAAAAAAAATCCTAATTTATGCTATTGAGAGTGTCAAAAAATGTGTTGAATTATGAGCTTATCAAACATGTAGAAGAACTCCTACTTTGAATCTTGAATTTGATTTCTCTTTCTTTTCTTTCTTTTTCAAATGTGTGTAGAAACTTGTCTATAGGTTTTCTAGTTCTGTTACATAATGTAAACCCTTTGTGATTGTTATGCAATAAGAAAATACATCAAAGTGCAATATATCATGCACAATATTACCATTGTGCCTCAAGTCCAAGGAATAATTCTTGCACAATCGTAATGAGAGAATTCTCATTCCACAATAGAATATTTTCAATTATGAATTTTTAGGTGAGATAGTTCATTGTACTTATTTCCCAACAAGCACCCACATACAACTCTTAGATCAAAAGTTACAATCTGAAATAAACATTTCTTTCAAAAGGCATGACTATTAGATTATGGTCACTTAATAAAAAAATATATCTTTTAACTTGATTAATATTCCATTAATATTTTAATAAAAAAACCCAATAATCCTCCACTTTGATTATAATATTAAAAACATACCACATACCTTGTAATACAGAGTTTTCACTAAGGCTTATGAACCTTTAGAAGTTTGACTGAATCCATTAAGCTTTTATAGGATTTTAGTTTAGGATTTTTATAGAGATATTGAAATCCAAATTTGAACTCATAATCACTTGGCACTCTAGATAAAGAGTTGTTTGATTTAGCGATTCTTCACTTATAAATTATTGATTTGAAATTGATGAATTTGATTGGTAAACATAAATGAAAATTAGGTGAATCTTACCTCTAAAATTAATTGCCCATTAAGTGTTTAACAATTTGCTCAAGTAAACTTTCTAGTTTAATTCAAGGATTTTTAATTTAATTATTTGTCATTTTGGTTTGATTCATCTAAACAAAATTAGAATTATTTTAATAATAATACTTAGTGTTTACTGATATCATTCCCTATGGATAAGATAAGTCGTTGCTCATCATACTATACTACTTGACATCGTAAACTTATGGTAGGAATTTCAACAAATAATAGATGTGCGATATTTGGTATTGTATTCGTGACATCAGCCATGAGGCTCTTGTGGTCAGTCACTGCAAAGTTCAAGGGCCTATTTTCGGTTCACTAAGCAACCGAATACTGATTTTGGAATCCACTTCAATCCATATCCTATTAAGACCCATCTGAGAGCAAATTTCAAATCCTCGTACAACCGCCTCCAATTCTGCTATTTTGTTCATCTATTCACCCAAAAGAATAAGTAAGCATAAAGAATCTTCCCAAGAGAATCTCAGATTTATTGGGTTATCCACCATTTGTGGGTGTTCAAACCACTTAGCCAAAATGGGTTATCCACCACTTGTGAATAATCAAAACACTTAGCCGAAAGTGGCCGACTTTTTCCTCTAATTTCATTTATCCCCCTTGGTGCTTTTTTTAAGTGAGAAATTTGTCTATAAATAGAGGCATTATTGGAGAAGAAAACCAAAAGAAAAAGAAGAAAAATAAGAGAGTTGAGTGAGAGAAAAATAGAGTGTTTTGAGAGAAGAAATAGGAAGAAAAATTCTAGAAATTTTTTATTCTCTCTTAAAATAGTCTTCATATTTTTCTTTGATATTTCAAGTTGGGAAATTTGAGATATTTGTGATCCAAGAAATATTCTCTTGAGAATGTATCCCCTAGTTTAGGGAGAGTTTTGTAAGCTTATTATACATATAATAGAAGTATTTATCTAGATTACGGTCTCATGGTTTTTTCCAATTTGGGTTTTTCACGTAAAATTCTTGTGTCAAATTTTTTACTCTCTTGCACTATTTTTTAGAATTCTTGGTTTGGTCCCATTTTTAATCTAGCATGTAGGAAAAGAATTTTATGGTTCCACTGCGTTCGTGCCATTTATTTTGGTTTTCTTTTCCAACAAGTGGTATCAAAGCCACGTTGTTATGGTTGCGAATTAAAAATGGAAGAATCTACATCTTTTAGTGGGATATTAAAATTAAATGGATCGAACTCTATTTGGAAACAAAGAATGCTGGATCTTTTCTACTGCAAGGATTTATATTTGCCCTTGCAATGGAATATTCTCTACAGAAAGACAGTGGGGTATATTCAACGTTTTCTTGAGCATAGTATCTTCCATTATTTTGCAAATGAGAAAAAGGTTGATGTTCTGTGGAAGAAAATGGAGGCCATGTTTGAAAGGAAAAATACATTGAACAAAGCTTTTATTATTAGAAAAATTATTCGGCTTAGGTACCAGGAAGGTGCAAACATGATGGAGCACCAAAATGCATACCAAGGTCTAATAAATCAATCAATCATTATGAAAATATCGCTTGATGATGAAGTGGTTGCTTCATTACTACTTAGCTCATTCCCTGACAGTTGGGACACACTTGTACTGTTAGTTAGTAATTCAACTCCAAATGGAGCACTGACCTTGTAAATGGTCAAAGATTGTCTTCTTAATGAAGAATCCAGAAGAAATGAGCAAGAACATTCTTCTGAGTCAAAAGTTTTAGTAGCAAAAAAGGCTAATGAACGAGGAAAGAGAAAGAACAGAGGTCCTCTAAATTAAAGAGACAAATCCAAGGGGAAGTCCAAGTCCAAAAATAATTTCAAATGCCATTATTGTGGTGCTCCAAACTATTATGAGAGAGATTGTAGAAAGAAGAAAAGAAATCAACATAATGGAAATAATGAGAACAAGAAAGATGGCAAGATACTACCATTGTTGCAGTTGATGGTGATATTCTCATCATTTGTGATGATGCTTGTATCAGTTCATCATGCCAACAGATAAATTGGATTATTGATTTAGGAGCTTCATATCATATCACTCCACATAGTGATATGTTCACATCTTATGCCAGTAGCAACTTTGGCAAAGTCAGAATGACTAATCATAGTGTGATGGAAGTTATTAGCATGGGGAGCATCATCTTAGATACTGATATAGGATGTAGACTCCTACTCAAAGATGTCAGATGTATTCTTAACATTCAGATCAACATTATTTTCACTGGCAAGCTTAACGATGATAGCTATGCTAATTACTTTGGTGAAGAAAAGTGGAACCTCACCAAAGGATCTCTCATTATTGTTAAAGGTAAGAAACATAATTCACTCTACCTGATACATGCTAGACTATTCAATAGAGAGGTTAATGCAATTGTCAAAAATCCCTCCATTAAGTTGTGGCATAAAAGGCTTAGACATTTAAGTCAGAAAGGCTTAGAACTTTTACTTAGGAAGAAACTACTCCCTGAGGTAATAAATATGCACCTACAAACCTGTATTGATTGTTTGGCTGGAAAACAACACAGAGTTACATTTAATAGTTTTTCTCCATCTAGAAAATCTCATCCTTTAGATTTGTTACATACTGATTTGTGTTACATGAAAGATAGAACTTTTGGTAGTGCTTTGTACTTTGTTACATTTATTGATGATTTCTTTAGAAAAGTTTGATGCTTTGCTTTGAAATCTAAAGATCAAACTCTATGGGTCTTTAAATATTTACAAGCAAAGGTTGAAAGAGAAACAAGAAGAAAGTTGAAGTGCACTCGTGCAGACAATAGTGGTGAATACCAAGGTTTATTTGAGCAACATTACAAGGATCATAATATCAGGCTTGAGAAGAGCGTACTAAAGACTCCTCAATATAACGGTATGGCAGAGAGGATGAACAGGACACTTGTGAAAAAACCAAGTATATGATATCACATTCCAAATTGCCTAAATCCTTTTGGGGTGAAGCAATGAGGACTGCAATTGATCTAATCAACCTTTCTCCATCAACTCCTTTGAATGGTGACAATCCAGATAGAGTTTGGATAGGAAAAGATGTTTCATATAAACATTTGAGAGTGTTTAGCTATAGGGCATTTGTACACATTCCAAAAGATGAAAGATCCAAACTTGAAAACAAGACCAAGCTTTGCATCTTTTTGGGTTATGGTCATGAAGAGTTTGGTTACAGATTATAGGACCTAGCTAACAGAAAAGTCATCAGAAGCAGAGATGTCGTGTTCCTTGATGATCAAATAATTTATGATGCCAAACAGAAATCTAAGTCCAACTCATATGTTCCTGATTCCTTAGATCCAGTTTCTTCGCCTACGACTCAAAATCACAGGGGAGATGTACGGGATCTCACACCACCTATAAAGGTTGATGATATTTCCCCAGTTCCACTACCAGAGGCAGAGGTCAGAAGGTCCACCAGGCAAAGACAACCTTCTACCAGATATAGTCCACATGAGTATGTAATGTTCATTGATAGGGAAGAACTAGAGAATTTCACAGAGGTCATATCACATGATCATAAAGAGAAGTGGTTAGAGGCCATGAAAGAGGAGTTGGAATTTCTACAAGAAAATCACACCTATGGGCTTGTAAATCTGCCAAAAGGCAAGAGAACACTAAAAAATGGATGGATTTACAAGCTAAAAGTTGACGAACATAATTTAAAACCAAGGTACAAAGCAATAATGGTTGTAAAGGGATTCGGTCAGAAAAAATGTGTTGATTTTGATGAACACCTGTGGTGAAGATGTATTCAATCAGAGTTGTTCTCATAATTGCTACCAGCTTTAACCTAGAGATTGAACAACTTGATATAAAGACTGTGTTTCTTCATGGAGATTTGAATAAAGAAATTTAAATGGAGCAATTGGAGGGGTTTAAAATCAAAGATAAGGAAGATTTGGTGTGCGGGTTAAAAAGGAGCTTGTATACCTTGAAGCAAGTACCGAGATAGTGGTACAAGAAATTTGATTCCTTGATGTCTGATCATGGCTACAATAGAACCAGCTCCGATCACTGTGTATTCTTTAAAAAATTCTCTGATGATAACTTTATCATATTATTATTGTATGTAGATGAAATGTTGATTGTAGTTCATGATGCCAACAAGATTGATAAGCTAAAGAAAGAGCTCAACAAGTCTTTCGCAATGAAAAACTTAGGACCAGCTAAACAAATTTTTTGAATGAAAATTTCTAGAGATAAGACAAATAGGAAGTTGTGGCTATCTCAAGAAAAGTATATCAAAAAAGTTCTTGACAGATTCAACATGAGCAATTCAAAGCCAGTCAGCACTCCACCTGCATGTCATTTCAAACTCAATTCGGTGCAATATCCCACAAGTGAGAAAGATAAGGAAGAAATGCAAAAAGTATCATATGCTTCTGTTGTTGGCAGTTGAACGTATGTTATGTTATATACTAAACCTGACATTGCTTATGTAGTTGGTGTTGTTAGCTGATTTTTCTCTAATCCTGACAAAAATCACTCGTCTGTAGTAAAATGGATATTCTGGCATTTGAAAGGTACTTCTAAAGTTTGTCTAAAGTTTGGTGATGGACAAATTGAATTAGATGGATTCACAGATGCAGACATGGTTGGTGATGTTGATTCTAGGAAATCCACATCAGCATACCTGATGAGATTTGCAGAGGGAAATATCTCTTGGCAGTTGAAACTTCAAAAATGCATGGCATTATCCACAACAGATGGAAAGTATATTGTTGTGACTGAAGCTTGTAAGGAGATGTTGTGGTTGGAGAATTTTTTTATAGGAATTAGACTTAAAAGTAAAAAAAATACACGCTCTACTATGACAGTTAGAGTGCGATCAATTTGAGTAAGAATTTTACATTCCACTCAAGATCAAAAATATATTGATGTAAGATACTATTGGATTTGGGATATACTTGATGAAATTATGATGTAGCTTAATAAAGTTCATACTGATAAAAATAGTGCAGATATGCTTACAAAGTTTTTTACCAGGAATAAGTTTGAAACTTGTAAAAACAAGGCAGGCTTGGTAGAACCCTCTACATGAGGTGGAGGAGGGAGAATTATTGGGTTATCCACCACTTGTGGATGGTCAAACCACTTAGCCAAAATGGGTTATCCACTGCTTGTGAGTAATCAAACCACTTAGCCAAAAGTGGCCAACTTTTGGCTCCAATTTCATTTGTCCCCTTGGTGCCTTTTTTTTAAATGAGAAATTTGTCTATAAATAGAGGCATTATTGGAGAAGAAAATACACAAGAAAAAGAAGAAAAAATAAGAGAATTGAGTGAAAGAAAATAGAGTGTTTTGAAAGAAGAAATAAGGAGAAAAATTCTTTTTTCTTCTCTCTTAAAATAGTCTTTCTATTTTTTCTATTTTTTTTATTTTTTTTTTGTATTCAAAATTAGGAAACTTGAGATATTTGTAATCCAAGAGATATTCTCCTGAGGATTATTTGTGTATCCCCTAGTTTAGGGATAGTTTTGTAAGTCTACTATATATATAGTGGAAGTGTTTATCTAAACTACAATCGCATGATTTTTCTCGATTTGGGTTTTTCATATAAAATCTTTGTGTCAAATTTTTTACTATTGTATTATTTTTTGAAATTATTGGTTTGATCCCATTTTTAATCCAACAGGTGGAAAAGAATTTCTTAATTCCACTGCATTCATGCCATTTATTTTGCCTCTCTTTCCAACAGGATTACACCCCTTTAAGTTTAACCCGGCATAGCGAAGACCGAAGCCAATGCACCATCACCAATATGTAGCACTTAGGTACAAAGAGTACTGGAATGCCCAGGTTTCCAGCAATGCCACTACCCCCTTCCAAAAATTACCTTGAGTCGCACCAATCCCTGAAATGTTAGATAACTGCGTGAGAATTGTGCCAATAATCCTAGACATATAAAACCTCGTCTGTCTATACTTGGCTGAAATTAGTTTTGTCCAAGTATACCAAAAGATAAGCAGAGGCAGTTCGTGCGTACATGGAAAGATGATGGTATTAAATTCCTCCAATAGTGAATAATTGAAGAAATAGAGTCTGTATCAAGATTTGAAATATGGAACAGCTGCTCAAAGTATGACCAAACCCATCTAGCCACCATGGCATTACTAAAAAGATGTTGTAACGATTCAGTACTATGGCAACACTGACATTTGGATGATAACTCAAAGCCTTTTTGTTGCATTCGTGTGTCCACCAGGATCCAATTAGTAGCAATCGCCAATAGAAAATAGATATAGTAGGGGTAATGGCAACATTCCATAATGCGTTAAAAATCTGTTGAGATGAGCCTTTGGATCTAATGGAGTTCCAAGCTAATTTGATTGCAAATGGCCATCCTGTGATAATTTCCAGACTGGCTGATCACGTGAAGTTCTATAGGGTACCTGAATGATCTCCAAGACGATCTCAACTGGTAGAAAATCGAGCTTGTAATAATCCCAATCATCTCATCTCCAAAAGGACGAGACTGGCTCTAATGAATAAACCAATTCGAAGAGTGGCCTTTCATGGATCCATTCCAGGTATCAAAACAAAATGAGCAACCTCTGATTCCAAACTCCAGAATATAATTTTCTCCACTCTCTCTAACTTTAACTAATCTTTTCCATGAGGGAGGATGGTTTATTGTGATTTTAGCACAAATAGGGGCTGAAGTAGAACAATACTTGAGCTGCAACAATTTGGCCCAAAGAGAGGAGCTCGTACGAAGACACGCCACCAATGTTTAAAATCAATGCCCCGCAGCATAATTTAAAGTTCTAACACCAATACCTCCTTCATCAACCGGCCCTGTATACATTAGCCCTAGCTGTCCAATGAATGCGTTGGTGGCCTTCCGATTATCCCCCCAAAAAATTTGCAAATAATTTCTCAATGCGATCAATGACAAGCTTCGGCGGATGAATGGCAGTAAGAATATGAATAGGCATAGAACTAGGACGACACTCTTTACGAGAGTGAGACAACCACCATATGAAAGAGATTTCGAAGACCTTAGCCACTATTTCATCAAATAAGGAAACTTTTTTTCGTCCAGTATGCAATGGTGTTCCAAGGTACACATGCCGTAACTTTTTAAATGTAAAACCCATCTTCTACTTAATCCCCTGAATCTTACTATTTGAAAGAATCTTACTACTTGGATTAAAGAGCTGTCCAAAAGCCTGTTCATAGTCATGAAGAAAATCCATGATCAGAGTTGAGGCACAATGGTTGGCTTTTGGAAAAATCAGCACATCATCAGCGTAAGGCAGATGAGAAACAAGAAAAATGTCTTTGGAAAATATATATAACTAATACTGTTTACATCTTATTTAGAAATATATTATATTTTTTATATTTATGATGAATAAAAAATTTATAAGTAAATTGTATTAGCTATTTATAAAAAATATCCTACGATATAGAAATTTAGTAGGAACTATATTAATAAAAAAGTCAGTAAAATTTAAGTATAACAAAATTTTAAATTTAATGTTAAGTGTTAATTAATGAAGTTGAAAAAATTGTTAAAATATACATACAAATATATTAATTTTGGAATTTTTTAAATAATTTTACTATAAATAAAAGACAATGGTAATTTAATTATTTTTTAAGAGTATAGGGGATAAAGTGAGACAATAAGAGTATAAGAAAATAAATTAAGATCTAACGAGAGTACTATGGGTTAAAGTGAGACAATTGAAAGTAGATGGGATAAAATGATACTCATCAAAAGTAAATGGGATAAAATGAAATTAACTATATTCACTGTTACAATTCTCTTTGGAATTTTTCCAGTAATAATATTCTTTTCATAATGATATTCTAAAGAATGTCTAATTTTTTATTTCTTTATAATTTTTATTATGTCTTCTATTGTAGGTCTCGACTAGAAAATCAAATACCTCATGTCGCAAATTTGTAGAGATTCGATTGTCGGATCAATACATATACAATGTTTAATAATACTATATTTATTTCATTTTTATTATGACTTTTCATTTATTTTCTCTTTTTCCCCAGGCATGCTTTGCCTTTGGATTTATTTGCTATAATTTTTTCTCATAAGATACGTGGCTAATTACATCAAACAAGCCTAAAATATACTATGGGACCACCGTATTCATCAGATTGCTTAAATTGACATTACTTGATATTGTCATACATTGGAATCAAATAACTGAAGAAAGCTTCCACTCATATATAGAATTTAAAAGTTATTTGATATTGAATATGACTACATAGGTGATGTGGTGATCTATGAATGTTGGGATGTAATAACTCGTTTCATACTTGTCTTCTGATTGTTGTTTTTAAAGCGGGTTCACTGCCTATAGCTCAAAAAAAATGACTTCAAGTAAAGTTTTTCATACAAAATTCATTTTTATTTTAATTTTTTTTAGTTGTATTATGAGTGAGTTAAATTAACCATTACAAGATTGATTTATAGATTTTCTTTCTCAATTGTAATAACATAAAGCTGAAAATAATAGGCTTTGAATAATGAATTACCCCATTCAATTTAGTTCAATTTTTTTTTATTTCAGATTTGATTTTTTAATTTTTTTTCTCTATGTTCTGTTAAGTATAATCCAAGTGAAAAAACTATATCTTTCTTTTTCTATGTTAGTAATTTTCTCTGTTATTGTTTTTCTTATTGTGTATATTATATTACATCAACATTCATAAAAACTGCCTACAAAAAGAAGCTCACTTTGCTTTTTGAGTAGTTTTTTAATTTGTTGTTAAAAGTTGTGTTATAGAGGCATTGTGCTTTTTCTGGATTTTTTATTTTTTTATTTTTTTTATTATCTAATAGTTAATTTTTAGTTTTGTGATTTCATGGATCTATTGATTTTTTTAAAACAAAATATATTTTTCTCCTGTATTGGTGTTTTTTCGGTTAACCGTCTTTCTTTTTTTGTGGTCTTCTTGCAACTATACATATAATTTGGAGTTTCAATTTTTGTAGCAATTCACAATTAAGTTTTAGCTTATTTTTAATTTTTAAAATTTTAGAGTTTATATCATCCACTAAAACACTACAAACTTTTATTTATTTATCTATATTTTTCTACTATAATCTACTCCAATTAATAATTGACGTGGAATGTTCCAAATCTTTGAATTCCTCACAATGGATCATCTTTGAAATGGGTTTCTACTTGCGTCACAATAAATACTTAGGGAGCAGGGGCTTGTCCTTACGAAAACTCTGTAACACTCAAGTCAGAAGCAATTCAAGATTGGGAGAACGAAAATAATAAGTACAGTAGAATTGCTATAGAATAATTGACTTACCTGTCAATAGTCATGTTTGAAGTATCTATAGGTGTTCAAATGGATGAGTAATCTAGTGTGGTAGAGTGCATGGATATCTACAATTTGAGGCCTATTGGACTGGGCTGCCCTTTTGCAGCAAGCTTATTTTATAAGTAGGCCTTGTGACAAATTGTTGGGGCCAATAATTCTTATATCCATCATATAACCCCCCACTCCTAGGAAAGATTCAGCAGTTTGAAGATTTATCGGAAGTAGTTTAGGAAATTAGTTGGGCCCACCTTATCTAAATTCTAGATATAAACACTTTATTTGAGAAGACCCAAATAATTCAATCGTAGGGTTTTTCCTAAGGAGGCACAGTTTTTAAGAATACATGGGTTCTTATGGTAAGTTAATATTCTTTTTTCTCTGATACTTTCATCTTGAATTTTCCTTTCTTCTTCTTAAGGTTTTTCTTGTCGCGTTTTCATTGTTTCCCGCTTATTAACAATCTCTCGTCATAGCTTCATTTTTTTTCTGTGTCTTTGAGTTTTGATTAAATATGATAGGGAGTGCGTTAAGTGATCGTGATTGTAAAATTCATAAGGAGAGATGGGTTCAGGGAGTGCGCTCATCATGGGGACTGGCCCTCCGCCCGAACATCGGGGAACTTCCGGGCAAGAACTTTCCCCCTCGGGCAAAGCACCTTGGATTCACCCCGAGAGGGTGGAGCATCAACCTAGACGAGGCCACAATTTTCATCCCGCTGATGCGGCGAGGCCTGCTAGCTCGCCCATCTCTCTCACCCCCGAGCGAGGCCATTTGGGTTCAACCGAGCAATTCGTTCGTTTATCAGATTGAGAATTAATTTCTTCTTCCGGAGTTGTTTCTACTCTTTATCTTATTGATTTTGACAAATCCTCTATTCTTTTAGCTTTTCTTGAAGGGGAATCCCCTAAGGTTATTAAAGCAATCTTGGGTTTCCTTTATGGTCTTTCTGATTCGTTTTTTCTTAGTGAATCAAATTTTTCATCTGATTCTAAAAAAATTATTGAGTTGAGTGAGGTAAATTCGGGTTCTTCTTCCAAGATTCTAAGTGAGTCATCTAGGGTTGTTGGAGATTCTAGGAATTTAGAAATTTCTTCTCCTATTAAGAAAATTGGGCGTGTGAGGTCTCAGGTGATGGATATAGAACTTTAGATAGTCCTGTGACCAAAGAAGAGTTCAGAGTACTCCACAAGAAAATAAACTTAGCTCATTCTCATGAATTTGTTCTTCCTTATCCGGGGGAAAGGATTATGAGTCCTCCTAAAAATTATTTCACTCTTTACATGTCTTTATTTCCAAGTGAGTTTTCTATTCCTCCGGATCTTTTTTCATTGAGATAGTACATGTTTACGGAATTGTTGTTACTCAATTAACACCTAATTCTTTCATGTTCCTTGAGAGATTTCATATTCGTTTGTAGAAGTTAAACCTTTTCGTGAGTATAAAGAGTTTTTCTACTTTATTTTTTCTCAAGAGAGTAACTAAGGAACCATATTTTCATTTTTTTCCACAAGCAGGTTGTAAATTTTTAAGTGGTTGCAATTCTTCTCAAGAAACTTGGAAGGAATTTTTTTTTACGTTAGAGATGACGGCTAGGGATTTTTCTCTAAGTGGAGTAGCTTTCCCTTAGTAATTCCTATTCGCAGTTCTTATTGCAAACTTAGAGAGCTTTTCTCTAATGCTGGTTTATTTGATACTTTATTTGAAGCGAGCTATTGATTTTCTAATGGTATAATCTATTTATTCGCTTTCTTTTTTGATGATATATTCTTGTTTATATAAACTTGTTTACTTTTACCTCTCTTTATTGACGTTTTTCCTTATTTTTTTACAGCCTCTCTATACTTCCTCTCTTTTGTGTTTTTTTTTCTACACGGAAGATTTTTTATTTGAGCTCAGTGTATGGTTTCAATATGCAAATGCTTTCGAGAAGGACTTTGAATTCTCCATTTCGAATAGAAGGGGTCATTCTCTCTCTCTCTCTCCCCCCCCCCCCCCCCGTGAACAAGCGATGACCATAGGTCATCATCTCGAGCTCTTTCCTAAAAAGATTGAAATAAAGGTGGAAATCATTCAGAAGCATCTTCTCTGCCCTCAAAGAGTAAGAGGCCTAGGGATGAAACACACGCCCCATCTCCATGCCCTGACTTAGGTAAAGGAGTATTTGGTTTTGGTATCAATCACCTTGAGGGTATCCGCTCATATTAGGATACTGCCAAGTTTGGTGTGGCATGGAGCCATACCCGGAGTGTTGTTAACGAAGATGATACTAAACGTCTCTATGATCTTTCAAAGGAGAGTGTAGATGAGTTGATTGTTGGAGATGTTGCTTGTGTAAGTTTTTCATATATTTTATTTTGTTGCTTATGTCGAAGTGTTTAGCATCTGATTCTTACTTTTTCCTTTGTAGATTATTACTCTGGTAGAACTAGCGGCCTGAAAGAAAGCTAGCTTAAGAGAGTCTGTATTTGAAGTGAAGTCTGCCACTAAGAAAAGTGCTGAGTAAGTGGCTCATATTCGAGTGAATTTGAGCAGCTAGCTCAACAGCACGCTGCTTTGAAGAGATAATTTGATGAGGAGCTGATTCTTAGGATAATGTTTCTTGAGTCGAAAGCTAGAAAATTATTCATAGACCAAGTTGAGAAGAAAGTTGTTGAGAAGTACAAAGATTCCACAGCATTTGAACAGGTTGTATTGGCGAAATCAGTGAGCATTTATGATCTTACTATTCGTGATTGCCATCGTGTTCTAAGAAACACCGAGCGCTTCTCAAAGGAAAACATTATGTTGCTTGATCCTTTAGTGCTCGAGTTGGATGATGAGGATATTGCTCATAATATCACTCCTCCCAAAGGAAATGTTGCCTCCAAACCTTGATGTAATAGCTAGAATTATTGATTTTTTTATTGTCGCATTCGTTTTTCTTTAGTTACTTTTTGTCGTTGCCATGTATGCTTATTTGCAATTTTGAAGTAGAATAACTTGCAGACAGTTATCATTTATTTTAAGATTGCAATTTTGATATATTCTTGCACTTTATACTTATTATTTTATTTATTAATATATTTGATTTCTCGTATATTTATCTCAATGGTATCCTTTCAAATGTTTGGGGTTAAGCTTGTGTTAACCTTATGGGATATTTAAAGATTTTGGGACTTGATTTGCCTTTGGCCTCAAAGGAATCAAACTTTGGGATTTCGGGATCAAATGTATTATTGATCTCGAAGGAATTTCATCGTATTTCTAGGGTTAGGGCATACTTTAAATTAAATAAGTATATAAAAGCAAGTGTATAAATAAACAAATAGATAATTTATTATTGTTGAAGTCGAAACTATTACATACATTCCAAAAAATCAAACTAACAGCCACTATGGGCGATTTAGAAACAACTCTCTATTCTATCCTTATTGGTAAAATTTCTTGAGATTAACAATGTTCCATATCTGTGGTATACTTTTTCCATTCAAATGTTGCAATCTATATGCCCCTGCATTGACTATTTCCACCATCTTATAAGGTTCTTCCCATTTTGGATTCAGCTTGCCAAGAGGATGGATAACCTCAGCTTTCCTCAATATCAAATCTCCGACTTGAAATGTTCTGGCATACACCATGTTGTTATATGCTTTTGACATCTTTGCTCTATACATCTCTGTTTGTGAAGATGCATTATTTTTTATTTCCCCTATTAAGTCCAAGTTGGCTCTCACCGCTACGTTATTATGATCAGAAGAGTAATTCTTCACTCTCCATCTTGGTTCCCCTATTTTAGTATGAGCTACCACTTCTGAACCAAATGTTAGATTAAATGGAGATTATCCTATTGAAGTCTGGGGAGTAGTTTGATACGCTGATAATATCCTAGGATGCTCGTTCGCCCATGCCCCTTTAGCAGTTCCTAATTGAGTTTTCAAATGCAGAGGATGGTACGATTGGTATCCTCAACCTGTCCATTTGCTTAGGGGTTACCAACGAAAGTGAAAATTGCTTGATGTAGAAATCCTTGCACCATTCTTGATTTTTTTGCTCCTTTGAATTGGGTACCATTATCAAATATCAAGGATTGAGGTATCCCGAACTTGCGTATAATGTTTTTCCACAAAAATCTTATCACTTCTTTCTCTGTAATTTTTGCTAAAGGCTCGGCTTCTATCCACTTGGTAAAATAATCAACTACCACAATAAGAAATCACCTTTGGCCAAAAGCGGGGAAAAATGGTCCTACAATGCCCATTCTTCACTGAGAAAATAGGCACGAGCTTTCAATGGGTTAGAGAAGTGTTGTAGGTTGATATTGTACATTAGCATGTTTTTGGTAAGTCCGATAATGTTTAACTAGGTCCCTTGTATCTCTAAGCATTGTTGGCTAGAAATAACCTTGTCTCAAGGCCTTTCCAGTGAGCACTTGCCCTCTAGGATGATTACCACAAATCCGTTCATGTATCTTTCACAGTACATAGTTAGCCTCTTTTAGGTTTAATGACTTCAAGTAGGCTTATGAAAATCCTTGCTTGTAAAGCTCTCCATCAATCAACAAGAAGTGTATAGCTCGTTTCTTCACTTTACGTGTTTCTTTTAGATTTTTAGGGAGCTCATCCATCCTCAAATACTTAATTATCACATCTTTCTAGTAAGGTGTGTCATCATCAGTGCAAAACAACTCGAGTATGTCCCTCTCAAATTCTGGTTTATCAGAGGTGAGAAAGATGACCTTTCTATTGTTGATTGAGATCATGGAAATAGCTAGCTTAGCTAGTTGGTCGGGCTACTTGGTTCTCGGTATCTATTGTATAGTGCATTCTTCAAACTTGTTCATGAGATCTTTCACTAAGGATAATTCGCTAACTTTTCTCCCATGACCTCGTAATTTTCCTGCACTTGGTTGACCACTAATTATGAATCACTCTTTATTATTATCTTTCATGCACCTACTACTAATGCTAATCTTCTTCTTGCCAGGAGTGCCTCATACGCCACCTTGTTGTTTGAGGTTTGGAATTCTAACTTCAATGCATACTCAAACTTATCCCCTTGAGGGTTCTCCATCAGTACGCCTGATCTGCTTTCTAAAGAAGTAGATAACCAATCAACATGCATCAACCAAGTTGGGATAGAACTACTGGCCTCATCTGATACCATTTCAATGAGAAAATCAGCTAGCACTTGGGCCTTTATGGCTGGCCTTGGATGAAATTATATTCTATGTTCACTCAATTTGATAGCCCACTTCTTTATTCTTCCTGAGGTCTTCGGGCTAGATAAAATCTATTTTAGCGGTTGGTCAGTTAATACTACCATGGTGTGAGATTGAAAGTATGGCCGAAGCTTTCTTTTGGCTATGACGATCGCCAAAGCAATCTTCTCAATATTGGGATATCTAAGCTCTGCTCCTTATAAAGTTCGACTGATATAATACACAAGTTTGTGGTCTTGCCCTATTTCTTGAATAAGTACGGCCGCTAATAGCCTCATCTGACATAGCAAGGTAAAGAAATAAAATTTCTCCTTTCTCTGGTTTCATCAACTATTGGAGGAGAAACTAAATAGTTCTTCAATTCCTCAAAAGCTTATTGACATTGCCCCGTCCAGTCAAAGCTTTTTCCTTCTCTCAAAACTTTAAAAAATGGCATGTCTTTATCTGCTGACCTTGATATGAAACGATTGAATGCATCTAAGCGTCTTGTTAACTTATGAACATCCGTGATAGATCTAGGGGTGGCATGTCTAGAATTGCACCAATTTTCTCTGGGTTGGCCTTTATCCCCCTTTTGAGGCTATAAACCCCAAGAACTTTTCTCCTTGTACTCCAAAAATGCATTTAGTTGGGTTAAGCTTCATTGTGAAGGCCTTCAATATGCCAAAGCATTCCTCTAAATCCCTTATGTGGTCATGGGTCTGACTATTTTTAACCAGTATGGTCATTAATGTAGACTTCCATGTTGTGGCCGATTTGATTCTCAAACATCTTGTTGACCAATCTATGGTAAGTAGCTCTAGCATATTTTAACCCGAAAGGCATTATTTCATAGCATAAGATGCATTGATCATTGATGAAGCTCACTTTCTCTTCATCTTTAGGTGCTAGCCTTATTTGGTTGTATCCTTGATATGCATCGAGAAAACTCAATAGTTCGCAACCCTAGGTTGAATCCATTAATAGATCAATTCAAGGAAGTGGAAAAGATCCTTGGGTCATGCTTTGTTTAAATATGTAAAGTCAATGCATAGGCGTCATTTCCATC